>LPNX010561877.1:7700-36373 GCA_001517045.1 Pseudotsuga menziesii | reverse complement strand
TATATATATGCCAATGTTAACAAATATACATGTACCTTGGGGGGCGAGAGGGTCACCAATTTGGGTCTCTTCAAGCACCAAATCAGAGAAATATATGTACACAAATGTACAAAGAAATCGATCTACATAAGCATACATGCTGGCTCATCAAAGGTGGGCCACCGGTTTGGTGCTCTTCACGCACCGGTGCCTCACAAGGGGCCTGCATATAAAGTAACATATATATATCAATTTCATATAAAATAGTGAATTAGAGACATATATACTACCTGGAAGGAAAATGATGAACTACCAAAGAAAGCGAAACATACATACCTGGTAGGGGGGAAGTGGTGGGTTGACAACAACCTTGCTTTGGTTCTCTTCAAGCACCACTGTCACAATAGGTTCCTGCATAAAGTAGCATATGTCAAAGCGATACAAGTTAGAAAATGATTTTTCCAAAGAAAGCGAAACATAATTAAAAGCATATTTCAAATAATACCTGTGTCTGTGAATCTACCTCTGCATGAGAGGGAATAGGCTATGATACAATATACTCATCCTGGTCAACCTACATAAAACATGTTGTATCAAAATTAGGATACATATTGAATGTTATAATATATACTATAAATATGTAAATAAAGTTGACAAATTAATAAGTATAGTTCTTACCCCTATTGGTGAAGAACCAAACCCATAAGCAATATTGACAGTCGCATCAATCTTCTCAATGTTGATCGATGGACTATGCAACTGTGGTGTGCCATGGGACAATAGCTGTATATTTGTTCACATAATTTGTTAGATAATTAAATAGAAATAAATTGTGAAACAATTGAAGATTTTTACATGAAACAAGATATAATATGAAAATAATGAGTTTTACTTAGAAAGCGAAGTAATCCATCATCTCAGAAGTCGAAAGTAGGGCCATAGCATATGCCTCCACATGATGTGCAAGGGTGTGGAGTAACATGACGCTCTGAAGAATCTGCATCTCCTCTGTGATCTGTAGATGGGCCTGCCTTAGAAGTGCCAGCCCCTTGGTCTACAATGCCTTGGACATCAGTCCCATGCTCAAGTAATGTATCTTCCATGTCAAATATTGCCTCCTATGTATACTCAATCACAGGACCTATAGGAGAATATACCCGAGGGGGTTTTGGTGTGCATGGTGGGCGTGGCACATAGTTAGGATCTGTCCTGGCACCTTCCCTATCTTGGGGCATCCCATGACCAACACCCTAGTTTCCTAAGAGATCAAATTAGTTAACATGTTTCCCTAGGATGAATTCTGCATACAACTTCCTAAGGAAATAAAATGGGATGTCCCTATTCCCATGGGGGTCTTAATCGAAGACCATATATCAACGATCCATCCAATTGGCCTTTATATTTGGTTCAATGCACCAGTCTATGGAAATGTGTGCACGACTGGTGGGTGGAACCAATCCAGTGCTAGGGTCCCAGAATAATGAAAATAAATGGTCTTTTGTAATTTTAAGGGTTTTGATGTCTTTATGAGTCAATCCATTGGAGTAGTATTGCCTCCTGGATTCTATGTACGAGGTAATGTTGTACAAAGCTCCTTGGGCATCGGTAATTGTGTTTGTTATAATGTCCAAGGCATCAGCTAAAGACTCTCTCAAACAATCCCCCCCTCTAATAGATGAGCTAAGGCACCTCAATGACACCAAGCGCGCAATAATATGTGCATTTCTATCTTGTTCCCCCTCCGGGTTTGGGTTTGGGTTTGGGTTAGATTGTGGGTTAAGTTGTTGTGGGTTAGGTTGTTGTAGGTTAGGTTGTGGGTTAGATTCTTGTGGGTTATTAGAGGGTGGGTTTTCCACATTGTGTTGTTCATTTTTGTTCTCTATTAATATTTAAACAAAAAACTACAAGTTATTTTACTTTTAATCATTATTTGATTGAACATTCAATTTTTTTTTAAATTTGTTTAAAATAATTATAAAAACAATGAAATTATGGAAAAAATTAAAGAATGGAAGACTAAGTGAAAAGGATAATCTAGCATTTACCTGCCATTGGAGAAATCCACCTCGAACTCGATCTCGAAAAGCAAAAACGCAAATCGCACTTGCGATTTTTCGCTGTCCCGAACCTATGCAAATAAAATTTGAGAGGCCTACGATCTCTGTTTTATTTTATTTTTTGCTTTTCAATATAGCATATGTGATATTCAAAAGTAAGGAACTAATATATATAGAAATATGAAACAATTTTTTTTCTAGAAGATAATATTGAAGGAATCTTTAGAAAAGTGGAATTAAATAATCTAAAAGAATTAGAAGGGAGAAGGGATTTTGTTGGGAAAGAGGAAATAGAATGCAAGTTGAAGAAGTAGATCAAATTGGTTAGAAAAAGGGGATAATAATACAAAATTATTTCAAATTTATGCTAAACATATAAAAATAATTCATACATTTAGGAAGATAAAAACATGGAGGGGTTTGGAGTAATTTTTTTTGGAGAAATATCATATGCAAGAGTAAATTGTTTTAGTAACTTCCAAGAACATTTAAGGGAAAATATTGTTGAAATATTGAATACTGTCTCTTTGTTTTTGAAAATGATGGAGGATAAGGAAAATAAGGATTTTAAAGATGATGTTACAAAGGAAGAACTCAATTTTTTCCTAATATCGCCATTCAAGAAGGAAAAGGGTCCAAGGTCAGCTGGGTGGACAATAAAAATTTATTTGTGTTTCTTTGAGATGATAGAAGATTCTAATAAGAATAATTAAAGAATAGGAAAGTTTTGGGGGAACTATATTATATCTCTATAGAAATTATCTCAAAGAAAAATAACCCATATCTTTGTGTAACCTCGGTATCTAAGATAATAAAACATATTTTGGCTAATGGATTAAAAAGTAAGAAACACTATATTGCATGCTTTTTTATCAAGGTTAATATGTGGTATCATTTGTGTATAATTTCTAGGCAAGTTGTGGAGATCCATTATTAGCCATATGTACTATGCAATGTTAACATACTACTTTGTGGATATAATATCACTATTTTGTTATTATTTAATAGCATTGATCATTATTTCCCTTTGCACATACTACTTTCAACTTACAAGCACTAAATATCTTATGGTATGTAAGAAACATTTCTGAGTCTTCTTACATTCCTTGTTCTATCCATATATAATTTAATTCGAAACATTCATGATACAATACCAAATGGATTATTATGTATTAATAGCTCATATGTTAATGAAGAAAAATTTAGGCTTGCCTATCTACTAGTTGATGGAAGGTTGGAAAGAGTAGGAAGGACGAAAATAGTGTCATTCAAAGATCATTTTACTATGGAGGCTATGAGAAATTATATGATTGATCTTGTTCCTTCTTAGATTACAATATTGGCACAAACATTCTATTCAAACAAACTCGAATAGAACAATATATATAATTCACATTTTCCATTTATGCCATATTGTTTTGTATGAACAATAAATTCTAGGAAAATATATAGATATGTTTTGGACCTTGCTATTGTAGTCCATCCAATGCAAATATCAAAATGAAATTGATTGATTGGGTGTTGTTGGAAGTAGGAAACTGTTATAGCTTATTTTACCACTCCAGGTGAATCACACTTTGAATGGCCTTCTCCTATCCCTCTGCAGACTCCTTAGACCCTGTGGACCATTTTTTGTCCTTTGATGTTTCCTTGACCATCCATAAAAACATGTGAAAAATGATACATGAAACTTTTAAACCCTTAATCATGTATATACGTGGTTTTGACCCCTAAAACCGTGTACATTGGGATGTGTACAAAATCCAAATCCTTTTGGAGTTTTCCTTGACATGGATCCGACTCACTTGGCTCCTAGCCTTCCCTATGCCTTGAGATCGCTCGGATTCGACCTTTCATCATCCCTTTGAAAATCTATATAAGGAACTCTATGGTACATTGAAGGCATATGAGAGAATTGAGAGCAAAGAAACTATAGTCCATTGTTTCCAGAACTTATGCTTGAGTCTGCATCCCTTTGTCCCTTGGAGCACTTTTGTGTTCTTCCCAAGCTTTCCTTTTGCTTGTGAGCTTGCTATCGAGAGATGGAGGATTGAGGTGGTGGAGGCGCAAGTGGGGGATTCAGTTTCTCCGATTCACATACGTGCCGACAGAGGTTGTATCTATTGTAATCTCTGATTTATATTGATAGAAATATCTTTTCCTGTCAAATAATATGTGTTTGAATGAATATTTTATCCATGGGATGATTTCAAATGCTTATACATTATTGATTATATATGCTAGAATAGATTTAACACCATGATATATAATATGCTTGTATTGTTTACTTGTTTTTGAGGAAGTAATTTATCAACTCAAGCTAAAGTTGGAAAGCTCAACAAGGATTTACTTCAGTCCGGAATAAGGTACGAGGTCTGATCCTTTAGTGTTAGACATTTACTTTCTATTGCATATTGGAAAGGATTTATTTCTGGAGTCAAGATGTCTGTTGCGGTAGCCCAAGCCATAGGAATTTCTCTCCGTAACAGAATTGATGACTCCGCTGGGGAGTTCCTAGTAGTTGTCCTTTGGGGGTTTTTCTATCAACATTCAATGACTTTGAATTGCTCTTTCTCTCTTATTTCTGGTTTGGGTCTGGGGGCATGTTTACCTGGTAGTGTCTGATTGGTGTGAATTTTGTCTTATCTTATCTGTTTTCCTTGATTTTTATGCACCTTTCTTCCTGTATGTGAGCTTTTAACTCACAGTCGCGTATACACGCGGGTTTCTCTGCAATTTTCGTGTATACACGTGGGTTTACTACAAACAGTCGTGTATGCCCTTATTTTTTCCTTTTAGTAGAAGTTAAATGGTTTCTGGGTGAAGTTTGATGATTGCTGAGTCTCCTTTGACACTGCCTGAGTCTGTTTATACCTCTGTTTATGACCAGAGACATTTTTTTTAGGGTAAATTTTTTTTTAAGAAGGTTTTTGTCATGGCATTTTTGATTTTTTGTTTGGGATTAGTGCATTAGATTTATTTTACCTTAGTGCTTTTCTTGAGTGTTTTTTGAGTGTGCTTGCAGAGTCTGGGGGTTGTAGAATCATTCTTTTTCTTTTTGTATCTCATTTTATTTCAAAAAATCTAAAATATTTGCTTATCATCATGCATTGCATTTTGCATTTTCCATAGTACTTGCACTAGATTTGCTTTGGAGTATTAGTCAAGATTTCATATAGGAAAGCTTGCATTCATCATTTGAAGAAAAATTGTGCATTTCACGTAGTAGCATACCCTGTTTTCATGGACATAATGCATTTGCATTGATTGTTAGGTGTACATTTTACTTCATATTGTGTCATAACACCATTAGTTGCACGGCCATATCCCTCTTTTGAGTAATAAAGCCAATTAAAATCAACGCTTAATTAAAATGAACTACACTATTTTCTTTTATAGGGTGCACCAACAAGATTAGGTTTTAGGGTCTTGAAACAGTTCATTGTGATTAAATTATCCAAGACCACTAAACAAAAATATGTATGTGTCTGTCCAGGTGAGTGTGTGAAATCCTTGGTATAACCAGTGTTTCTCAGGATCCTCCTCTCAAAAGGGAGTTAAGCACGAGGCAGTGTGAGCGATTATTGATTGGGATGACCTCTAGTCATAACTGAGTAGCACCGGAGATATTTCTAGGATTGTATTCGTATCTGGGGGCTCTTTCGAGAGTTTCAGGCTTTGCTACCCTGCCCATATGGCCAATCCCTCTTGCGACTGTCCGCCTGAGCATTGATTATATTGAGGTGACCTTAGTGGCCTTACCTAAGATATCGAGGGGGTACTTTAAAGGGGTTATTCTACGGGTGTCCTGGCCAAGTTGGGGTCAGACAGCACAGTCGCTTTAAGTGTTGAAGCTGAGGGCCACAATAATTGGTTACGTACCTCCGCTTGTTGTGTGTGGGAGTCTCAAGCCTCTCCTAGGTGAGACATACCTGCTTCATTCGGGATCTCACTTATCCTGCCCTTGATTTCTTGCATTTGGCTTTAGATTTTATTGGTGATTGCTCTGTGCATGATAGCTTGCCTAGGGTTTGCGTAAATAGGGATTATTTTCTATTTTTTGAGTCATTGTGGATTCGCGTGCAGCTCCTCACCATTATCGTCATTTAGCAAAACTTCCACCTTCTACATATCCTCCTCCTTTGGGAGCGAGACATTGACAGTCCAGGCGGACTACTTCGCATATTGATTCACACACCATGGGAGACCATATAGAAGGTATTCCTAAACCACCTTCTCCCATTCAAGTGGAAGATGGGGAGTTTACTCCTACCTACGATCCTTCACCCGACTTGGCTGAGTTAGGGCATGTGATTTCTGAGATAGGAACCTTTCATGATTCCCCATTGACGCATTACTGGTATGGAATGTCGAAGGATGCTGAGACTCATTTTGAGCCCGCGAGCACTAGTTATGGTAGTTATGGTATGTCTAGTTTTCCCACACATGATTTGGCATTTCATGTCGAATTTGAGTTCGATCCTAACACTATGCCTAGGGGCACTCTCATTCCTTACCACGCGGAGAGGTTTGGGAGCACTAATCACATTGCACCTTCCATCCCGGTGGTGGAAGTTACATCACATATTCCTCCTAGGTCTAGGGTTAGTGATCCTATTAGGATACTAGATCACAGACGAGTGACTATAGGGAATAGTACGTACATAATTACAAATATCCCTCCGTCCTCTGTCCCTAGTTCTTCAAATGTCCACCCTCTACCTCATTCACATGGTCCTTCGGCCCGAAACATTGCTATGAGTTATGTCCGCACTACGGTTACTAGACTGGTTGTGTCTCAGCTTCATGTATCGCCCGTTGTTTCGAGAGGTCATGCTCATACTTCTATAGGTCACGTTCCTAATTCCGGAATGTATATTCCTACTTCCAGAGCGTATGTTCCTACTTATGGAGTGTCTCATGTGACATCTCATGTGATGACTTATGGACCCTATTATGGGACGAAGTATGGACAGGGTTCTTCACCTTATGGGGGTAGGTATCAACAACTTGCTTACTCTCCAAATTACGGCTTTGTAGCTCCTAATAGTCAAGGTCCACCACACTATGGTGCTTCCATGCCACCCTATATGGGTCAAATGGGAGGAGGGCACTATGGCCAAGGCCATGGTGGTAATCAGACCTATGTGAATAAGAACTATCAAGGAGCGGTCCATCGACCTCATCATCCTAGGATACCTTTCCTCGTGACACTGAATCTTCCTGACTTGTCGAGATTGACGAACGATCCTGTAGCTCATGACCCGACTTGGCCGGCTGTCCCTACTAAGGTTCCCTCAGACATACCTAAGTTCGAGGGTAAACCGGGAGAGGATCTAAGTGAACATGTTACTACCTTTCACCTATGGTGCTCTTCAAATTCCTTATACTAGGACTCCATCCATTTAAGGCTATTTCAATGCACCCTTATAGGGCTTGCCGCGAAATGATATATAAAGCTACCTAGGGGGGAATTCACTTTGTTCGATGACCTAGTGATGAATTTTCTTAACCACTTCCAGCTACCAGTGCGTTATGACGTTGGCACTGAACTCTTGTCGACATTTCGGCAAGATAAAGCCACACATATCTCAGATCATATCCAAGAGTGGTGTAGACGGAAGAGGTTAATTACATCCTTTATACCGTTGGAGTTCCTCTTTGAATGGTTCCTTAAGTCATTATTTCCATATACAGCTAAGTATGTTTCTACATCTGGAGTGTAGAATGAGGAACAACCAATTTTTAGGGCGTAGGAACTGGACTTGATTTATGCTCAGTCTGGTTTGTTATATGAGATTATTCCCAATGCTCTGCATTCTAGTTTCGACCCCAAAGTCAAACCTGGATCACATGCCGATGGAATTATTGGTTGTGCAAGTGCAAAACCTGGGGCTTTAGTTGCAAAAAAAGTTAGTCAATTGTCAATCAACCAATCTGCTTCAAGACAAGCTACGGCTTTGTCTCAACCCACCCAAATGACGAGTGTACTTTCAGTGAAATTGTCAGACCAGAAGGGTAACCAGCAGCTCGGCCATAATAGAAATAAGGGTAAGAATAATTGTAAGGGTGGGAATAAGAATGAGAATGCTAATAGTAATGACAAGAATGGTATTAATGCTGGGGGGACAAGCAAGATAAATGTAAGGTTAAGTTCCCTTGCAAGTTATGTAAGGAAAATCACCTCACTTACTTATGCCCTTGTATCAATGAAGCCTCGAGATTCTTGGCACAGGGCCCAGCTGTGCTAACTAACCCTTTACCTCATAATCAAAATATGAACTTGAGGACCCATGATCAGTCTGGTGGTGATCAAGATCCATTGGAGGGTAGTGGTCATGGTTGCATTAACATGGTACATGTTGCAAAAGTTGTGACCCATGCGAAATACTATGGTTCGTCACAACCCAGCCCAGGAAAGGAACCTGATCCACCAAGGTCCCCTTTACGTATTGAGAAACCTATGGATAAACTTGAAGCTACACCTTGCATTCCTAAGGGAGTCCTTAACCATTCGAGGCACAATCCTAATGCCCGAGCCACCCAAAATTATTCAGTTGCCGAGGATTTGGGCCACAATTCTTGTGCGATGTCTGCATTGGAAGTGCTTCAGAGTTGTCCTTCACAAAGGAAGGCGTTGCTTTCTACCCTTGGTGTGAATGATGATGATTCTTCCTCCGTGATTAAATTTGAAACTGCAGGACTTTAGCCTCGCTTTCCTTACTATGTGTCTCTTTTGATTCACGTAGAATGTCTTAATATGACCGTCAAGCACACTGATATTGACGAAGGCGCTACCACTTCAGTGATGTCTTTATCGTGTTGGAAGGGTTTAGGTTCCCCTAAGCTGTCTAAATCAGCGACCATGCTAACGATGTTCGATGGGAGATAGTTTAGGCCACACGACATCCTTCCTTCCCTTAAATTCCATTTGGGAGGGAAGACCATTGCGATAGAGGTCAAGGTGGTTGATGTGCCCCTTGACTACAATCTCTTGCTGGGTAGGAATTGGATGTACAGTATGCAAGCTGTTTCTTCTTCCCTATTTCGCTTTGTATGCCTTCCATTTAACAAGAATATATTCACGATTGATCAAATGACATTCAAGAATCCATCTATTACCACATCTTCGGGAGCTTCGATCCCGATCGTTGAACACTCTCAGCCAGCAACTAGGAGTGTGGGTGTAGGCATGTATCCATCCCTCATGGGAAGCTTTAGTTGTCCTGCACCGATTCTTATGATAGGGTCTAGTTCCGGTGAGGCTTCGACATCTATGAGATCGGTGTCTTTTCACATGAGACATATGGAATATCCTTGGATTCTTCCTACACCGAGTACTTCGAGTGATCCCATCGTGACAGACGTGCTGTTACCTGCAACTATGATATCTTATCAAGCTAATCTCAAGTGTGTTTCAGAGCCTAGTCCTTCCTCTTCGTGGACAAAGGAGGAGGACCCTTATGTGCTGCCAGCATGGGCAGTGCAGTATTCTCACACACATGACTACCTTGATACGGTTTTCCCTTCAGATGAAGCGATTATTGAGGCTATGTCGGGAGTAGAGCCACCATGGGAGGAACTCCATCATAGATCTTACTTTCTTCCCGAGCTTGACTGATTGGAGTGTGAGGACTTTAGGGCGGTTCTTAATGAGAGAGTTGGTAGTCCTATGGTTCCATTAATCTCTCCTAGTCCAATGGCTAATGGAAACATGGTGAACATATCTTCAGCAATTCCTATCAATATCTCTCATGATCCTGGAAGGATAGAGAATGTCTATATTGGGGCGGAATGTTCCCATGCTAAGATTCAAGAATACACCGAGCTATTTAAGGAATTTCGTGATATCTTTGCTTGGTATTATGATGAAATTCCAGGTATCGACCCTTGTATTGTAGAGCACGAGATTAAGACTTATCCCAATGCTAAGCCTGTTCAACAACGCTTGTGTGCGGTGAATCCTAGGAAAGCACCCACGATTAAGGCAGAGATAGAGAAATTGTTAAAAGCCGGTTTTATCTATCTTGTTCCCTTGATGGAGTGGGTTTCAAACCCCATTCTGGTGGATAAGAAGTGGGGATCGATCCGCATATGTACTGATTTCCGTGATTTGAATCATGCCTGTCCTAAGGACAATTTCTCCACACCATTTATTAATCAGATTTTGGATGAGTGTGCGGGTAGCGAGGTTTTTTCCTTTATGGACAGATTTTTTGGATATAATCAGATACAAATTAAACCTGAGGACCAACATAATACTGCATTTATTTATCCTTGGGGAACTTTTGCATATCGAAAAATGCCTTTCGGTCTTAAAAGCACCGGAGCTACATTTCAGCGGGCAATGACCTTGATCTTCCACGATCTCAAGTCGATTATCGAAGTATTTTTGGATGACCTTGTTGCTCATTCTCGTATGAGAATGAGTCATCCCTATCACTTGAGATTGGTATTCGAAAGATGCAAGCATTATTTGGTTAGGTTAAATCCTCATAATTGCATCTTTTGTGTGAAGTCAGGTTGTTTGTTGGGATTCATCATTTCTAAAGAGGGTATAAGAGTCAACTTTTTGAAGTTTAAGGAAATACTTCAGTTGTCTCCCCCGAAGAATATTCATCATCTTCAATGTTTGCAAGGCATGGAAAACTTCTTATGGAGATTTGTTGTCAACTTTGCCAATTTGACTAGAGGCTTCATGCGTCTATTGAAGAAGGACACCACCTTTTGTTGGGATGAGCGAGCCCAGGTGTTTTTTGATGCACTCAAGTGATCCCTAGCATCAGCCCTAGTGGTTAGTCCCCCGGACTATAGCCGTGATTTTCTACTTTATGTGGCCACGTCCATGGAGACGATTGGTATGGTTTTGGTTCAAGAGGATGAGGAGCTCCAAGAGCATGTCATATACTATCTGAGCTGAAACCTTATTGATGTAGACATTTGTTATTCTCATGTCAAGAAGCTTGCTTTAGCTACCATACATGTGGTTCAACGATTGAGACATTATATTCTCCTTCGCCAGACCTTGGTTGTAGCCCATGTGAATCCATTTCAATTCGTCCTCACTCGAAGGATGATTGGGGGAAAATATAATAAATGGATTATCATTCTGCAAGAATTCAATCTCGAATTTGTTTTGGCAAAATCGAAGAAGTCTTTAATTTTTGCAGAGCTTATATCAGATTTCCTGAGCAAGGCCGAGGAGTTGGTTTGTGAAGATACGTTAGTCAATGAACACATCTTCTTAATCTCAGCTTTAGACCCATGGTATAGGGATATCATAATATATTTACAAACATTGAAGGTCCCTAATCACCTCTCATGGGATGAACGACGACGATTACATCACGTGTCTAAAAACTACCTCATAGTGGATAACACTTTGTATTGTCGTGGGGTAGATTCCATTTTATGACATTGTTTAACTCATGAAGAGGCTGAGGTAGTGCTAAATGATTTCCATGGAGGGGTGTGTGGTGTTCATTTATCTGGGATTTCTACAGCCCAAAAGATCTTAAGAGCGGGTTATTTCTGGCCTTCGATCTTTAAGGATTATGTAGATGCGGTCAAGAGGTGCCACCCTTGCCAGGTGTTCACACGTAATATGCGCTCAAAACCTGCCCCGTTACATCCCATTATCATCGCCGGTCCCTTCACTAAGTGGGGGATTTATTTTATGGATCGCAACCCAGCTTCGGCTGGGGGGCATCATCATATCACAGTGGCTGTTGATTACTTCACAAAATGGGATGAGGCTATTCCTACAGTTAAATCTGACTGTGAGACAACTGCCCACTTCGTATTCAACCAGATTATTACTCGGTTTGGAATTTCGAAAGAGCTTGTCACTGACCATGGCTCACACTTTCAGAACCGTATGATGGAAGAGTTGGCATCAAAGTTAGGGTACAAGCAAGATCATTCCTCCTCTTACTACCCTCAAGCGAATGGATAGGTAGAAGCAGTGAATAAATCACTCAAATCCATTCTCCAACGAACCATCGTACAAAGCAAGAATAATTGGCACATCATGTTATATCCTACTTTGTGGGCATATAGAACCATTGTTAAGACTGCCATGGGTTTTTTTCCATATCAACTTGTACATGTAGTGGAGTCGATATTGCCGGTTGAATGCAAGATTCCTTCTTTGAAGCTAGATGTATAACTCTTACCAGACACTTCACCATTGGAGGAGCGTTTGGTCCACGTTGAGCAAATTGATGAGCAGCGTCGAGATGCCTTGGTGGCTCTACAAGTAAATAAATGTCGCGTAAAGGTCCATTACGATAAGTCTGTCGATCCAAGGAGGTTTAGTGAGGGATACTTGGTCCTTTTGTGGGATCAACTGAAAGAACCCTTGGGGGCAAGAAAATTTAATCCCATGTGGCATGGTCCTTACGTGGTTAAACATGTGTTAGAGAAGGGTGCTTATGAGTTAGTGGATTATGAGGGAACGACCTTAACGGAGCCTAGAAATGGGCTCTATCTCAAGAAGTACTATGCATGATTTTCAGCCAAGGGTGGTTATTGTATATTATTGTACAGTTTTGCATAGTTAGGTCTTTTTCTTATAGTGATTGGGTTTGTGATTAGTTTCAATTTCTTTTGGCAGATGTAAATGGAATATTCCACCTATATAGGATTCATGGATGGTGCGAGCCATCACACTCAACATTCAGCCTCTACTGCTTGGGTGATTTATACTCCTATGGGTCAGGTATTGTCTTTAGGAGGCATATGTCTGCGGCCATCTTCCAACAATGTTGCCGAATATAGTGCCATTATTGAGCTTCTACGGGATGCCATTTCACATGGCGTTCTCTCTCTTGAGATACGTCTTGATTCATAGTTAGTAGTGTCATAGCTTAATGGTTTGTACCATGTTAGAGATCCGACGTTATTAAGAATATTCTTACGTGTGAGATTATTAGAACGAAATTTTGACAATATAACATACATACACATTCTAAGAATTAATAATCAAGTTGCTGACTCATATGCTAACTACGTGTTAGATTGGCATTTGTTTCATACACAATAAATTCATCACAAACACAATTTTTACACATGTAAATAAATAAACTAATCGCCATAAAACTTTTTATATAACATCCAAAATGTGGTAATACATAGTGTCATGATACAAAAATGGGGCTCTCGAGCCACCAACATATAATACACGATAGTACAAAATGTATAGACTCCCAGGTATCTAATCCTTTGGAGGAGGAGGGGGGTTGTGATCATGGAAGGTCACTACGGCTCTAGCTAGCCATCGGAATAATCATACCCATGCTCGTGGTACACCCACCACCTGGCACTGCATAGCCTCAAGCAAGTCCTCGACTTGCGCCATGGGAACCCTATGTGTCAGCCTTAAAAAATTGGTATGAATTCTCTAGAGCGTCCACTCTACATCCACACCCATGATATCATCTCCTCTTCCCCTCCATCTATGACGAGGGAATATTTCTGACCACTGTGGTCCCACATTTGCACACAAATGGTAGATGTCACTATGTATTGTCACGCAAAAATATGTCTTTTGATTCCATATAATCAGAAAACACAAAAAAATCAAAACAACTCAAAATTTTTAAAAAGAGAGGGTCGAGATTCATTATCTATATCGCCATATGTCGATCTTGGTGGTAGCGGCATGTCCGGGTCCCCCCGGAAATCTATCCCCACATAGGGGTAGTCATCGATGGCAACTATTTGTCATTTCCACCACGAAAAAAAGTCAGCTGGATAGGGGTTGGCCACCATACCTCCCCCTAGTCTGTGCATCGCATCTGCCCAATGCCGTTGGGCCAGATCTCGAACCCCATGAAGAGGAACGTCAACTCTGGGGCTCAATCCTGGAACACGCTCGAAGAAAAACGTGCTCAAAATACTGTTGAACCCAAAGTTCCGCACTTTTCCCACCTTACACTCACTGAGCTATTGTTTCATGTTGCTCAGTAGTGTAGTGCTACAGTCATAAATCGTGGGTCTCATGCACTCCACTGCATAGAACATCAGAGGCCGCGAGGCCTGGTGGAGTGATGCCAAGCTTGCTATCCTGCCTAATGTCAATAGTATGGCCTTTAAGCCCAGCACCTGTATAGCATTGGTGGGGACCTGACTCCCCACCTTCTCTGTGTCTGGATAGCAGTACACCGCAATGTCAGGCCACCTCCTGGCCCACCCCGAGAATGAAGGTTCACTACTTCCCCCGGTCGGGAAATCCCAGTAATGAAGTATATGTCCTCCACCTCTATAGTGAGGGACATCCCATCTATTTGGAAGGACTCAGAGTCTAGATCCCAGTAATCCACCAACATATGCAATAGTCTTGGTTTGGCTCTCAAGCCACCAAGACACCAAAACTTATAGAGTCCACATGCACGCAGAGCTTGTTGAGCCATTAGATCGGCCCTTACCGCCTCCTCTACCTCACCATGTTCACGCTCTCTCCACTCTAGGACTATCCTACACAAGAAATTGCAAATTTTCCCATTAGATTACTTAAAAAACCTTATGTGTGGCCTTATACACGACTGTTTTCCAAACAACCGTGTATGTACGCGGCTATGGGGGAATTTTCCGCATATATCCAGCCCTATACGTGGAAAAATCCTCGATGTTCGTGTGGGCCGTAGCGCCCTTTTTAGTTTGGCATAGAAAACTCAAATGACCATGGGAATTGATAAAAATTTCATTAAAATGGAAGAGAAGAGCATGGGTAAGTACCTAGAAGAAACGGTAGTCGATTCCACCAACTAGATCTCCTAGAATTTGCTATTGAAAATCTGAGCTTAATTGGGTAAAATTTTCAAATGTTTTATAATATTTTGAATTGTTTACTATTTATAGAATTTTTTCAAATTTTTTCAAATTTTTACCCCCTTTCCTATAGTTTCAACAATTTTTAATCATTTTGGACCATTTTTTTACCTAACTCATGATGTAGGAGGCCTTTTTCAATGCCGTTTCAACCGTTGGATTGACCCGTTCAGGTCGATCTTAGGTATCATGTCTAAACTGACATATAGGTTAGGTTTCATCACCATTTTCATTTTTCATGACCTTATGATCATTTCATCATAACCTTAGGTATGAACCCACTCTATTATGTCACGAAACCTTCTTGCTATTTTAGAAGTGACATGATATGAGTGGTAGAGCTTCACCTTACATGGGTACCCTAGTTAGCGCCTTATTTTCATTTGGTGCCCATGCTGACATTTTCTCCTTTAGGGTGTGGGAGTCCGTTGTATAGTACTACCATGATATTTCGCAAGACCCTCATACTCGTCTTGATCTTTTGTTGGCCTATTTCCCTTAGGACTCCCTCACGTCAAGTTATGAATGCATTATCATGAGATTTTCCTACCTTATTGAGATTTATATTGGCTTCCCTAACATTGCGTTTCATCCATATAACCCAATCTTCTCTCATATCTAGCCATGCAGAGCCATTTTTTATATCATTTGCAGCTTGGTTCCCTTTTTACCAGGAGGGGATTTTTCCCCGAGTGTCGATATCCTACACATGTATCCTTGCATTAAGCATAGGTATGTTCCACTGCTTGGAACTAGTTTGTTTGCCCTTATGACACTCGTCTCCTCCTAGTCTGTAACTATAAAGCAATTTTATTCTTTTCAAGCTTTTTAAATATTTGAAAAAGTCCAAAAAAATAAAAAAAACCAAAAAGCCAGACAAGGAAAGATGTTATCTTTGGCACCTATCGAGTCGTGTCACCTTCGAATAGAGCACTGTATATCACATCCATTGGTTGGGTTTATAGTTTGACTTTAGGAGCTGTACTCATTTATCTAAGTTTATCTCCACCGACTGGTTAAGCTTCCAGTCCCCATGGAGCCTCTGTCGATGTCTCCTATGTCGCACAAATGTCCCAGTTTGTATATCGAGTCTATGCTTCCTTTATTCAGTCATCATATGCCATTATGCTCTTGTTCGAAGGAATTTGAAGCTTGAGTCATCCATTCCTCAGTTATCTTGGCTTTGCATGTTGGCCATTCTCGGTACAGTTACTGGTTCGTGCACCTTATGATCGAGTCCTTCCACATTATATAGCTTTGCTGAGTACCTCGCGTTGGATGATGGGGGATGCCTTAATTCCCTCCTTCCAGTGGATTTCATCCCATCGACTTCAGATCATTTATTCTGAGATTGGAATCTAGAGTCTTTTTTAGTGCCTTGAGACTTGGAGTCATCAGTGGCAGGTTCTCTTTCCATCGACAGTCTTTGGGAATACATCAATGTCCCCTGATCGATGGATCCTCTCAAGTGTTAGACCTCAACACATTTATTCACACTTGTTAGTTTGCACTCTAGTACCTTGATTCCCATTTTCATTATCGGTGGGTGATCTCGCGTCTATTAATGGTATACATTAATGACCGATAATCAGATGATGGACTACTATGTTCGACGTCAACACCTCTATTTACATAGTAGGACAAGTACTCATAGCGGTTTGTGTAGAATACTTTCCATATTGGTGGCATCTCTTATATGCTACCTCCTTGATCGTGCCAGTGTTCATGAGATTTCAGCTCTCGTGACTTGATTCCAGTATAGGTCAGACATTTCCAGCCACTATGGATATCTTGATCTGTTATATATCTTCAGCCATTATGGAGATCATGGTCCTTTGTATATCTTCATCATGAAGATTCTGATCTATGTATATTGTACATGGCAATGACCACATATGTGATATATTGTATCATTCCTATTCATGGCCATTGTACTCTTATGTATCCAGGACTGCTATATGTATTTGCAGTTATGTGCAGAGTTGTATCATATTACTATGTTGTTTGGGTGGCTGGTCTTCCATTTGGGATTCTTCATCACTACACTTCTGGGATGGACTTATAATGTATTTTGGCCATCGTATGACCCCTCTGACCTCACACATTAGGGGGCATCTGTTATAGTTGATTTTACAACTCTAGGTGAATCACACTTTGTATGGCCTTCCCCTGTCCCTCTACAGACTCCTTAGACCCCGTGGACCATTTTTTGTCCTTTGATGTTTCCTTGACCATCCCTAAAAACATGTGAAAAATGATACACGCGACTTTTAAACCCTTAATCGTGTATATACGCGGTTTTGACCCCTAAAACCGCGTACATCAGGATGTGTACAAAATCCAAATCCTTTTGGAGTTTTCCTTGACATGGATCCGACTCACTTGACTCCTGGCCTTCCCTATGCCTTGAGATCACTCGGATTCAACCTTTCATTACCCCTTTGAAAAGATATATAAGGAACTCTATGGTACATTGAAGGCATATGAGAGAATTGAGAGCAAAGAAACTATAGTCCATTGTTTCTAGAACTTATGCTTGAGTCTGCATCCCTTTGTCCCTTGGATCACTTTTGTGTTCTTCCCAAGCTTTCCTTTTGCTTGTGAGCTTGCTATCGAGAGACGGAGGATTGAGGTGGTGGAGGCGCAAGTAAGGGATTCAGTTTCTCTGATTCACATACGTGCCGACAGAGGTTGTATCTATTGTAATCTCTGATTTATATTGATAGAAATATCTTTTCCTATCAAATAATATGTGTTTGAATGAATATTTTATCCATGGGATGATTTCAAATGCTTATACATTATTGATTATATATGCTAGAATAGATTTAACACCATGATATATAGTATGCTTGTATTGTTTACTTGTTGTTGAGGAAGTAATTTATCAATTCAAGCTGAAGTTGGAAAGCTCAATGGGGATCTACTTCAACCGTCCAGAATAAGGTACGAGGTCTAATCCTTTAGTGTTAGACATTTACTTTCTATTGCATATTGGAAAGGATTGATTTCTGGAGTCAAGCTGCATGTTGTGGTACCCCAAGCCATAGGAATTTCTCTCCGTAACAGAAACCTTCATTAGGAAGGTAGTGGAAGAAAAGAGTGAGATGGAAGGGTTGTTGAATGGTTACTCTAAAATCATGGCTTTTGATCTCTACATTTCGAATATCTTTATATCGTATCTCCTCCACAATGGTTTCTTCATAAAACCTAAAAAATCCACCCTACTCATATCTATAGATATGTTTTGGACCTTGCTATTGTAGTCCATCCAATGCAAATATCAAAATGAAATTGATTGATTGGGTGTTGTTGGAAGTAGGAAACCTTCATTGGGAAGGTAGTGGAAGAAGAGAGTGAGATGGAAGGGTTTTTGAATGGTTACTCTAAAATCATGGCTTTCGATCTCTACATTTCGAATATATTTAGATCGTATATCCTCCACAATGGTTTCTTCATAAAACCTAATAAATCCACCCTACTCATATCATCCCATGAACCATCACCTTTAATGAAGCAATATTGAAGCATGAAGCAAGGAACGGACATGATGTATGGATGCAAGGAACCAACATGATGCATGGATAGGTATCATTAGTGTGGATAGGTATCAACCATGTCTTCCACATCCATTATGATCATTTAACAATCCTTCCAACAATAATGTTAAATATTGCATATCGCATATGCGATAGTTAACATTACAAAACGCATATGCGATATATTGCATACACGATACGTTTTCATGAACCTTATGCTTATGTTTGGGCTCGGGTTATTCCGAACGTACCGTCAATAACGCATATGTGTTCTTGATTTGCACTTCGGAAGTGCATTTCTGATTTCCTAAGTGGCACCAAAAAGTGGAACCAACTTCGTGTGAGCGCCCTAAACTAATTACCAAAGAAACATGAAATTGATTAAAATAAATATAAAACAAATACTATTTAATAATAAATAAATAAAACCATTATTGCTACCCTTTATTTAACCACCACTTAATTAAATCTTATTTAAATCTTAATCAAAACTAAAATCTTAATCAAGATGCATTTAAGCATAACAATATACAAGGACCATGAAATGAATCTTGTTTTTACACTTGTTACACTCGGGTTATTCTTGTTGATTCACTCAAAAAATCCCATAATATGAGATAATATCTAAAATCCTATTGGCTTAATGAGATTTTGGACTTTAGTTCTTACATGCATCTTGATTAAGATTTAAATAAGCTTTTGTTTTTTGTTTTTGTTTTTTTATATCATTTTTTTTCTTTATTAAAGATTATTTGTTTTATCTCTATATTGATTAGTTTAATGTTTATGTTATACCACAAATGGCCAACTATAACTATCTCATTATTAGTTTAATGTTTTTCCTTTATTTAGCAACCACCAGTTCTTTAACTGTTTGTAGTAGTTCAGAAGAATTATTGGTTATATCTTCCTGTATAGGTTCTTTTTGTAGATTATCTCATTTAGTGTAAGGAGATTCATCATCTGCATATTCTTCCAATCTTTCCATACCTGCCATTAACTCAGAAACAAATTTCTCTATGTGTATCATTCAAAGAAAACAACATCAGCATAATTATTTAAATTTAGTGTTCCATATAAACAAGTTGAGCTTCATTAAAGCCTAATGTTTGAACCTTGTTCTTTGATACCACATGTAATAACCCAAAATTTCATAAAAATTTAAAATTTTTAAAGTGACATAAAATGTCTAAGGTCACAGCTAAGTAACTGCTAACGTTTAGCGGAAAATGAAACATTTTATAAAAGGTTAAGGGTTTGTTTCATTAAAATAATTTGTAACTAAAGGATGTAATCTTAAACACCCATGTTAATTCTATTAATGACTTAACAACTTTAACTTCTATAGAGTTGGAAATAGGAATTGAATTTAGTTGCTACTAGATATACTGATGATTTACTTTTGTCAAGTAGGTAAGAAATCTTGTTTGAGATCGGGGCTTACTTAGCATTCTGCTAACTCAAGTGGATTGTTGGTTCTTACAGGTTTAGTAGGTAAGTGTAAGATCCTGTAGGTGTTTATTTTAAAATTACGTTGAGAAAAGTACTTTCCTAGCATGTTAAGATGTTAGTATAAGAAAAGGTTAAATAAGCTGCTAGTCTTCGAGAAGGTAAAGTGAATTCTTATTCGTTGTTTTGAATCTATGAAAGTATTTATAACTGATGCCATATTGACTTTTCATCAAAAACATAATCAATGTTTTAAAATACAAGAGAAATTTCTTACCAAGGTTCCTTCAGTCGTATGATAATTATCTTTCAAAAGTTTATAGTACATGGTTAGCTTTCTTATGTTTACAGTATTGGTTATTTATAAATTCCCATAGAGCGCATAGAGCTCATGGTTTTGGTTTAATTTAACTTCGATGGATTAGTGAGCTCGTAGCTATTTTTACTTCAATACTCAATGTGTCCTTCTCTTTAAGCATGACCATGTTCCTATTTTCTTTCGGTTGTAAAGTTAACAATGAGTGATTAGACTCTTTATGAGAAAATTCTCCAATAATGTTAGTCTTGAGTTTTCTTGAAGAATCCCTCACTAAACAGCATCAAGATTCTGTGTTGAGAATTTTAAGGATTTTCCAGTTTACAATAGTCATAAACCATGCCATAACTATTCCATACTTTATTTTACTAGTTCTAAAACAATACCATACTTATTCAACTTGTTTTCAACATGAAGAACTTCCAAGACAAATTGATGTCCAAATTGTAACTATGGTATTTAAAATATAACTATAGTACAATAATATTTCAAGTTATAATAACTATGTTAACATATATCCTAAGGTAGTGTTACCTACCAATCAACTACTATGATGTAGTCGAAATGATGGCAACCGCATCTTATAAAGTTTTTATCCTATACTATATTTGTTTCCATGGCATATTATAATCAATGGCATGATTCTTATCATTAGCAATCATATGTTATATGGTGTTTGTAATGATAGGTTTTTAAAACGTTTTGTGCAGCGCCGACTTAAGGCTTCGACCCACACTTGTTGAGATTTTTGGAAGGGCATGTGGATAGGATCTCCTCCATTCATTGGTTGACTTATAATGCTGCAAACCCTACTCCTTTTTATTTTCAGACTGAGGGTTCTTCTCCTTGTTGGTCGAGCTGTGATCTCGTGGACATGAGAGGCCTGTAACCTCCTCAATCATCGGGCATTTTTCCTGCAAATCCTGTATTGTGACTGTTGGATATCGTAGTTTATTATTCGGTTTCTCCTGTGTGTTGAAGAAGACATTGCGAGTGTGGTTGTTGGTTTCTCCAAGTAGCCCGAAGTCTATAATTTGTCTTACTCCTGCAACTTCTCACCCATGGCTTCTGCATTGTGAACTTGATTAAGTTTTCTTGCTTTCTCTGTCGCATAGGTGACTTCAATGGTTCTTTCCTTTTGGTTTGAAACCTTCATGACCCAATGTGTCCATCTCTCCTCAGTTTCGACTCTCGTTAACAGGTAAGAATTTCCAATCTTAGTTTTTCTTTTCCATTTGATTATCCCTACTAGGGTTTTTATTATTTATGCAAACAAAATTTAAATAATGCTTTGGTTTGGTTTTCCAGGTTCCTTCTATCAGCTCCAAACTGTGGGTGGAAAACAAACTCATGCTTTAGTCTTTTTGTGGGCTTCCATTTGGTAAGCCCCGGTCCCATCGAGGGTTCTTCCTGAATTCGGTTTTGGTTGTTGGAAGTGGTTCCCATGGGTGAATGCACGGCCTCGGTTCTCTGTTGGTTATGATTTAAATCTCATTTACTATATGTCCATGTTTTTATTTAGAAACACTTATGATACTTCGTGCTGGGTAACACAGGCTCTTGAAGCTGTGATGTAAATATGGTTTTTATAAGATATTTTTATCCTTATGGCTTGAGAAATGTAAATGATTTTTATTTTTATTTTTAAAAGAGCCCAGCTCTGAGCTCAGAGAAGCTTGTTGACCTCTGTCTAGTGTTACTTCAGTTTTTTTACAGTGAACTTCGTAATGGAAGATCGTAAAAACAGTCGGGGTTGTAATGTGAGTTGGATTTTTAATTAACCTGTTAGTAATATATTTTGTTACGGTTTAATATAAAATATTTTGTGCATACTTGGTTCTATTAGCAAGCCTAAGATTCGACCCTTTGACTGTAAAGGCTATAAGCCTATCCTTAAATAATCATTTTGTATTTGCGAATGGTTAATTAATATTGGCTTATTTTTGTCCATAATTTGCATATGTAATGTTTTCATTAATACCCTGTATTATAATGATTTTTAATGCACTGTTTATGGGAAGTTTACTGTATTTTTAAGGATAATATTTAACTCTGGTTTTGGATTTTAAAGGGTTAATCATTGTATAAACCCTACATTTTAATAATATCCTTATTTATATTAAAGAAGTCCTAGCTCTTTTTAATAATCATTCTTTAATATTTTTTATAGTTTGTTTTTAATTCATAGTTAAGAAAATATTTAGGGTTTTAAAATGCACCATACTTGAAAAATAGGATAAAGTTATCTTTCAATAAATTTTGTAGTTTTTAAAGGATTATAGTAGAATCCTTTGGTCTTATACAAAGACACACAGTGTTTGGAATTTCAATGTTATAAAATGTTTTACAAATTTATTTTTACCTGTTTTTTAGATGTTTAAATGTTAAACCATAATCTATATATTTTATCATAATGCTAATACTGGAATTACTTCTATAATAATATTGTTAATGTTCTCTTACATACCTATTTTTTGTTTAGCTAAAGTAAATAAATACAGGCAATCTTTAGTGCTACTTTATAGTAGAATTCATAAACAAATGAAGTAAAATCTAGTTACATTTCTTATTCAAGTAAAAGAATCTTCTCATTCACCTAAACACCCAGCTATACTAGAGTACTACCTAAGTCAGGTGTGGAAAAATACAAATTAGGAATTTAATTCTATCTATTTCACCTTTTTCATATTCATTTCTAATTCTAACATAATCTATAATTTTACCATGTCTAACATTACACATTTATTCTTCCTTAATAAACCCTAAAATACTAACATGCCTGTAGTAGAAGCTAATAAATATTTTACTGAAGACAGTAGACAAATAACATAAAGATAAATAGAACCTGTAAATGACAAGATGACAATAGCTTAAGGAGGTTGTTCCTCCCAACCAAAATCCTAGAGAGTGCTCAGACAATGCTTCCTCAGGACCCCCGAGCTTTTTCCTGGTCTTCTTAGCTGAGAACTGGGTGGAGAATACAACTTTAAGACCTCTATCACCTGACTAGTCCAATTAATTTAGTAATTAAAATATGCTCTCAACAATATGAACTTCAGCCTAGAAGCTGCAACAGGTTCAGTCTCAGCAGCTAACCTCTCAAACACACTTCAGTAATCCCCTCCATTGAATTTCTCTTGAGTAAATTTATTCATCCTAAATGATCATCTCTAGAATGAGCAGCCCCAGCTCTCTTCAATGGGAAATTTTATAGAGATGCCTAGGTCTTCTAGGTCAGTTTCCATTTAACGAGCCACGTGCTCTGATTCCACTTTCTTGGGGAATCATGACCACAAATATAGGGAAGTTGCCACCTACAACAGTTGGAAGTGGTTTGAGGATGTTGCCACTTGTCAGTTTTCTCTCCACCCAGTCTCCTCCACTAATTAACCAATAAACACTCTTTTAATAGCTTCCCTAAGTTGTTGTCTCATCATTTATTTATTTATAAATAAAATATTCTGAATTACATTAAATATTCTTGACCCCACTGGTCATCAATTACAACTTAGCATAAAATTTAACACAATGTTCCTCAAATAACATTAAATTGTTTTTGCAAATTGGGGCATGTGACAAATATGTTGATGGATTGAGCTACAATGACATGAAGAAGTTGAAAATCACCAAAGTGCAACTATATTCACATTTTAGAGTGCCTATGACAGATGTCATTACAGACACTAGTAGAGCACTTATTTCAATTGAGGGTGCATTTGTAAACCAATCAGAGATCATTGGATGGACATATGGTACATGGTTTTTGACATTCCCCCTCACAACAACATGGAAGTACTCCTATACTTCCTCCAAATACTTTATGCTGAGTTTGTGTTGGGAAAACATGTCAACTATTTGATATGTTGGGGTTCCAGGGTGCTGGTATGGGGATGCCACAAAACTGTCCCAATGTTTGGCATAGAGATGCCAATCGACATATACCTCCACCCTGTAGCCAACTACCGAGGCCATATGTCCCTGTTGTACATGATATGATGCCCCATACATAGGAGGTGTTTATGACGCTTCTTAGATGATTTCCCACCACAACACATCTATTGATCAAGAGGATCCCTCTTCCTTTGGTGGGGTACAACCACCAGATTCCGGTGGCAGGGTACGATATATTGGTGGGGATATATTGACATCCCATGAGCCCCATATTGAGCCAGACATGTGCACAAAGTGTGGTCAAGATTGTTATGGTCATGGAGCAACACATGGTACCTCTACGGTGACTATCGGTTAAGTAAGGATATTGTTAAAACTCTAATGTCATTCAATTTAATTTTTCCATATTGTACACATATTAAAATATTTTTAATATATACAATTTTTAATCTTGTAGGAGCTTGATGCCTCTACAGGGGGTGGTAGTGTACATGGTGTTGTCGTATCTGATGTGGAAACAACCAACACTAAGGTCATATTTCAACATGTCATTTGTTAATACGTGTCATCTTGTCAATACATGTTAGTTCATTAATTTTTAGATGGTGTAATATTTAAAATTTCTGAAGTTGTAGGCACCACATTCTCAACAGGATATGGGAGACATTGATTTGAGTGAATTCCCCCAGGTGATTTCAATGATTTTTTCAGCAATGTAAGTAAATGATTAATGAGTTAATCTTGTTCAAATTATTTTTTTCTTCATGTACTCCTTCATATATTGCTAATATTTATAATTTTTAAACTTGCAGATGTTATCTGGATCTACATAGGAAAAACAATTTTCTAGTAGTGATCCCTCCCATGGGGGAGATATGTCCTACGAAGAGGTAAGTATTACAACATGTTAATTTTTCAATACATCTTATTTCATGCATTCATGTCCATATCTAACTATGAAAAAACTCTGTGACTACAGGCATCAACGCAAATCACTACACCACCACTTTGGTTTGTATCTCCCCACAGTCTATATGTAGAGAATGGTTTTGTCTACACCATATGACCCTCTTCTGTAAAAATAGCGATTGTCCATGATCATGGACCTACTGATTCCATGGTAATGTACACAGCCTTTGATGACAATTGTTGGTTAGCTTTCAATTCACTCCACAACTTGTTTTTATTAATGTTTATTTTCGCATGTTTACATCATCAATATGGAGAGTCCTCCATGCCAGACCTTAGCATGGTTGTTGATGCTTCCACTAATGTTGCATCTACACTGGGAATAATTCACGCAGAGGTATCTACTTGAATATTTGTACATGTATAGTTCATTTGTATTGTGTACACACATTCATGGCACCTAATTATTTTATCATTTGGTGAATGTATTCTCACTCTAGTCCAATAGTGCACATGAACGAGGTTCATGTTCAACCTACAACTCTGCTTTCTATAGAATAAATATAGTCTATTTTCCCAGAGCATATTTTTTTGGTGATATGTTCATTAATTACAAAATTGGTTAGTAGTTTCTCATGCATACATGTTGATAATTGTTGAGATAATTGACATAGTATATTTATTTCATAGAACACCATTGTAGAGAGGATTTCAATAAGGAGGAGGACACCAAATGAATATATAACTTGCATGAATTCAATGAGTGTTTGTTATAAGTAATTGAGTTGTATTTTAACTTTTTAAAGTTTGTTAGTGCTTCAGTATTAGTTTAGTTACCTAATCAAGAAATACGATCTTTGAATTGTAGTCACTAGATATGCATAATGGTTGTGGATAGATGCAACATACATCACACTCAGGAAAAAATATGAGGAAGTTAGAGTTTTGATGTGTTTGTCTAGGTCAGATCTATACTTTTGTTTACAAGAGGAAGTTAGAGTTTTGATGTGTGGTCTAGGACATATGTACTTTTGTTTACATGTACAAAATTGATGTTCTTGATACATGTACATTTCCATTCCATATAACGGCCATCTATTTTTTTAATATAACATCCATGATGTATTATATATTTCATATTGGCTCTTCACATCTACATAGTTCAGTCTTATGTGTGATCATACATGTATGTCCAATAATGTTTCTATGCATAATGTCCCAATTTTGACAGCTTAGAGGATTGCATGCAGATATCAGTTATAACGTTAAGAAAAATGCATACTTGCAACATTGTATAATGACAACAATGCACAAGACCCATTAACAACTTACCAACTACACTCAAACCATTTTTATCCTAACCCACTAACACTGTTAACCCTAACCACCTAATGCATCTCATGTTTCACCTAGGTCACATAAGAACCCAATGTACTCAAGTGACACATATAAGGAACAAGCCAGTCTGACTCATGCACAAATACCTATCCTACATAAGCACGCATTGGACATATTAAGGGATGCACATAGATGGAATACCTATGAAAGCCACGTATTTTACCCGCATATGTGATACTTATATTTTACCTTGACCCATGTAACTACTGATAACACCAATCCATATAAATTTAACCCAAATTATGACTAACCCGCTACTCCAAAAACCCCCAATGCATAACCTACCAATGATCCTAACCCTAACTACCTAAGTGATTTTGCAACATACCTAACACACATAAGCAGCCAACACACCAAATAATCTAACCCAATTAAGTGGACCACATAAGCACCTTATCCACATAAGAACCTAACAAGCATTTAAAGGATGCACATAGTTGACACACCTAAGTGATGCACCTGTGTGGCCCACATAAATGAAATTGGAATTTGGCATGATGATTTTAATCTAAAAAATATATGGGATGCATATATATCATCTACAAAAAAAACACACGGAGTTCATGCATTATCAACAACACATAATAAACCATGTGTATGAATAATTGTATACACACAAAAAAATTACAATGACTTGAATACTTGTCAAATTCAAATGAAAGATATTAGCAAGACTGACAAGATATTTTTTGCAAGTGGCTCCTAAGAAACCACAAGTACAAGTCAAGGAAAGTGAAAAATCTAGCAAGGATCAAAGGGATATAATCGATGAAACATTAATTTCATTTTTTATTTGAAACTTTGAATTCTTAAAAACAACATTAATTGCCGAAAATGCAATTATATTGTAACATTAAGGACATGTCATGTGGCACACTAAGGGAATAGATATATATTAAGAGTGCAATTTGGTAGGTTTTTGTGCCACTCTTTGAATGTGTAATTTTAGAATCAAAATAAAAAAAATTCAAAGTTGACCCCTTTGTGCAAAAAATGCATAGACCCTTATTGAGCAAAACCCTAGTTTCTAAAATTTCCATAGAAGGCAATCACTGGGCCAAGGAATTAGAGGAGAGGAGAACCCCTCCACTATCTCGATGTCTCGAATCCAAGGAAGTTGATGGTTCGTCGATTTGATCCATGATCATCATTATATGGCACATTGAAGCTCACCTCCTAGAGGCCTTTAGGGACACCTATTGAATCCCTACCTAGGCCATAGAATTACAATTGTGCAACAAAATTGGGTTCCAAGATATCTTGAAAGTCTGTTTAGATAGGTTCCACATGGGAACTCTATACACAAGTTCTTGGTCGAGGAATTTGCAAAGTTGACCCCTTTGTGGAAAAAAACATAGACCCCCTTATTGAGAAAAAACCTACTTTATAAAATCATCATATAAGGAGATCATTGGTCCATGGAAATAGAGGATATGGGAAACCCTAGAGATATCTTAATGTCCTAAATATAATGAATTCGAATATTCATTGATTTGATCCACGATCATGATTCTATGGCACATTGAAGCTCACCTCCTAGAGGCTTTTAGGGACACCTATTGAATCCCTACCCGAGTCATAGAATTCTAACTGTGAAACAAAAATGGGTTTTGATAGGTCTTGAAAGTTTGTTTATGAAGGCTCCATTTGGGAACACTATCCACAATTTCTGAATCGATAAAATTGAAAATTTGACCCCTCTATGTAAAAATTGCACATTCCCTTACTGAGCAAAACCCTAGATTCCAAAACCAAACTAAAATATGATCCTTGGGCCATGAAACTAGAGGAAAGGGTCACCCTTAGAGCTATCCCAATGTTCTGAATCTAATGGAGTTGACGATTCGTCGATCTGAGCCATTATCATGATTCTATGGCATGTTGAAGCTCACCTCCTAGAGGCTTTGAAGGACACATGTTGAATCCATACCCAAGACATAGAATTGAAACCATGCAACACAACTAGGTTTCGGGAGGTCTTGCAAGTGTTTTTAGGAAGTTTCAATGCAGGAACTCTAGCTATAAGTTCTCGGTTGAGGATTTGCAAAGTTGACCCCTAAGTGCAAAAATTACACATTCCCTTAGTGGGCAAAACCCTAGTTTCCAAATTCAACCTAAAAGATAAACTCTGGTTCATAGAACTAGAGGAAAGGTCACCCCTAGAACTATATTGATGTCCTAAATCCAACATATTCAATGATTCATCGATCCAAGACGCGGTTATCACTCTATGGTAGCGTGAAGCTCACCTCCTAGAGGATTTCAACGACACTTGTTGAATCCCTACCAACGGCATATAATTCT
>LPNX010561831.1:22795-55746 GCA_001517045.1 Pseudotsuga menziesii | reverse complement strand
TTCTGATATGACTACGGAGATGTGTTCTCGTAGGATCAGATGTGAGTGCAAGCCTTTCCATCACTGTGATAGGATGTGTTCTTGTCTGGATGGATGTAAGTTCAGGAAATCTTCCACCACTGTGATAGGATTGGTTCTTGTCTGGGTGGGAGTCTTCCATCACTGTGATAGGATGTGTTCTTGTCTGGATGGATGGGCCTTTCTGACGAGTAGGTCAAATGTAAGTGCTGAAATCTTCCACCACTGTGATAGGATTGGTTCTTGTCTGGGTGGGAACTTCTTTCATCACTGTGATAGGATTGGTTCTTGTCTGGATGAAAGTGGAGAAATCTTCCACCACTGTGATAGGATTGGTTCTTGTCTGGGTGGGAGTCTTCCATCACTGTGATAGGATGTGTTCTTGTCTCGATGGAAGGGCCTTTCTGACGAGTAGGTCAGATGTAAGTGCTGAGCCATTTCACAGATGGTAGTTGATTGTGCCTACCATGCTGGTGAATGTGAGTGCTGGGCCTTTCTGATGGGATTGTAGTTTACTACATGATCAGATGTGAGTGCTGGGTGTGCCTTTCTGACGAGCAGGTCAGATGTAAGTGCTGGGCGAAGACCTACATGAGGGTAGGCTTACATCTAGCATGAAAAAGGGCTGGCTCTGTAGAACTTCCTATGATGAGATAGTATACCCATGATGATGACCAGCGGAGATCCAGATCGAGAGATGATCCAGATCCAGTTATGATGACTCCGAGAGATCCAGATTGAGTGATGATCCAGATCCAACAGTGATGATCCAGATCCAGTCCAGAGATGATGATCCAGATCGAGTGATGATCTAGATCCAGTCCAGAGATGATGATCCAGATCGAGAGATGATCCAGATCCAGCAGTGATGATGATCTAGATCGAGTGATGATCTAGATCCTGTGATACCATTTGATGATGATCTAGATCGAGTGATGATCTAGATCCTGTGATACCATTTGATGATGATCCAGATCGAGAGATGATCCAGATCTAGATTACTTGAAGATGAAGATGACTTGAAGATAAAGATGACTCAGATGATACAGTTGATGCAGAGAAGAAGACCAGTGCTGAAAAATTGTGTCGAAAGAATACCTTCCTAGTTAAGAGGGAGTGTTGATGTATATGTAACTTCGGAATGTATTCTTCTATGTATTTTATATTATTGTAACCCGATGTTTATTCCAGGATGTTTCTATTATGTATTTGAGTCATGTGGTCATGCCCCGATGTTCCGATCGGGAGGATTATAATGTAAACAAGTCATATCAAGTCATTGGGTAAGTCCCCACTGTTTAGGGGCACTTGAGTTATTATACACTAATTAAGGTGTAGGCTCGAGTAGTAATTATTAGGTTGAGTGCACTTCAAGTCAACGGAATAATATAAATAGAGAGTGAGAGTCTCTCTATTTATCACTTGTGACTTAGCTCTCTTGCTCTCTCAAGTGTGGCGCACTTTTGGAGAAGGAAATTCTTGGGCTTGACAGAAGACAGAAGGCTGCTGTTGTGAAGGGAGGTCATCTTACTGTTTTGGGTTCACATCTTGTGGTGATACTATCTTAGAGGAAGTTGAGGGGTTTTCTCCATTTATGGTTTCCCCTCCTAAAAGCTTTGTGTCTCTTGTCTCTTGTGATATGCTTATGTGATTGTTGTGCTTGTTATTCTCTCAGTGAAAAGATCTTATCATAATGCTAGCTTAAATGTTGAAAAACTGACACCCTCAATATGGGTCCAAATGGAGGATTTTGGGTCATGTATAGTGCTGTTGTGAAGAACTTGATTCCAACATTCAGATGGTTACTCTTTTCGATGGAGTGTTGGTGCCCCAATTTTGCCACAATTTTGATATAAATCATACCTATAGATGATTGTATGATGACTAATTATGAAGTATCAAGCTATGTTTTCCTTCACCATCACACACTTTCTGACTCAGTTTTTCTTAAGAAGGTGAAGGTTCTCATTCGGACGGTCATTTAGACCACCATTTGCATCTGCGTAGTCATTCAAACCGTTAAAATTACCATGAAAATCATTGGTTTACATACTTGGAATCATTTATGGCATGAACAGGCATGCAGGTTCTGTTACCTAACTATCTCACATGGATCGCGTCCTCTTGCTGGTAACAATTTGATCCCTACACCTTCCAAGTATCAAAGGACTATGTTGCTCAAATGAAGGAATCCATTTTTTTTGAACGATTTGTGAAGACATCAGTAGAAGAGAAGAATAATTTTGACAGTGAAGAGCCTTCGCTGTATAGTAAAATAAATAATAAAGTAACACAACATTATCTTTGTAGAATATTGTTTTTGAAGTTGTTTTGTAGGATAAGGTTAGTTAGGAATTTATTTTTGTTTTCATTTTTGTTCTAATTGCAAAACAATTAAGAAGCTTAAAAAAACATTAACATAATAAAAATTAAATTATTTTAAATCTATATATATTTATAAACTTATCAAAATTAAAAACACATAAAAATATAGTGTTTTTTCTTCTTGTAAATAAATCAAGTTTAAAAATATATAAAAACAATTCAGAAATAATAATAAAAGGGTTCTCAATAAAACTTAGAATTTTTGCTTGTTTTATTATGAAAACAAAAAAAAATAAAATATATATATATTTTTAAATATACAAATAAATAAAAATATTAGGTAAACAAATAAAATTATAAAAATAGACATTTTGAAGCATTTGAATCATGTTTTCATGCTAACATGTTTTTGAAGTCACAACTCTAAATAAAAACAAATGTCTAAAGGTGTGCAACTATTGACAGGTAAAATCACATTTCACTTTATTTTGCATTTGATTTGCTAAGAAAGTGTTTTTTGCAATTTGTCTTTTTCGATGCTTTCACAATTTGGCTACGGTATTAGTGCTAACTTTTTACTCGTTCGAAGATGATCCAATTTCATATAGAAGTGATCTTCAAAAATCACAATAAAACATGCATCATTGAAGGAACTAAAATTTTCATCGCACATGTCATGCTATATTCCGCCACAAAGCCATCTTTCAGAAAACCAATTATGCAATGACATGATCACTTACCCTTCTCCTTCCAAGCTTATTCGTCATCCATGTTAGAGTCTACTTTTTCACTGCCTTATACATCATGACTTCCCGCATGTCTAATTTTATGAGTCACACACACTTTCCTCATTTTCAGTTCATGTTTTTCCGTATGACTAAAACCATTCAGTTTCCTTTCCATGACTACATTTCTTTGTTTTCCTTGCCATGAGATATTTTATCTATAGTCCTACCACTCATTCTGTACAACTAGTGTTGACTGATGTGGGATTCATTAAGGCCCATATTTCAACAAGTATTTCCCCATCGACCTCAGCACACTATTTGGGATAAAGACTAGAGTTGATTTTTTGTACCTTGAGGCTTGCATGCCTTAATGGAAAGTTCTCTCGCTAACAAGCATGGGAATACATCAATGTCCCTTCATCATTAGATATTGCAAGCGGCTCAACATCATCTCATCTATTCGCACCTCACAAGATGCACTTAGGTACCTTGACACTCATTAACATCAATGATGAGATTTCCTCTCATTTGTTAATGACATTCATCAATGGTAATCCAATGAATTCTTTGCATGCTCGACATCGACACATTTATTTGCATGGTAAGACTTGTACCATCAGGTTTTGTAGCAGGTGAAGACTATATACTTTTCATGACACCATCAACAGTTTGCAACATACTTCCAGCCATATGAGTACCATAGTTCCACTTTCAACTTTCATCTTTTACTTCATTCAACCTAGTAGTAGTTCATATGCTTCACTTCACATTCTATGATCCAGCAGCAGTAGCCACATTCCTATTGCATAGTTCATCAACTTTTTGGGTAAGTGGAGGTATGTTATTTTCTAGTATTTAATCATGCAATTCCTTGAATGTTAGAAATGAATAAATTTGGAAAATTCCCTCACTATAATTACATTCCCTTTCTCCTTTTCATAAACATAATACATCTTCAGTTGGGGAGGGGAATATTTTTCCTTACCATTTTACATATCCGTTATCTCATCAACCAACATGTCTTTCCCAAACTATGCTTTGTTGGATATTGAATAAAAATATTGCTATTTATATTCACATGTTCTAATATGAATAAAATGCATTCTAATGTACATTGATTGTTTATCATTTCCAGTGTATGTATACTTTCAAATATTATGTATTGCAACAATAAAAATGAATGAATGTTGTTAACATAAGAACCAACATTTGTCATATTCATGGTTGTCACACAAGAACCAACCATAGATAAAATCAGTTGCTACTCATGTATTTCACATCATGGAATGATTTATTGTTACACACCATCATCATGTAAAGCCCTAGCTACAAATCCAAAAGTTAAAGATAATCAATGCTTAGTTGCATGAGGACATGCAACAAGTTAAGTTGGGGGGATGTTTGGTCGAAAAAATATGACATTTTATTCATCTTTCATATCCCATATGTCACCTTTATTCCTATTTTATCCTTCCATAAAATCATTAATTTCCATCACTTTCATAATACATAAGGGTTTATATTACCATTTTCCAAAATATTTGTTTTGAGCATTTTTAAGAGAATTCTTGATTAAATATTAGAAATTAATACATTTTTCATATATATCTCAAAGATTTGTGTGAGCTCTGTAATGTAGGGATATTTGAAGCTTTCAACCAAGGAGTATTCAAAATCTTCCAGAATGTTTTCTCTTTTTAAGATTTGAAAGAGATAATTCAAGCTAATTTCAAGGAGAAGATCATGGAGATAGAATATCTTATCCAAAATATTATGGAGGATTTGAAGGGATAATTTGAGAGAAAAGTGGATCTGTAATTATGAGTTGTTTATGTTCTTATTCAAGCATTCATGTATAAATAAGAGGGTTCTCTCCTCATTTGGGTAGAGGCCTCTCTAGTGGTGTGGAAATAGAGAAATAATTTATATCTTTTGAGAGTTAGTCATGGAGTGGATTTTGATTATTATGTAACAAAGATGATGCTTTAATGAAAATCCTTTTACTATGTCTCATGTTAATTTGGATTTATTTCGTATGAATTGTTAATATAGATTTTCTGTGAGCTCACATCTATTTATAATTTTCCATTTGTGACTTATCATTTGGCACACATGTTTTGTTATAGATTATTTTTCCCTTGTTTAATTTCATTCTTTCTTTACCAAGTTTAATTTTTGCGATTTCATTCTTTCCTAGATTATATTTATTTTCATGCAATTCCCTAGTTTTGTAAACTAGATTCAATTTTAGTTGCATGTATTTTCTTAGATTTCAGTTGCATGTGTTTTCTTAGATTTCAGTCGCATGTGTTTTCAATTTTAGTCACATAGAATATTAGATTAAGTTAGTGCTACTCTGACCCTGCATATATTTTTCCTGTACCTCACAAGTTTACGCTCTCCTCGGGTTGGCAATTGAAATCATTGGATATGTTATTAATTGTTTAATATTTTTCACCAACGTATATTGGTGATGTATTGCAGGTCATTGTACTATATGTTGATGATATTTTGATTACAGATAACAGTACTAAATAAATTGGGTCAATCAAGTCTTCTTTTCACAGTGAATTCTCCATGACTGATCTTGGATTGTTGAAGCAATTTCTTGGTTTGGAAATTAAGAAATCTGAAGCAGGGATCAATATCAGCAAAAAAAAGTATGTTCCAAACATTTTTTTGAAGTTTAAAATGGTTGAATGTAAGACATCCAATTTCCCATTCATTTCTAGTATCAAACTAGGTGAATTTGGAAAGTCTCCATTGGTGGACAACTCGTTGTATAGAAAACTAGTTGCGATTTTATTGTATCTTACACACTCTCGACCTGATTTGGAATATGTTGTAGGTGTTGTAGCTATATATATGCACCAAAATAATGAGATACATTGGAAGGAAACCAAGAGGATCCTTCACTATGTGAAAGGAACCAGACATTTCGGGGTACACTATGCTATTGGTTCTCCACTAGAACTAGTAGGATTTTGTGATTATGATTGGGATGGAGATCCCAATGATAGGAATTCCATTTCAGTTTATGTATTCATGCTATAAGAAGGTCTCGTATGCTGGTCAAGAAATAAATAAAAAACCATCTCCATATCTTCAGCTGAGGTTGAGTACAGAGGAGCAATGAATGCAACTACACAATGTGTGTGGTTGCAAGGTATTCTTCAAGAACTTGGAGTTGCATTTGATTCACCCACGGTCATTTGGTTTGGAAATCAAAGTGAAATCAATATTTCCACTTATCCAGTGCAAAGAAAGAGGACCAAACACATTGAGATACACATGCACTACATCCGGAGCTTGGTGCATGATCAGGTGATAGCCTTGTAGTATTGCCCATCTGCGGAGAAAACTGCTGACATTTTCACCAAGATCTTCACAGAGAATACTTTCACCTATATGAGATCCCTTCTTGGAGTGGGTGATACATGGTGATGGCTACCATTCAATTTCATATTTTGGGCTTCATTTGCATTTTTTAGGGGAGGTTTTGTTCCCATGTGGTTTTCCTCCTTACGTTGTTTATATGTACAAATAAAATTTTATGTTGTATGAGGTGACTTGAGCCTTTGTTGCAAAGGCCTCCATGATATTTTGGTTAAGTTGTACTAAGTTAGGATTAAGGGGGGGTTTTAGATCAATAATACACCTTAATACCATTATCGTATACCTTAGGAACATTTCGTTTTCTTCCATGCAATGTTATATGGTCTCGACTTAGGGATATTGATCATTTACTCATAGTTGATGTGCTCATGGTTGATCATTCAGACGGTTGAGTTAATCCAAGTTGATCATTATAACTGGAAGGCACCCTAATTTATGAAAAATTAGCCTAGGTGTGCTCCCCCTTCCCTAGATTCAGGGATACTATTTGACTCAAGGCGCTAGTTCATGTTTGTGGTCATTTTTTTCCTTCCTTGGGAATTTATTACCTCTTAAAGCCACTCCCACTCAGCCACCTACTCACCGACACCTGCCATGCCTCCATTTATGTTCCATCATGCCTCACCCTCATTCACACATGCATTCGTGATCGTTTGGGATGATCGGGAAGTTGATTGGTACACCTAGGGGGTTTGAGCGTCAAATCATGAGCTAACACTTGTATGCATTTAGATGGCCTCCAAGGCCTCGCGGTTTTCCCATATTGTAATATATATCTATTTTATACATATTTACATGTTGGACAATCATAATAATATCTTTTATTGACTTCATCTGTGCATGCTATTTTCACTCTTTCATCTATTTTTGGCATATTTTGTGAACAATATCGAATTGTGAGAGTTTCGTTGGCTCCTAGATCCAACTATGAATCAATTCTCACAATGAAAATGAGGGGATATATATATTAATAGAGGTACTTCTAACATAAGTCTTCTTACTTTTCAGTATTGGTCTTGTTTCAATAATATGGAAGAGAAATTCTCACTGAAATATCATAATTATAGTCACTTGGGATGGTAGCATGGGCCTATAGCTATAACACACCCATACATCACTAGCTACATGTACATAAATTTGTAGAAAAAAACACACATAGAACATTGTGAGGCTCTAAATTAGATAAAAAATGTTTAAAATGGAATAAAACAGTGAGCCACATTCAACTCACCTTTTGTGAAAGAGTAGTTAATAAAATTGAGATTTCTTAATTAATGATTAAAACTAGTTAAAAAATTTATAAATTAGAATTATTAATAGACCCAATGATTATTACCATCTTCCCAACTTGACTATGTCGATCTCGACATTTCTGACATTAGAAGTAAAAAATCAGAGGACTGATAAAATATAATTAAATCATCTTGCAGAATTTGATGTTCAAATATCAATACTCAGTTCTCCCAATGTCAAACGTTGGGAGTTGGCACGAGATAGAACTTTGTTCTCAATGAACACATCGATACCAACATTTACACATCAAAATTCAGAAGTCAACACATACTTATGATGAATTAAAACTATCATTTCAACGCTATTGTTTTGACCTTGTAACTTGGTTCTCCCGACATCAGACCTCGAGCATCGACAATAAATGGAAACCCATTCCAAATTGACATGTTGATCCCAACATCAACACATCGACATTGACCTAAGATTACATTTACATTTAATAGGATGATCCCAATATTGGGACATCTACATTGGCACATCGAAACTGAAATCACAGTAAGGAATTCTCCAATTTCAAAGGTTTAATACTCCACCATTTTTTATTTTGACTAAGGGACTTGGAAACTAGGGACATGTCTAGTACTCACATGACACACGGTCCAAGGATCCAATCTGACTACCACTGTACCCCTAGGTGCATCCATAAGACCCAAACCATAGCACACGAGTAATATTGGGGGGATTTGAACACGAGACCTTACAATTACAACCGTTTATAACATTTTAACTTTACCACTTTTTGTGCCACCCCATGGGAAACACTTAGACGTTCTTAAGAAAATGACTAAGGCATGATTTAGGTTGGAAACTTAACAAGCCTTTTTCTTTGTATCAGCATTAGAACGTTTCCCATTTAAGCATGTGTCAAGTTCTTTGATTAACACATAAACACAATGAATATTGAGAAAACTACTAAGGAAAAACTTGTAAGTGGTTAAACCACCAAGTTTCATGCCTTCAACAGACAAAACTCTACAGTATTAAGGATTGTTTAAGTAATCCATACATGAGTTTGATAACTTGAAAAGCTAGTGTTTCTTAGTCATAGAGCTATCTAATGGAATTTAGAAAATACTTTCGGTCTTAAATATCATTCACAATAAAGATGAGAAATAGAGTTACCATTAAATCTTAAGCTTTGGAACATTTATAAAACAAGTAATTATTGCATTTAAGAACAATTTACAAGGATTCATCACACATGAAATAATTCAATCGCATGTTTGAAAACCTTCTTCGGGAATTAAGTATTCATAGGACATAGCTAAGGAATGTCCTCCTTTATAAAACTTGCACTCCCCTGAATGGAAACATTTAATCCTAAACAAACTGTCTGTAAGCATTTATTTTATTAGGTTCAACCATCAAAAGACTATAGAAATGGAATGAATCATATTTTTAACACATTTATTTATACATAATTCTATTTACATCCATTGGAACTCTACTAGTTCCACTACCCTTAAGAAACCAATGAAATCAATCATTCAATTACAATATTAATAGACACCAAGAACAAGTCATTTTATCTTTTCCCTTCAAGCACATATCAACAATTTATTATTTAATTAATTGGCATTAAATCATGAACACCATTCACATTTAGATATGTCACAAAACAAGATATATAATCAATGCTGAATTAATATAAATATTGAAGCACTTAATTGAGTTCAAGATATATGGAAAATGGCTTCGTTGTAGGCATGCTCCACCCAAGCATAGACAATTTTGTTCATTTATCTCTCAACAGAAAATCAACCTCAAGCTGAGAGTCATGCATTCACCAATCAAACTTCTCACAAGTACTAAGGATTCTCAAAATTTCTCACTTCACAATCAGGATAATTAGCTTACTACCAATTCCATGTCAAACAATGAAATGCATTCCCTTAGCTTCCTTCAGCTAGCACAATAGTGATGACATTCATTGTTCTTTATGCCCAGAAATACAATAAGTTAACTGCATGCAGCATTTTCCATTTCACGAGAGAAACCAAAGACAAACATGGGCATGGTTACAATAACAATTTAGCTCACAAATTTAGGTTTGGGAACTCAGAATTTCATCCAACACAATGACCACTATGTATAAGAATATATGTACAGTTTTCTTAGGTTCCAAACATAATTACACAGTCCAACTAGCAAATCGGGTTATCATTGTTCTAGACTTCGACCCAATCGATTTTTTGTTCCCTGCATTCTAGGATCTATGTTCTTTTTCCCCACCGACTCCCTAATATGCATATTTTATCATCTTTCTCTTCTCTCTTCTGTCAGAATATAATTTTGCATGAGACTACTCATCTCCATGCAATACATGTCAAATACCACTAACTCCCACTTAATCACCCTATAATCCACACTTAACCATTAAATTAGGTTTAAGGTTAAATTGAGGAGGTTTAGGTTCACTTGACGTCATAAGGTCTCCTTTTGGGTTATCAAGGTTAAACAAGGTTATAACAAGTTTACTTCCAAGTTCTCAAAAAAATCCTTTCCAAAATTTTGAAGTAAACTTTGGATCCCGATTTGAAACAATTGCTTTAGTAATGCAATGCAACCTAGCAATTTCCTTCATATACATCTTTACAATCTTGGTTGCTTTAAATGTTTTCCGGACACAAACAAAGTGATATGACTTTGTCGACTTTTCAACCACCACCATAATGGAGTTATGTTGCTTCAGTGTTCTTGGAGTTGGTATATAAATTATTCCATTAAATTGAAGAGTTGCATATTCAACCAATGCATATTTAGAAAATTTTAATGGCTTGTTTCCTTCCTGCAATTCTGCTACAACCCATAGATAATGATTATCTACTTTTAACGCCTCTTGCAACTTGATTTTTAAATTAGATTTCCAATCACCGATGGATGAAACTTGCATTAACTGAATTATTCTTCTAAGTGCATCATCCAGTCTATTCTCTTTTCCTTTTATGTACTTAATTTCAAAATTGAATCCACTTAGGAATTCAATCCTCCTATATTTTTTGGCATTCATATTAGGTTGTTCAAATGGATATTTCAGGATGTGATGATCTGTCTTTAATTCAAACCTATTTTCCATGAGATAATATTTCCACATCTAGACTCTAGAGTGCATGAACTATGGCAGCTAACTCCACATTATGAAAATCATATTTATTTTCATGCTACTTTAACTTCCATGATTCATCAAAAATCATATGCCCATTGTTGTGTCTAATTTTACCACTCCAAGTGAATCACACTTGTATGACCTTCCCCTGTCCCTCTGCAGACTCTTTAGACCCCTTGGACCATTTTTTGTCCTTTGATGTTTCCTTGACCATCCCCATAAACATGTGAAAATTCATATACGCGACTTTTAAACCCCTAATTGCGTATATACGCGGGTTTTACCCGTAAAACTGCATACATCGGGATGTGTGCAAAATCCAAATCCTTTTGGAGTTTTCCTTGACATGGATCCGACTCACTTGACTCCTGGCCTTCCATATGCCTTGAGATCGCTCGGATTCGACCTTTCATTACCCATTTGAAAAGCTATATAAGGAACTCTTTGATACATTGAAGGCATATGAGAGAATTGAGAGAAAAGAAACTATAGTCCATTGTTGCCAGAACTTGTGCTTGAGTTTGCATCCCTTTGTCCCTTGGAGCACTTTTGTGTTCTTCCCAAGCTTGCCGTTTTCTTGTGAGCTTGCTATCGAGAGATGGAGGATAGAGGTGGTGGAGGCCCAAGTGGGGGATTCAGTTTCTCTGATTCGCAGACGTGCCGACAGAGATTGTATCCATTGTAATATCTGATTTTATATTAATAGAAATATCTTTTCTTGTCCAATAATGTATGTTTGAATGAATATTTTATCCATGGATGATTTCAAATGCTTATAGATTGTTGATTATATATGCTAGAATAGATCTAACACCAATATATATAGTATGCTTGTCTTGTTTACTTATTGTTGAGGAAGTGATTTATCAATTCAAGCTGAAGTTGGAAAGCTCAATGAGGATCTACTTCAACCATCTGGAATAAGGTAAGACGTCTGAGCCTTTAGTGTTAGATATTTAATTTCTATTGCATACTGGAAAGGATTGATTTCTGGAGTCAAGCTGTCTGTTGTGGTACCCCAAGCCATAGGAATTTCTCTTCGTAACAGAATTGGCGATTCCGCTGGGGATGTTCCTTGTTTTTATTTGGGATTCGCGAGCACAATGGGATTGATATTATTGATTTGCTCTTTGTTTCTCCTTGTTTTTGTGTTGCATTTTATAGTATGTTCATCCATTGACACTCTCCTTTATTGGTTTGACCCTTGGCCTGCTTTTTACCATTGCCTTCTCTGTACACGCAAGTTTTTGGCCAAAAGTCACATACACATGCGGATTTTTGGCCAAAAGTCACGTATACACACAGGTTTTTGGCCAAAATCCACATATACATGCAGGTTTTTGGCCAAACGTCTCATATATACGCATTTGTTCTTTAAACAGTGGCGTACATCCTCCCTTTTGGTGAGTTTGATGTTGTGGGAAGTTGTTGGGTGGGTTATGAGTGTGGTTGGGTATTCCTTGGGTCTGATGTTTTCTGTTGGATGCTTCTTTTGTGACCAGAGACCGCTTTCTCATTGATTTTTCTTTGAAATTAGTTTTAGTCGTTTATCCTTTTTGTTTTGCCATTAGTGCATTACTCTTTTTTGTCTCAGTGTCTTGTTGGGATTGTGTTTTATACTTGCTGCTGAGACTGGGAGTTTTAGATGAATTTTATTGCATTTTTCATTCTTTTATAATGAAAAATACAAGGTAGTTGCACTCTTAGTTGCATATTAGATATGGATTTGAGGAGGTACTTGCATTGGATTGCTTGGATGAGAGTTGTGTTTAGGCTTTCATATAGGAAGGATTGCATTGGAATTCAGAAAGGAATATATATTTATGTATCTGATGTAGTGGCATACCCTATTTTTCATTTGACAAATATTGCACCTAGCATTGTTTGTTATGGTGTGCATATTTACTTCACTGCTGAGTCATAACTTCATTATTTGCACGATCATTTCCATTTGAGTAATTACATCCATTAAAATCAATGCATAATTTAAAATGTATTACACTATTTTCTTTGATAGGGTAAACCAACAAGACTAGGTTTTAGGGTCTTGGAATAGTTCATTGTGAGTAAATTCTCCAAGACCACTAAACAACAACATGTATGTGTCTGTCCAGGTGAGAGTGTGAAATTCCTTGGTATAATTAGTGTTTCTCAGGATCCTCCTCTCAAAAGGGAGTTAAGCACGAGGCAGTGTGAGCGGTTATTGATTGGGATGACCCCTAGTCATAACTGAGTAGCATCAGAGATATTTCCAGGATTGTATTTGTATTTGGGGGCTCTTTTGAGAGTTTCAGGCTTTGCTACCCTGCCCATATGGTAAATCCCGCCTGCAACTATCCTCCTGAGCATTGATTATATTGAGGTGACCTTAGTTTCCTTACCTAGGTTATCGAGGGGGTACTTTGCAGGGGTTATTTTGTAGGTGTCCCGGCCAGGTAGAGGTTAGACAACATAGTCGCTTTATGCATTGAAGCTGAGGGCCACTATAATTGGTTACGTACCTCCGCTTGTAGTGTATGGGAGTTTCGAGCCTCTCCTAAGCGAGACATACCTGCTGCATTTGGGAGCTCACATATCCTCCCCTTGGTTTCCTTATATTTTGGTTGTAGATTTTCTTAGGAGTGTGCTCTTTATGCTCTAGTTGGCCTTTGGGATCGTGGTTACTTGAGTATATTTATGCTCTCTTGAGTTTGCGTCCTTTTATTTTTGGCATGCCTGGTATCCTATCACCCTTCCTTGGTCCTAGTATGGACTCTGGTGTCAGAATTGGGGGCATCACAGTCCCTTACCGTGCCCATAGATTTGGGAATCGTCATATTCCATCCCTTACTCCATTTGTGGAGGATTTTTATTCCTTTCGCTCTGTCTTTACACTGGTGGTCACCCTCATGGGGGTGGTAGTGGATGCGTTAACGTTGGGTCTACACCTTACTTTCCTTTTTATGTCCCATCGTTCACCACATTGTTTCCTTTGGGTGCAGTTGTCATGATCATTCCTCCCTGTGTCCTATAGTTTGGATTCTTTATTGACTATTTTGGGTTGTTTTTCACTTATATGGTTGTCATGTAGGGTCCAGTTTTTGTACACTCTCTCCAAGGTTTCGATCCGTTCGTTCCTATCACAGTTATCATGTCTAAAATAACATATAGGTTAGGATTTCATATCTGCTTGCATTTTGCATGATCTTATGACTGTTTCATTTTAACCTTAGGTACGAACCCATTCCTTGGTATCGCGGAACCTTCATGCTATTGTTAGAAGTGATATTATGTGAATGACAGAGCTTTCCTATACATGGGTGTCCTAGTTAGATCCCTTTTGCATTTGGTACCCATGCTGTGAGTCCTCTCTTAAGTCCGGGAGTCCCTTTTAGTCCCACCATGTCCTTGAGCAAGACCTTCATACTCCTCTTGAACTTTATGCTGGCCATTTCCCCAGGACTCCCTTATGTCAAGTTGTAATTAAATTATCATGAGATTTTCCTGCCTTATTAAGCCTTACACCGACTTCCCTGACATTGATTTTTAGCCATATAGCCCAAGCTTGTCTCATGTCTAGCCATGCAGAGCCATTTTATATATCCTTTGCAGCTTGATTCCCGATTTTTATTGGGAGGGGACTTTCCCCCGAGTGTCGCTATCCTACACATGTATCCTTGCATTGAGCATAGGTATGTTCCACTGCTTGGAACTAGTTTGTTTGCCCATTATGAAACTCGTCTCCTCCTAGTCTGTAACTATAAAGCAGTTTTATTCTTTTTCAATATTTTTAAATATTTGAAAAAGTCCAAAAAATTAAAAATACCATAAAGTCGGACAAGGAAAGATGTTATCTTTTGGCAGTTGTCAAGTCATGTCACCTTTGAATAGAGCACTGTATATCACATCTGTTGGTTGGGTTTATAGTTTGAATTTAGGAGCTGTACTCATTTATCTGAGTTTATCTCCATCGATTGGTTAAGCTTCCAGTCCCAATGGAGCCTCTGTCGATGCCTCATGTGTCACAGAGATGTCCCAGTTTTATATTGAGTCTATGTTGCCTTTATTCAGTCACCATTTTCCGTTATGCTCTTGTTCAAAGGAAGTTGAAACCTGAGTCGACCATTCCTCAATTATCTTGACTTTGCATGTCGGCCATTCCTGGTACAGTTACTGGTTCGTGCACCTTATGATCAAGTCCTTCCACATTATACAGCTTTGATGAGTACCTCGTGTTGGATGATGGGGGATGCCTTAATGCCCTCCTTCCAGCGGATTTCATCCCATCGACTCCAGATCATTTATTCTGGGTTTGGAATCTAGAGTCATTTTTGAGTTCCTTGAGACTTGCAGTCATCAGTGGCAGGTTTTCTTGCCATCGACAGTTTTTGGGAATACATCAATGTCCCTTGATCGATGGATCCTCTCAAGTGTTCGACCTCAACACATCTATTCGCACTTGTTAGTTTGCACTCTAGTACCTTGATTCCCATTATCATTATCGATGGGTGATCTCGCATCTGTTAATGGTATACATCAATGGCCGATAATCAGACGATGGACTACTATGTTCGACCTCGACACCTCTATTTGCATAGTAGGACATGTACTCATAGCAGTTTGTGTAGAAGACCTTCCAGATTGGTGGCATCTCTTATATGCTACCTCCTTGATCTTGCCAGTGTTGATGAGATTTCAGCTCTTGTGACCTAATTCCATTATATTTCAGACATTTCCAGCTATTATGGAGATCTTGATCCATTATATATCTTCATCCATTATGGAGATCATGATCCTTTGTATATCTTCATCATGGAGATTATGATCTATGTATATTGTACGTGGCGATGACCACTTATGTGATATTTTGTATCATGCCTATTCATGGCCATTGTACTCTTATGTATCCGGGACTACTATACGTATTTGCAGTTATGTGCAGAGTTGTATTATTGTACTATGCTGATTGGGTGGATGGTCTTCCATTTGGGATCCTTCATCACTCCACTTCTGGGATGGACTTATAATGTATTTCAGCCATCGTATGACCCCTCTAACCTCACACATTAGGGGGCATCCATTGTAGTTGATTTTACCACTCCAGGTGAATCACACTTGTATGGCCTTCCCCTGTCCCTCTACAGAATCTTTGGACCCCTTGTGCCATTTTTTGTCCTTTGATGTTTCCTTGACCATCCCCATAAACATGTGAAAATTCATATACGCGACTTTTAAACCCCTAATCATGTATATACGCAGGTTTTACCCCTAAAACCGTGTACATCATGATGTGTGCAAAATCCAAATCCTTTTGGAATTTTCCTTGACATGGATCCGACTCACTTGACTCCTGGCCTTCCATGTGCCTTGAGATTGCTCAGATTCGACCTTTCCTTACCCCTTTGAAAAGCTATATAAGGAACTCTTTGATACATTGAAGGCATATGAGATAATTGAGAGCAAAGAAACTATAGTCCATTGTTGCCGAAACTTGTGCTTGAGTCTGCATCCCTTTGTCCCTTGGAGCACTTTTGTGTTCTTCCCAAGCTTGCCTTTTTCTTGTGAGCTTTCTATCGAGAGATGGAGGATTGAGGTGGTGGAGGCCCAAGTGGGGGATTCAGTTTCTCTGATTCGCAGATGTGCCAACAGAGATTGTATCCATAGTAATATTTTATTTTATATTAATAGAAATATCTTTTCCTATCCAATAATGTATGTTTGAATAAATATTTTATCCATAGATGATTTCAAATGCTTATACATTGTTTATTATATATGCTAGAATAGATCTAACACCAATATATATAGTATGCTTGTCTTGTTTACTTGTTGTTGAGGAAGTGATTTATCAATTCAAGCTGAAGTTGGAAAGCTCAACGGGGATCTACTTCAATTGTCTGGAATAAGGTACGAGGTCTAATCCTTTAGTGTTAGATATTTAATTTCTATTGCATATTGGAAAGGATTGATTTCTGGAATCAAGCTATCTGTTGTGGTACCCCAAGCCATAGGAATTTCTCTCCGTAACACCCATATTGCATCATAACTCCACCAAGTCCTTCCAAAGATTCATCAATACCTACCACATATTCTTTATCTAGATCCATAATATTTAATATTGGAGCACATGGGAGTAACTCTAATAATCTAAAGTTGTCTTCACACTTCTAGTTTGAGGTGAACTTCACGCCCTTCTTCTGTAAGTATGCAATCGTAATTGCAATTTGAGCAAAATATTCTATAAAATTTCTATAATATGCATCCAAACTCATAAATGATCTAACCCATGATACAATTCTAGGAGTAGGCCATTCCTGAATAGCTTTTATTTTAATAGGGTCCACTACTACACCCTAATCAGAGATGATGTGACCCGAATACAATAGTTGCTTTTCATAAAATGGACATTTTCTAATCTTATCATATAACTGATTTTTTCTCAAGATATGTAGAGTAATCCTAAGATTCTCTTCACACTCTTGTTCAGATTTGGAATATACCAAAATATGATCTAAGAACTCTATAATGAATTTATCCAAATATTCAATGAACACTCCATTCAGTAAACACATAAATGTAGTTGGTGCATTTCTTACTATGAAGGGTCGAAGTACTATATACTCATAATTCCTATACATTGTTCTAAAGGTAATCTTATTGATGTCTTCATCCTTGACGCGTACCTAATGTTAACCCAAGATTAATTCGATCTTGGAGAAAATGCTAGATCCATGCAACTAATCTAAATAATCATCTATCCTCGATAATGGGTGCCTATTCTTAATTGTGGCCTTGTTTAGTTGCATGTAATCCACATATAACATTAGCATGCCATATTTCTTTTGCACAAACATAGAAGGTGCTCCTCATTGTGAAAAGGCTAGGGAAAATATAACCCTTATTTAACAACATTTCTAATCGCAATTACAATTCCTTTAACTCCGGGGTGCTTATTTTGTAACATGATTTTGATGTTGGCACAACTCCAGGAACAAAATCAATTCAAAAAGTTAGTGTCCTTCTTTGGTAATAACCTAGGTACTTTGTGGAACACATCTTCGAATTCTTGTAACACCAAAATTTATTCAACGCGCGACTCCATATCGGATGGTACCTCCTCAACATGGATCACATATAATTAGCATCCCCTACTTATGTACTTCTTCATCTCTACGACTGATATATTCCTTACTGAAATTAGTTTTGAAATACCTTTAACACGAATGGTTTTATCATCTTCATCCAAGAAAGTGATGATTTTATTATGGCAATAAAGAATATCATGATGCGATTCTATCCAATCAGAACGTCAGATGAGCCTAAAATAATAACATCCAAATCAGACTTGGTTTGTAGCCATTCATTTTAAAACAATAGTCTTCAACCACTGAAGTAATCTTCCTTCTCATCCTTATAGGTAACTGCACAATTCTGTTCCTAGGAAATTTACTGCTCACTAACTTGCATCTTTCCACCTAATTAGAATTTATATAATTGTAAGAAGTTCCAGAATCAATCAAAATTGAAATTGACAAATAAATTAATTTACGTTCAATTTCAATCATTGATGACTAGTGATTTTCCTAGAGATTGTTTAAGGATGCATATATATGAACAATGATTCTAGCAACATCTCCTACTATATATGATTCTTACACATTATACATACTAGCATCTTTGTTTTTCCTCTTATGACATTTATTGAGGTAGTGGTCACCTGCACATTTCCAACATTTCACTTGTAATGGTTTCTTTTGTCGTGTAGATTTAGTCACCCTTGACTCACATTTAGGAGTGGGATACTAGAAAGTGTTATACTAATCTTGTTTAACATCAATAGTTTTAAATCTATTGTTCATATGTTCCTGTTTATCTTCAAGTTTACCTTTCCAACTCTTATGCAAATCCTGCCTACTCTTTCCTTTCTCATACAAGCATTTATCCTTTCATATAAATTCTTTCAATATATGAGGTTTTTCATAAGCTAACCAGTCCTTGTAGAACATTGGAAAACCACCAAGGAAACACTTAATATTAAAATTTCATCTTGGATGAAGTCCACATAACTTAGAAATTCCAAGAATATTTTCTCATACTCTTCCATTGTCATATTTCCCAATCAGAGTTCAAAGAATTCTTTAATTTTCTTATCATAGTATTTCTATGATATGTATTCATGCTTGAAATACCTTTGAAATCTTTTCCTCTCATCTATATTTTCAACCTACTTCAAATGCTTCCACCACCTATATTCTTTCCCTTGAAGATTGTATATAGCAATATGAGCAAGTCTTGATTATCATAATAGTCATGTAGCTGTAGATATTTCTTCATTTACAACATATAAATATATGGCATTTCTCCATATTTTTCTCCATCAAAGGTAGGAGGTTTTATTTTATTGAGTACACCATGTAGTGCATCCCCATCACGCTTTCTCTTTGGATGTATTCTAGGATGAGCATAATGCTGAATTTTAGGCACTTCATTTTCCATGATGACTTTCTACTGAACGTTAGTGGGATCGAAACTACATCCTATATTTGGAATGTTGATATCTATTAGGAATTCCCCTGTTATTTGAGTCTTCTTCTTCCCTTCTTACGATTGAATATACTTGTTGCATATGATTTTGTAGATATACTCAATTTTGCATCATTCATTGATAAATCTGATTATATTCTTCCACATATTGAAGGATATTTCCATTCCCAATATGAATATATCCTTCATAGTTTGGAAGATTTCAATGGTTCCTATATTATACAGATGACTATTAGAGTCATTCCTTGAATACCCATGCCAATTTCTTCAGCAAAGTTGGACATTGTAGACTCTTCTTCCTTCCTTTCTGTATCGCTTTCCTACTACATTGGCAATCAACAAGTACAATGCCTTGAAAATTATGTTGTCACTAGAAATATGAATTCCCTCATGATTGTTAGTTCACATCAATATTGAACATATGCATAACATAATTTTCAGTATCAACATACAAACATTTCATATATAAATATTACAAAATTAAATAGGCTCGAGAGTTTGCAGCTCTCTATAGTATCATCCATTTCCCAGAGGCTAAGTGTCGAAACCTTAGTTTGACACTGAACTATAATGCACCCATATATTAACATCTACACATATATCAATCTATAGAAAAACCATACACATAGAGCAATATGAGGCTCTAAATTAGATAAAAAAATGTTTAAACAAAATAAAACAATGAGCCCCATTCAACTCACCTTTTGCGGAAGCATAGTTAATTAAATTTAAAATGATTAATTAATTATTAAAACTAGTTGAACAATCGATATATTAGAATTATTAATAGACACTATGGACATTACCACCTTCCTAACTTGACCATGTTGATCTCGACATTTCCTACATCAAAACTCAGAAATCGAAGCATTGTGAAACATAATTAAATCATGTTAGCGACTCCAATGTTCCAATCTTTTGACATAGTTCTTCTGACGCCGAACATCGAGAGTTGGCACTAGCTAGAACTTCAATCTCAATGGACATGCTGATTTTGATGTTGGCATGCAAGAATTTGAAATTCGTCACATACTTCTAATGAATTAAAACTATCGTTCTGATGCTGTTGTTTCGACCTCGAACTCGGGTCTCCCGACATTGGACCTCAAGAATTGACAATTAATGGAAACCCATTCCAACTTGACATGATGATACCAATTCTGGTACCTCGACATCGAAACCTTGTCATTGGCATGAAATTACATTTAACATTTAATAGGCCAATCCCAATGTCGACACATCGACATTAGCATTGAAATCATGGTAAGGACTTATCTGATTTCAAAGGTTTAACACAACCATTTTTAAGAAAATGACTAAGGAATGATTTAGGTTGGAAACTTAACAGCCCCTCTGCCTTATCTCGATACTGAAACCTTTCCCGTTTAGAAACATGAAAAGTTCTCCAATTGACACATAAACACAGTGAATATTAAGAAAAATAGTAAGGCAAAACTTGCCACTATTTAAAACACCAAATGTCATGGCTTTAATAGACAAAATTCTATAGTTATAGGGATTGTTTAAGTAATACATTCATGAGTATAATAACTAGTGTTTCTCAGTCACATATCTATGTAACATAAATTCAGAAAATATTTCTAGTCTTAAATCTCATTCACTATAAAGCTAAGAAACAAAGTTATACTTAAATCTTAAACTTTGAAACATTTATAAAACAAGTAACTGTTGCAGTTAAGAACAATTTACAAGGCTATATTACACAAGAAATAATTCCATAATAGGTTTTAGAACCTTTTTCAGGAATTAAGTATTCACATGTTATATCTAAGGGATATCCTCCTTTAACTTGCACTCCACTAAATGGAAACATTCAAGCACAAACAAATTGTCTGTAAACATTTCCTTTATTAATTTCAACCATGAAATGACTATAAAATTGGAATGAATCATACTATTAACACATTAATACATATAGAATTATATTTACATCATTTGGAACTTATTGGTTCCACTACCCTTAAGAAACCAAGGAAATCAATCATTCAATTACAATCTTAACAGACAAAAATAACAACTCATTTTATCATTTCCGTTTCAACACATATCAACAATTTATCATTTAATTAATTGGCATTCAATTATCAACGTTGACATTCATCTCTATCAAAAAGAAATATATATAATCGATGTTGAATTAATATAAAGGTTCAAGCACTTATATAATTTCAAGATATATGGAAACTAGCTTCATGGAAGGCACACTCCACCCAACCGTAGGCGATTCTGTTCATTTATCTCTTGACAGAACACCACCCCTAAGCTAAGATTCATGCATTCACCAACTAGACTTCTCACATGTCTCGAGGATTCTTAAAATTTATCACTTGACAATCAAGATAATTGGATTACTACCAATTCCATTTCAAACAATGCAATTCATTCCCTTAGCTTCTTTCTACTAGCACAACAATGATGACCATCACTATTCTTAATGATCATAATTCCACTAAGTTAACTGCATGCACTATTTTCCATTTCACTTGAGAAACCAGAGACAAACATGGGCACGGTTACAATAAAAAATTAGCTTGCAGATTCAGGTTTGGGCACTTAGGATTTCATCCAGCCTCATAACCAATGCGTATCAGAATAAATGTAAAATTTACCAAGTTCCTAATTTAATTACACCTTCCAACCAAAAAATCGGGTTATCAGTTCTCTTCCTTTTCCCACAATATTTCCTCCCAGTCTATTTCCTTCTCCTTGCATTCTGGGATCTATGTTATTTTTCCCCAATGACTCTCTCTACAGGTGTATTCGACTGTCTCTCCTCTCTCCTATCCAAGTACACTTTTTCATGAGACTACTCTTATCCATCCAATACATGTCAAAGAACACTAACCCCCACTTAATCACCCTTTAATCCACACTTTACCCTTAAATCAAGTTTAAGGTTAAATAAGGAGGTTTAGGTTCACTTGAGGTCATAAGGTCTCCTTTTTATCTCTCATGGTTAAACAAGGTTATACCATATCTCCCTAGGCCATCTACAACCCCCTCACTGTCTCTAATGAATACATGAGTCCTCGATCTTTTTAGCGTTCTACTTGAACCATGGATAGGTGTAGATTTTTATTAATATTTAAAAATATAAGACGACTTCCAGTCACTTGGACACTCATAGTCATTTACATAAATATATTTATCAAACTAGGAGTTTAGAATAAGGGTGTTCCAATAGCCATCCTTTGCTTATACCATTAAGGCTTATTAATTTGATCTCACTTTACTACAATAAATTTTTCATAATGATGCGACTTATTATGTAGTCAATAATGCAAATATTGAACTTATTCACAATGAAATAATTTTTCTATATATTGATGAGCTCTTTTTGTGGTCTTTATTCAAGTTACAAAAGTTGGGTTGGACTACTTAAACTTTACTTGAATGATCTCCCAACTCGCTTCAACAACCTATTATATACGATGTTAGATAGTTTAGTGTCAATAGTGGCCCCTATTTTGAAACAAGTGAAAACCTTTTACTTAACATCAAAATTGGTCTGCCCAACAACCCCTATTTTCCATACAATTTCAAAATGTGTTTCAAATTGATTTGACGTCTTATTTACCACAACTACTTTATTTTGGCACGAATTAAAATTTGAGGCCTTTAAGATTTTCTAGTTTTTTCATGAATCATTTGTTTTGTTGTCCAAGACAAAAAGTAATGCAATTAATAATAATGAGTTTAAACTACCCATATAATGCAATATAATCATGGATTTGTATATAAGAGAAGAGACAAAGTAAGAGAAGAGTAAACTCAAATGCAAAATAATCATGGATTTGTATATAAGAGAAGAGACAAAGTAAGAGAAGAGTAAACTCAAATGCAAAATAATCATGGATTTGTATAAAATTATCGTATAAGAGAACTTGTAGTGTCTAGATTTACATTATATCCTTATGGGAAGTTAACCTAATCTAGAAGAAGAAATATTTAATGATTCATGCAATATGTTTAATAATGGTTTTCTTGTGAAGAAATTCATTAGTGGGAGAAAGCAATTGAGTAGGTTGTGTCCATTGAAACAACTGAAAAATATACCATATTTCGTTAATGTTAACCAGAAATGGACCCTCGATTAAAAACCAATAGTTTAAAGTTAGTGTTTTATTGGATTCATATGGAAATTTTAAAAAAATGGCTTATAGTCATCTATAAATCACATCATTCTCATTCATGTGGAAGTAAAATAACCATAATCACTTATTAGGAGAAGGAAATGAGAGTACCAAAAATAAAATAAAGGAAATGTTTTTTTTCAATTGAAATAGTTGTTTCGGATATTGACATTGTTGATTCAACTCACTCCTGCGAATGAATAAAAACTATAGTATAAAACCTAAGATTGCACATAGCATTAATTCACCATGCATAAGTCTAAATCTATAAATAAGAAAATGGAGAATTTGATGTCTTGGTGCCTTCTTCTACGAGAAGGGGAGATTCCTCTCCTACATATAAAAAGAGTAATCATTTTGCAATGTAGGCTCCTCGATGTGAATAATGATAATCTAAGAAATTACAAGGTCATGGAGGTAGGAGATGAAGGTAATGGGTGTGTATTCATAATAATAGTAATGCCTTCTTTGTTAAATGGATATTCTGAAGATTCTTATGTATGTAGTAAAATTTGTATTGTGGCAAATCGAAAAATGAAGATATGTAACAATGTTTATATTTTATAGTCAGTGGTAAATGTAATTCCAACTTATAGTAATCTGAAACATTTTCTCTAGTTTTCCAGGTATACTGAATTTGGAGGTGCATCTCCTCATAAACCAATAGAAGATATGGCTAGTTGCTTACTTGTTTGTGAAGGGTGGATATCTTCTAAACTACAACATGGTAGGATGTGCACATGACAAGTTGGATTGACCTAGAATGTGACATTCATCGGAAATTTTGACTCAATATGTACTATTCTTATTTGTTTATATTGTAGTACCATGGAGGGACAAATTTTGGTCATATTGTAGGTGGACCTTTCTTTGCAACCACTTAGGACTATGATGCACCCATAGATGAATATGGTACAGTATATCTTGGATGTGATTATATTTTTTTTAAATATTCTCTTGAATTTGCTCCACAATATTACAGAGTTGTGAGAAGTTTTTTCAGTATTTAAATTTCATAGCCTTATCTATTTGTTTGAAAAGGAAAGTGAATTCTATTATAAGGTATTTTGTTTTCTTGGGACTAATATAAAGCAACTACAATAGAAATAGCACTATCAGAAAATTTTAAAATCAATAGAAAGATTGAGTTTTTGTTCTTCAACTATGATATGAATTTCTTCAAGGCCTATTGAATGCTTGACTTTTCTTTCCAATTCCCATGTTTCTAAAAAGTGAAAGGTATTTTGAACCTTGGAACAAAACCTATTGATTTTGACTGTTTGTTTCAACATTGTTTATTAGGAATTACACAAAGTCATAAATGTTTATGAGCCTGCTTTAGTTAGTGGTGATCTTGTTGTTACATCTCTTGGTCATTTCGAGCAAGTGAGCTTATTTGATTTCACTATAGATATATGTTTTCATGTAGAAATATAATAGAAATGTTTTTCCTACTTTTTTAGAAGGATTTTATGTGCCATAGAACTAGATTACCCATTGTATATTCAGGGTTTTGTGTATTTTGCAAGAGTTGGAAATTGTGTTGCATTTCTTACAACATATAATTCAAATTCTATTGGAAGAGTCATATTTAATGGTCAACACTTTAAAATATATCTGTGGTATATTAGAATTCTTCCTCACTGTAGAAATGTGGTTTTCAATAGTGCAAAGGTGAAAAAGTTGAGTTATTAAAATTGTGATTCTTGTTTTTTTATATCACTCTCATAGTATCAAGGCCCTTTATTATTTGTTATCCATTCTGACTTTAAGATCACATAACTTATTAAATTTGATGTGCCAATTTAGAATATATGGTTGTTGATCCCTTTTAATGCAAGTCATTTATCCTAATTTGAGCATAAACTAGCAAAATAAAAGTATAGAATCTAGATTTTGGTTTCAATAACTGATTATGTACACCAAACAATTAATCAAGTTCCCCACTGGTCTAGCTCATAGTAGAAAAAATAAATGCATACATGATATCTTAGAGAGAATTTGATAATAAAACAAAAGATAATACATTTTTTTAATGTTATAGTTTTTCTAATTCCTAGCTTGCATGTATATCGTAGCATGCACAATGCAAAAACATTATGTTAATAGATCCTCTTGGGTACTCTGAAGGGATAATTTTATTTGGAGATTGTTTTACTCTCTCATTCAGAATCTTTTATTGATGTATAACATTAAGATTTCTAGTTTAGTACATTGTTTTTCTACCTTTCATAGTGATTTTTGAGTTTGAATTTTTCTAAAATATACATTCTTGTCTCTCTATAGGATTTATTTAAATGATGGTTCTCTTGTTTTCATAGGTTTACATACAAACATTACAAATGAAAATGGTACCTGTTGGAGGGTTTGGTTGGGAATATATTGATGAAAATATTCCCCCATTTGAATACATTTCCATCACTTTAGTGGGTTTTCTAGAGAGGATAAACATTAAAAGAGATAATATTGATTACTTGTGGTATATAACAAGGTGATACATCAAACATTCCTTATCGTGTTTCTTCATTGTAGTTTCCCCCTGAGTAATGCCAATTAGTGTGGTTAAAGTTGAAAATTTTAGTGGAATTTTCTTGAGAAAGAGCATGCTTGGATTTGAATTTTGTAACATTTTTAATCTACACTTTCAGATGGCATGTTAATATTATTGCATGTGATTCTTTAGCTAAAATTAGAAACCATTTATTTATTTCTTATTTGTTAACATTGATAACTACATTTATGAAAATTTGCATCTTTCTCCTTTCCTATATTGAAATGTTCTCTGCTCATTTTATTATTAATGTCCATTTATCATACTTGCATTGACCCATATCCATTAAATGTGTGAAACTCATTAAAAAATATTGAGACCTATTTGAGAGAAGAGGAGTACTAACATGAGTCAAAGGGTTCATACAAATTGTCGTTACCTTTCCATGCAACTATATGGTTTTATAATTGGTACAAAAAATATGCAATATATCGTGGTTGCAACTATATTAGTGTTGTGAACTTTGATTCTTATATTTAAGGGTGCTAGCTCAATGGAAGAGCACCTTCCTTACAGGAAAGAGGTTGGTGGTTCGATTCCTTTGTCCCCTATCTACATAAATCAATGACTAATTAAATGGAAAACTAATGTCAACAATCAATTACTAAATAAATGGTAAATTAACAACTATCAGTGACTAAATAAATGACAATTTAACTGCACTAAATGAATAACTAAATGACTAATTAACCATAATCAATGACTAAATAAACTACCAGTTAACAATAATCAATGACTAAACAAATGACTAGTTAACAACAATTAATGACTAAACAAATGACTATTTAACAACACTCAACAATGAAAACAATGGCTAAATATACGACCAAACTAATCAATCTGAACATCCAATATATGACTAAAAAATTTTAGTAACATATTTAGTCATGTTATAAATTATTGGAAATAAATGACTATTAGTCAGGTGACTAAATTTAGTCATCTATACACAATTTTTAGTAGTTTCTTTAGTCCTTTATCTCATGTTTTCTACTAGTCCCAAGAACATTTTCTTAGGTGCTTCTTATAGTCTTGAATAGGTTTCCTCCTATAAGATTTTCTTTCAATAGTTTTGTGATGTTTTTGCTTTGTCCTATGTTGAACTGCTTGGTCTTGACCCCACCTTTGTTGAATACCATATTGATACATGGAAAATAGTCACACTAGTACACCTAAAGTAGATACTAGGGATAATTTTAAGAACACCCCTAAAATTTATATGTATAATAAATGGGTGAATCTCCCTAATATATAGGAAACATTGAAGGCTATTTTATCAATAATATAATATGTATATATAATTTGTTGGCTAATCTTTTATTTTATTATGTAATATTGTAAAATCTTGGTGAATCTTTCACTGAACTATAAGATATTGTAAACTCTTGGCGAATGCTCACTGAATTATAAAATATTGTAAAAACTTGGAAAATATTCCATGAAACTATAAAATCTTGTAATGTCTTAGTGAATCTTTTGCTAGGAAGTCTCAACTTTTGACTCTGCAGATTATTAAGGTAGTGCAATAGAAGGTCATGTACCATAGCTCAAATCTCTCAACTCCTTTAAATGAACAAATGCATGAATAAGGAAAGGAGGGATTTATTTATACATTTCAAAAGAAATATTGGGTCACTCACAACTGGAGGTGTTGGTGAAACATAACCACATTAACTAGATTTAGGTAAAGTGGGGATTCCAATTTTTATTGCGTCCCTTAATGGTCCAACGAAAATGTGTGGACCCAAATCTCGACAGATTATCGAGACCCACAACCTTAATATAGTGTATGGATTACCAATTAGCTCATTTTCAAACTACCTTTAAGAATAAATAACTTATTTATCGCTTTATAGATACCAATGCCACTTTTCCTTTCTTTTGTTGACAATCAAAATATGAATTATGTCACTTGATTTAGAATTTTTAGAGTTAGTTAGAAACTTGCAATGGTTATTAGAAATAAGAGCATACACTAACAAGAATAGAAATTACATTAATGCATCATCATGCATATCATTAGAACTAATCTGTTAAATACTACTTTTTCTCAGTTAAACTAAGGAGGTGTTTGTATCCATGTCCTTGAAAATTTTGAAAGCATGCAAATTGTGGTAAAATTGTTTGATCACCCTCATTGAAAGCAACAGAACAGATATAAAATAACATAATGTCTACATCTCAGGTCAAACATGTGTTGTACATATTATATACAATCATGATGGAAATGAAGTATTGTGTTCTTAGAAATCATATATGGGTAAAAGCATGGTAATGTGTCTCACTTTGTGGCAATAAAATTTTCTGTTTTTATACATTTATTTAAAATATTTATTATAAAAATAAAAAAATGTTATTTAAAAAATTTAAACAAATAATTTTAACAATCACTTGTATATTATTTCCATATGCGTATGAAAAAGTATTGATTTTGATGTCTTAAAATGATAGGTTTTTGGGTCGCGTTTTTACATACACATAAAACTTATTATTTATATTGATAATTTAATAATAATTAAAATATATCATTAAATAAAATTAAAAAATATGTACAACAATCTTAAAAGTGCTTATAAAAAACTTGTTCAAAAAATTGAAATTAAAAAAGTAAATGAAGGTAGATATGGGGGGTCGCGGTTTTGTGAGTACTTATGAGATGCTTGAAATAATAGTAAATGGCCTCTAAATAAAATGAAATAAATAAGATAAAAAAAAATACCATATAAAAGCTCATTCATAATGAAAACTTTTGTTTCATTACACCATTATCTAATTCTTGATGGATTTGTAGATTTCTAAAAAAAATCTTTTAGTTCATAAATTTCATCGCCGCAAAATGGGAAAAAGTGACACATTACCATGCTTTTACCCATATTTATCATACATAACTAGATCCATTTATGGACGATGATAGCAATTACACCGAAACAAATCACCCAAAAACATTTTACTTTTGAATGACCCTTACAAAATACAAAATATCGTAAAACAAGTATTGAACCCAACAAAATTAGGTCACAAATAAAATTTACGAACCTTGAAATACAAATAATTAAATCAACAATTCATGAACTTCTCAATACAAATAAAAGAATCTAGAAGTATGCTTTGGACAACTCTACAAGAAGACAACCAAAATAATGACCAATTCAGTGTAGCCCCACCATTATAATATGTGTGCATTCATTTATATTACAAACATCCCAAACATCAACAATAACATACATAAAATATGAATATATAAACTCTCATTAATGAATTAGATCTAATAATAAATGTAGAGCAAGATCCTAATAAAAACACATTTTAAACAGTGCAGTTTTGTGAGTACTTATGAGATGCTTGAAATAATAGTAAATGGCCTCTAAATAAAATGAAATAAATAAGATAAAAAAAAATTAATTAAAAAAAAATACCATATAAAAGCTCATTCATAATGAAAACTTTTGTTTCATTACACCATTATCTAATTCTTGATGGATTTGTAGATTTCTAAAAAAATACTTTTAGTTCATAAATTTCATCGCCGCAAAATGGGAAAAAGTGACACACTACCATGCTTTTACCCATATTTATCATACATAACTAGATCCATTTATGGACGATGATAGCAATTACATCAAAACAAATCACCCAAAAACATTTTACTTTCGAATGACCCTTACAAAATACAAAATATCGTAAAACAAGTATTGAACCCAACATAATTAGGTCACAAATAAAATTTACGAACCTTAAATACAAATAATTAAATCAACAATTCATGAACTTCTCAATAAAAATAAAAGAATCTAGAAGTATACTTTGGACAACTCTACAAGAAGACAACCAAAATAATGACCATTCCAGTGTAGCCCCACCATTATAGTATGTGTGCATTCATTTATATTACAAACATCCCAAACATCAACAATAACATACATAAAATATGAATATATACACTGTCATTAATGCCTTAGTTATAATAATAAATGTAGAGCAAGATCCTAATAAAAACACATTTTAAACAGTTGTGTCAAATTCAATTTGAATATATAAAAACCATGTGGCATCTCTAGATCAAGAGCATCATCCACTAACAACATATAAATTTTAGTTGATAGTTTAAACATAACAAGGAATACAATAAATCATATCTTTTGAGCTCTATAACACTTTCACACAACCAATACTCCTAGGGTAGAATAAAATCCTCATAACATCCATTGAGCCCTAAGAATTAAAAGTTCCATAGCATTCAACAAGCCTAAAAAAACATACATGCTAAAAGGTAAATTTACATTATAATAATCTATTGTAACTGTGGATAAAAAGCATAATAAGTATGATAAAAAAACATACCATATTAATTATTGCATGAAAAGCGTGATGCGAGTTTGTATTCTCTAATAAATTGCATGTGCGGCCTGCCCCTTAAATAATTGATCTTTTGGCATTGGAGATGTTATGTAGAGATACAAATGCCAAGAAAAATAAGAATGAAAAGTGGAATCACATCAACCAAAACCTTCACCCTGCAAGCACAATCCGATGTGGGTGAACCATGAATCATTGTAGCCTTTAAATAGAAAATAATTGCCCCTGGTTCTCCCTCCAATACTTGAAATCAAGGGCCGAAAGAAGGTACACATGAAATTGACTAAACATACAGGAAAATGCAACCATATTCCTAAATGACAAGGAAATTGGAGGGAAAAATAACCCTTGGGAGCCTCCATTACTGAAAATTGGGGGAGAAAGAGTGATTTCAATAGATTTTCTCTAGAAATTGGGGGTGAAAGACATATTGGAGGGAGATTTTGCTTGGGTGAAAAATAGTTTTATCATTTGCTTAACTAATATATAGGAGGCTATTCATTTTGTATTTATTTTTTTTCAAATAAATATTGGGCGAATATATTTTAGCTGAAAAAAAACCTTTTCATATAAGAAAATATCCCACTAAATTTTTGAACCCCCTTAATATAGCCCATTGGATATATATAGCCCCTAAAATTATCCATGGTAGATACCTATTCACCCTTCGAAATCACCAGTGATTAAAGCTAAGATTGATAAGCTACATAAATTTGGAAATTGAAAAGTGTCTACAAAGGAGATACCAAAGTTCAAGAAGCAAAATTGCAGGGTTATAGGGAACAATTTTAAGTATTAAAAATGGTGGAAGATGATAATATTAAGAAATACTTTCGAAGGGTTGAAGAAGTATTCAACACTATGAAAGGACTATGTGGAGAAATGGAAGATTAAACTGTTGTTCAAAAGGTCCTGAGGTCCCTTCCTTCTAAATTCAATCCTAAAATCTCAACAATGGAAAATATACCAATTCTTGATCAGCTAAAGTTGGATGAGATGCAAGGAATACTTTCTACATATGAAATGAGGATTGAAGAATGAAGCCCTAAAGAAGCAGCATATAATTTCACTAAGAAGGTGAATCTAGAAAAGAAGACCAACCAGAAAAGGGGCAGTCTTCTATTGACTCAACAAAAATCACATATGAAGAAATGGCCAACCTCATCAAAATGATTCCAAGAGGAACTGGCATGTACAAAGGTAAGCTTCCATTTAAATGTTTTAACTTTGGTAGAACTGGTGATTTTGCAGCAAAATTCCCCCACAAGGAAGGGAAGTTTAACCAAAGCAAAGTTCAATCTAAATAACACTTGATGAAAACGAAGAACTTCTATTCCAAGGTTGATTTAGAATTAACTAGTGATGATGATGAAGATAATTCAGACATTGAAAGAAACGAAATTATGTTTCTATCTATGGAAAATCATCATCATAAAGAAGAGACAAATAAAGAAAATGAAGAAGAATTTGTTGTAGATATTGAATCTAAGCTAGTAACATCCCTAGAGGAAATTGAGAACCTAAGAGAAAATAGTGAAAGACAATAAAAGGAATATGCCACTACAACAAAAACTGGATTTAGCATCTCTTTTTGCATCCTTTTTTGCGTCTAGACTATCTTTCAGTGTATTTTTCTTCATTTTTTGGACAAAATGGCGCAATTTCACGGGTTGGTGCTATTTTAGGCATTTTTTGCGTCTTTTTTCAAAATTCGGCGCAAATTGCGGCGTAATTTGCACCGGGTTTTTCACCTAGTTATGCGCCAGGTTTTGCATCAGGTTTTGTGACAAGTTTTGAGCCTAGTTTTGCATCTAATTTTGCACCTAGTTTGTACATCTACTCTTGTTGCTTCCCCTTTTGTGCCCATGTTTGCCTCAACTTTTACGCCCTTGTTTTCATCCACTTTTGCATCCTTTTTTACATCCACTTTTGCATCGACTTCTGCTTCTTTTTTTGCATCGCTTCCTGCGCCAAGTTTTGCATCAAAGTTTACATCCTGTTTTGAGTCTAGTTTTGCATCTTGTTTTGTTTCAACAATTTTTGCATCCACTTTTGCATCCATTTTTTTGTCCACTTTTGCACCCACATTTTCATCCCTTTTTGCATCCCATTTTGCATCCATGTTTACGTCTTTTTTTGCATCTACTATTGCATCCACGTTTTCATCCACTTTTTTCGTGTCCCAATTCATACCCATTTTTGCGCTTACTTTTACACCCACTTTTACTTCAACTTTTGCATCTATGTTTGCATCTTTTTTTGCATCCAATTTTACATCAATTATTGCATCCCTTTTTGCATCGGGTTTTGCGTTGGGTGTTACGACTACTTTTGCATCTACTTTTGCTGCATCCACTTTCGCATCCAATTTTGTATCCAATTTTACATCCATGGTTGTATCCACTTTTGCGCCACTTTTTTCATCATGTTTTGCTTCCATGATTGCATCATTTTTTGCATCCATTTTTGGTGCACCCCATTATGCGCCCACTTCTGCGTCT
>LPNX010561831.1:0-20904 GCA_001517045.1 Pseudotsuga menziesii | reverse complement strand
ATGATTTGATTTTTTTGAATAATGAGAGGAATCAATTTGCACTATCTATAACAAATTTTGGTCCATTTAAAAAAAATCTCAAATTCAAAATAATATATATAATGCATTGATATAGAGCAAGCATTTTTATTAAAAACATTTTAATAAAATAACATATTAATTAGTTACCTATAATCAATTTTAATTTTAGTTATAATCCATTTTAATTTTAATTTTAGTTATAAGAATACTTTTGAAAAAATTAACATATTGATTATATAATTAAAGTAATTTATTTTAAATTTATATTTTTTATATTTAGAATATGGTATTTATTTTACATTTATGCTTTTCATTTAAGTGTTATTACATTGAAGGCACATTTTATCAAATTCATGAAAATACAAAATATGTATGTTGGTTTTAAGTGTGAGTCATAGTTTATGTTCCTTATTTGGTGGACTCTTCGAGTCTCCTCATTGTCTAAGTCTCTAGCCTAGCGCCATGTACCATGATCACAAAAGTGGTAGGTAAGGTCTTTATGCCTTCGTCCATACCTTGCAAATTGCATAAAGACATATACCTTCTTCCATTGAAAGACTTTCCCATATATGTCTTACGCTACCAAACTTCAAATCATTGGGTTACAACTAGAAGGTGTGGCCTCCCCTAGTGGGAGGTTCAGTCCAAATCTTCAGAGGTCTTAAGCTCAATATAGATAATTTGATCATTTCAACACCTATCCCGATCTAGACTTGGGCTGTGATTTGTTAGGCCCTTCATCTCTGTATTTATTGTCCAATCTATCGACACAATCTACTGTGTCGAAGGGAAACATATTTAAATGCAAACAACTTCTTGGAAACAACCATGAAATTTTAGACTTTTAATAGAACACCCTTTCTTTGAAACAAAAATTTTAAGTCAAACTGAGAGATTGCAAATGAGTTAACATAATACGTAAGAGAAACTTTTATTGAACCACCCTTACACCATGCAACATAAACCACATTAGTGTGCTCTCTCATATTCCCTCTTTGATCATTGCAAAACATAATCCAATAGTTTGGTTTGACCTAGTTATTAATATATATGGAATTGGAGACACATGGTTTATGAAATCCCTTCCTTATTATGAGTGTTTGACCCTTCATGGTCATAAGCGATAATGCATGGAAGATATATCAACTATTGGGAAGATCATGTTATATTGAGCTCATTTCTTTCATTGAGTTCTCTTTAGAAAATGTTCATTAGAAAATGTTCATTAGAAAATGATGTGTTGCTTTGTGGCTTGTTCATGTCACTTTAACATTGTCGTTCACTTTCCATAAATAAAATTCCATTATGAAGAGGATAAATGTATGGCTTTAACTTTAAAAAAACATTTCAACCTTGCAATATCTATATTTTGTTGTTAAGAAGGATTTGAGTCTATTTAGAAAGATGCTTGTACATATAAAATGCAATTACAGGGGTTCCTCTTGTAGGCTTGGTAGTTGGGGTAGTAGGCTATCATTGTCCCCACCCAAGTTCAAAACCCATGACTATATGTACATGACACCTACGGGAGTGTCAAAATTTAATTAATGAAAAAAAATGCAATTACAAATTGAGATATTCATCATTCTAGATTATAGTTATTTTCCCTATAGTGTCTCATCACATTTTCTTCTACTTTTATTAAGAAATCATGCATAGATTTTATAGTATTTTCCAAAGTTAATGGATATTATGTATTTTTAATATTTGAAGTTCTGTACATATAATTTATTGTAACTAATGTTTTCATTCTCCACTTATCTTAAAAATTTGTTCTAGACTTCAATGTTGTATTATTTTACTAGGTCAATGCCTTTGGTCTCCTCCATTTGTGCCTCTATCTTCCTAACACAACTTATATCCTAATCCAAAAAAACTAATACGAATATCTATTTGGTTCAAATTCAGTTCCTCAGTATGCTAATTTCAAGATTAATATTGATTACATATGTGTACACAACTTTTTATATCCTTTAAATTAATTGCTTCCTAATGATTTCCATGAATCTAACTTGTGATATACCTTGACATTGATATTTTAAAGTACTTTAAGATTAACTTGTACAATATATACCAAGTTATTCTATTATAGTTAACATTACTTTATACTATTTTTTATGTGTATACATTTTTAATAAATTTTCAATCTCATTTCATTTTTAATTTTTTATTTTTTTCACTCCATCACATTTACTCTACTTTTTGTTTTTTTCCTTTCCACTTATCTTTGCACCTTATGGGGCAATTGCTAATTTAAACCAATATATGTATGGAGACTTGGATATTAAAGCACGGACGTACCTGATTATTAACTGCCCTGTTACATTAAAACACAAAAAACAAATTACATCCATCAGTATTTTGTATAAGTTTGTTTTACAATTTGCAAAGACCTTTTAATCAAAATAATCAACCTAAATTACCAAAAACTAGAAAGGTAACACAACCATTAAGTGATAAATTAATTCTCGTTAGCTTTTAGAAGAAAGAATCTTGGCGAAAATGTAGAAGACTAGGAGGCAAAACAGCTGCCTGTAGACAATGGAGGCTCCTGTTGCCTGCAGACAATGGAGGCTTGGAGATCTTGTGCTCGCCAAGGTCAAGGGATTTCTGGCATGGCCCGCTAAGGTACGCCAGTCTATTTTTCATCCCCATTTGTTTGACTTTATTTGATGTATGCGATGTATGTTCTTGTTATTTGCATTTGCCACATCAAATTATATACTTCTTATGCCCTAGCCGTTAAAATGTTACCTAGTATCAAAGCCACTCTTGCAATTTTCCCAGCACATTGCCCAGCATCAAGCAGGGTCGATTGCCCAATGTGTGCCGATATTTTCTTCTTAATCCTATAATTGCAAAACCTGGTTGTTGCACGAGGGTTCTCTGAAACCCTGCATGAGAAATTTTCCCAGCACATTGCCTAGCATCAAGCAGGGTCGATTGCCCAATATGTGCATATATTTTCTTCTTAATCCTATAATTGCAAAACCTAGTTGTTGTACGAGGGTTCTCTGAAACCCTACACGAGAAATCAAACCCTATATAAGATATTAGTGTTTAAACCCAAGAGATGGATGCAAGTTTTTGTTTTTTAAGGTGGAAATTGCCTACAGATTTGCCCCTAATATACAACCAGTTTTCTTTATCAATTTAACCCGAAAAGAAAGTCCACCCAAGTCAGTTTTAATAAACTGGCTAAATTGGGTTATTATATCGAGTGCGAGGCTATCCAAATTCACCCCAGTCCCTATAGTGCAGTCATCTTCAAATCGTCCATATTAGATCCTGGTCATCTTCGCTTCATCTTAAAAACTTGATTTGTGTGCTAACATGTGTCTCCTCTGCCTATAGGTGTCTCCTCTACATGTTTGGCACCTTCTTTGATTGTCCGGTTCATCTGTGCAGGTGCAAAGGTTTCTTGTCTTAGTAAACTGCGACCAACATTTATATATCCTCATTGTCATTTATTCTTCCATCCACTATACATACCCGGGTTAGAGTGTGGCCCTAACATCCAAGGTCAGTTAGAAGAAACTCTGAATGGAGTATTGTGTGCTTGACCAAACTTGGAGAGTTTTCCTGCATAGAGAGAGTCTGTCTCTGGGACCTCCCATGGATGATTTGTCTACCGGCCTGGTGATGTCTGCCCTGGGATCTGAAACATGAGTTCCTTAGAAGAGTTATGGAAGCCGGTTGCTCCATCTAGAGAGGGTGTCAAGAGGAAATCCATGTCTCACTGATTTGAAATTTGGAGTGGTCTAGGCCTCTGTATGTTGTTTGCTTCCTTGAGTAGACAATTAACATGGAAGAAAGAGGTGATCCTCCAGATGGGATCTGGCTGGAGAGGTCCACACAAGGATTGTGATCTATGCTTGAAAATATCCGTCATGAAAATAGGTAGGCATATTTGTTCTGGACAATGACAGAATGTGGAGAGGGAGCCACCCAAGTCTCGCTGAAGGTAGTAAAACCTCCCTATGTCCAAATAATGGATACTAAGATAAGACATCTGAAAATTAGATTTTCCTCTTACTTGCTCTCTAGTTTGGTTATGTTGAATTCAACAAGCACCACTCTTTAAAGTGTGAATCTCTATAGAAACCATTTGGTGTGAAGCAACATTTTAGGATATTTTTTTTTTGAAACTAGGCCATTTGATTGAAATGGAATTTTGGGTTTTCAAGGAGACATTTCCATGGAGGTTTCATTTTTGCATTTTTATCTTGAATTTTCAATCTAGCTTATTTTCTATGTATCTTGTTTGAGGAAGAGACATCCAGTGTGGCTTTTTATGTGCTTGGAGTTTTTTTGTCACTACCCTCCTCAGGGTGATTCCTACTTAATTTCCATCCTAATAATAAAATCATGAACCCCATTAATCTCACGAGAGGCTATGTGGTAAGTCGCTCCTTTCTTAAGATTTGTGCTTTTGGACAAGGTTTCTCCAACACATAAGGTTTTGGATTCTTCTATTCATTATATTAAAACAATATATTTGAATGCATAAACACTCTCAAAGTTGATCTTTAATTTAATTTAAATTTTTTTTAAACTATTACTTTAGTTTTTATTTTTAAAATTTTGATATACAATTCAATCTAATAAAAATATACCATCCATATTTGTCCAAACTCTACATTGTTCATAAGCATTATCTCCTATTAACTTATTCATGTCAATAATTTAATTCAATCACACAATATAGTTGGTATAAAGCATCACAATTTTTTTTTAAAGTTATTTAACTGAATTTAATTTGAATTTAATTTGACTCACGTGTGAGCAAATGGTGCACATTTTCCCGCCTCTACCTGTTGAAAGAGAGTCAAAAGGAAAAAACCATGAATTGAACCCTTGTAAGTTTCTATCTCAATTGATCCACCGATATGCTAACATGCATTCTCTGGATCACTCAACCAGGTCACTCATTTTTTGTTCACTCGATGTAGTTTTCTTATTCTTGCAAGGTAGCGCCCTTTTCATGTTCTCGCTAGTTAAATTTTGAAACAAAAATCCCAGATTATTATCTTCTTAATGATCAGATATTGTAGAGTTTCCCAATCGCTGCAATGTGCAATTTGGAGGCTTTATTTGAGTGGAATCTAACCGATCTATTTAGTTCGTCAAATATGCCCCTAGGTTGTGCAGACACTTGGGAGCATGTGTTAGGCATGGGATGGGGGCTCTCTTCACCAGCCAAAACCTTCAATGGGAGATCAAGATGCTGGAAGATCTGGAGAAGAAGCTCGCAGAGGCCAAAGATTCTAATCAGAAAAGTTTTATTGGTAAGTTTTATGCTCTACGCTTTTTCCTTTTTCATTTTGCATGCATTTGAGATTTCCTATCAACTAAAAGGGTTTTGGCTAGTAGAGGGAAGTTATTTTTCATAACTTTTACATTATTATCATTTGTAGTGGCTTATTCAAGATGAAGTTTCAAACTGTCAATAATGGTCATGTCGATGTGGATAACAATCTAGATCACAAACTGTCACTTATATTGGAAACTTTCTTCCTGTTTGTTCATGTTGTGGTTTTGGATGATACCATTTTTTTTCGAATATCCGCACATTTGTTCTTGATACTCTATTGGACATATTGGATGGAAGAGTGTGTAGGTATGAGAGACATAATATAGTTCAAAAGCTTCCTGTGTTGGTTGTGTATATTTGTGTAATTTTTTTTTCTTGGAAAAAAGTTGTATCTATTATATTAATATAATAAAATAGAGTACATTCTATGTTTCTGGAGCAGTAGTCCATTGCCTCCTTAATATTAAAGGGAAACTAGTTTCCTTTCTTTATATCCAAAAGAAAAAATAGAATATTAAATATGTCTAAACCATACGACTATCTTCATATCCAGTTTTAAACTTAAAACCAAATCTACAGGTATAACCAGTCCTCCAAAACCATACATAAGACCAGTCATTCCCAGGAAAAAACACAAAATTACATTTGTCAAAACCATAATGCAGTCTTCATATCCATGTTTAACCTTAAAACCAAAGCTATAGGTATAATATGTCCATAACCATACACAAGCATGATATTGCTTGATCACTGTCCCTTTTTGTAGCATATTATGACATTCTTCAGAAAATTAGTAGTTGGAATAACTTCAAATGATCAAAACAGATATTTTTACAAAGTTATGTCAAACTTCAGGGATCAGCTGAGATTCCTCCATCAATATACCTCCTCAAAACTCAGACAGATAGCTACTGTTAACTACTAGAAGTAGACCAGAATTTGAAAGCTCATATGCTTTAGTGAAAAAGTTAACCTTAAAACCAAATTTACAGGAAAACTTGTTCTCCATAGCCATATATAAGACCATTCCATAGTAGCACCTGATCACTATTACTTTTCATAGCATTTTACAACATTGTTCAGAAAATTACAAGCTGGAATAAATCCAAATGACTGGAACAGAGAGTTCTACATAGTTATGTCAAAATTCAGGAACCAACTGAGATTACTCCAGCAATATAACTCCTCAAAACTCAGACACATAGCCATTGTTAACTGCTAGCAGCAGACCAACCTTTTAAAGTGCATCTTCCTGAGTTTCATTTTTCTATAGATGTGGAGGAATGAAAAACTTGAGAAGAGGGCCACCATGTATCCAAATATCTTGGTTTCATCTTCAGCTTCAATTCTTTCCCTTTTTACCAAATGTAAATGTTCATCAAAGTTAAGTTTCTTTGGCTTGATCTGTGTCCTTTTCTTTCGATGATCTACTCCAGATAATACTTCAAAAACGTTTTCTTCTTCCGTGCAAATATTTATCTTTATTTGATTATCTAATCTCTCTGGTATCTATATGACTGACAAACTCCAACCATGCCAATCCAGAAGGAAAAGTTTTTTTGAGAGCCTTTGGAAACATCTTACTACAAAAAAATCTAATATAACTTCAATCTTTCGGCTGTGCCCAATTAATGCCCTTCTAGAAAAAGAGATATATCCCTTCATTTTTTTTAAAAGTAAAAGCGTATATTTTTCATTTGTGGGAATAAGACCTCTACACATGCTGAATAGGACCTATTATTTGAATCTGAGTGCAAAAGGGAGAATGAATCTTGGACATATAGATTGTTACTGTCTTTAGGGTTACCAAAATTACTTTGAATATAAATACTGGCCTGAAACACCATTAAATGCATGATCGAGGAGTAGTACTTGAATTCATTTCTCTTTTTATTGTTTAGGGCCCTGAATTGCAGGTCCATCAGGTCAATTAAGTATTTGGCTCAATCATAACACTCAGTAGGGTTAGTGGTGTTGTTCAAAACAATTAAGGCCACAGCTTCTTCAGTAATTGTACTAAGGTTACGCTGTCCCAGCAATAATTGGATTATATCAGTGTAATTCCTAGCTCAAAACCTAAGCATATCCTTAGGGTAGGAGGTAGTAAATTACATGGCATCATCTGGGTCTTTAAACAGGGAAGATAACCTTTTTATACTCCTAACCTTAGCTATAAATTCGTGCCTCTTCTTAAGCTCCGCTGGGTTGATAGGAAAAAAAGTGTAACCAGAATTTACACTAGTCTTCAATTTGAATGCTTTACTTATGGTTTCAGGGTCAATTATTAGAGCCACTACCCCATTATCATATCTTTGAACAGCTCTAATTTTAGGATCATACTTTTTTTTGTGTTAGCTAGTAAATAAGGTCATGTTATAAATGTACCTGTGAACACATACGTTTATGTTTAGCTACCATTTGTTACTCTTTGGTGAAGGGGATTTGGCTACTATCCAATTGTAGAAGAATTTGCGGAACTTACAGAAGTTTAACAGTATTTTATTAATAAGACCTCAAGGGATGAAGTTTTCAACATTTATATCCCTAGTTCCTCAGCTGTCATAACATCAAGAGGGCAGACTCAAATTTAGATTCTAGTGGGTTATATCAAGAGTGGATTTACTGGAATTGCTCAGCAAACTGTTACAGCCCTAATGAATAACAAAGGATATAGACTAAAAGAGGTGCAGAAGGAGAATGATAAATTGAAAAGGACATGTGAAATTTTTGGTTAATATGTATAGGGTTGCATTAAAGAAACATGCTGAAGTAATCTAGGAAATACATGAGCTTAGGATCAAGCTGGCAGAGAAATATGAGTTAGTCAAAGGGGGAACTTTAGCAAAGCAAGGATTGGAATATATGTTCACCACAGTTCATAAAACAAAAACAATGTTCATTCTACCTAATTACCATGACACCTATGAAGACATGAATAATATGATAGAGGGAGTCAAGGAAATTAAAAGCACTATTAACAATAGAATTTATGTCATTAAGAGATCAGATAGATACTTTTAGGAAATAAAGCTACAGCTTCCCGTCTTGAGGGGTAATACTATGACCACATATGAGAGGAAAGAAGTCTAATTATCCCATTCTCTGGCAAAAATGAAAAATGGATATTAAATATGCATGGCTAGAGAGGTTGTAAGTACTAGAAGGAGTTGGTGTTTCCTTCTTGGATAAGGTTTATAAGAGAAGACTCCCTTAGGTATTAAAATAAAGTGGAATGAGAAAGAATCTAGGGAGATATATCAAGGAATCCATGGATTTACTTTAGGGAAAAGTCTGAGAGCTTAGTGGTATGCAATAAGATGAAAAAATATTCTCACTATCATGAGCTACTCTGCTAAAGAGTCTCTCATTGCACAATATACGGACTAGGAGAGAAAGCAAGCGGAGCTGGTGATAAATGTGACAAAACAAGTGGAAGCTCTAGAGGTTTACAGTGAAGCTGCTGAGTGGGAAATGAAAGCCTTCATTGATGGATCAAGACAAGGCCAAAAGGCTAAGTTCACTGCACCGACCCATTCCCTATTCTATTGCATGCTCTGTTATTCTATATTTTTTCCATGCATTCTAGCATTTCTTTTCTATTCGCCCTATATTGGAATTATTCAGTCCGTACAAACAAAGTAGGTGGGAAGGCCCCCCGTTCAAGCAAGGATATATCAGCTAGGCCCTCCCTGAATTATGTTTCTTCAAAAGCTTTCTTTTCTTCTTCATAATGGAATTCTGATGCAAAGAAGTGTTTGGAACTACCCTAACTTCATTGTATTTAGTCACAAATGTAGAAAGCACATGATCTTCATTAGGAACATAATTTTCATGAATATTTTCAAAACCTTTTTCACCCTTCAAATTTTCTTTACAGTTTGAAACCTGAATGCTCACTTCAGTGTTTCCATGTTTAAAATATTCAAAATTGCTAACAATGTTATCTGTCATTGTTTTTGTACGATCTAGGAACTCAGTTTCAGGCACTAATCGAGAACCTCTAATTCATTTTTCCATGCTTTGCCTTTTCTGACCAAACTGCTTTTCACTCATGGTCTGCTCTGAAATAATGCTTGTATCTAGTGATTGTATCCTAATTTCTTCAAGATAAGAAGAAAAATTCAAAATATTGTCTCCATCATTATGAATATTGCTTTCACTCTCTAATGACCTTTTAAAGTCTCTCTTTGATGTCTTCAACTCCGGTTCAGTTATTGAAGATATTGCACCAAAACATCAGACCTCAAATGGTTCTCAAAATGGCTTGTAGGCACTGCACCAGCAACATCAGGCCTCAAACGGTCCTCAAAATGGCTTGTAGGCTTCTTTATATTTAGTATGGACCTCATATTGTCAGATTTAGATGTTGATAATGAGCTATTCTTTTTAAGCCCAACTTGAACTGAATTGAGCATCTTCATGTCTTTCTTATCAGACGATATCGGGGATGTAGCAGGCTTTTTCTTATTCTCACCTACCCCATGTGTCTCTTGTCATTTTTCCTGCATATTACTTCCCTCTTAATATCATGTTTCTTGGCAAAAGTTTCATAATGCATTTGATTAGATGTATATTTTTGCATTTTCAACATTTCCTCTGATTCATCAGTTGCTTCTTGGATTTTATCATTTTTTGTAAACTGTACTTTCTATGCAGAATCCTTTAAGCTTTCATCAATACATGATTTGGACTTCCCATCATCAATCTAAGAAATTGAAGTTAAAAGAATATTTAGATCAGGTGGGTTTGATTTTTTCAGCTTGCAAAACGTCTTTCATTTACCATATTTGAGTGAAATTGAGTCTGTTGATTGTTTGCACTCAAATTGAATTTGGTGATAGTTGTAATTTGCAGCCGACTCCTTATTAGATTCACTACTAATATATGTATGTTAAATTATGTCAGTCTGAACAAAATTTACAGAATGATAATGTAGAAAATGAAAGGGGGTTGCAAATGAAGAATTGCATTAAAAAGACAATTGGAAATCGAGTGCAATGGATCTGGTTTCTGCTGAAAAAAGGGAATAGTATTCTACAAAGTATGCCACTAACCTTTATTTTTTTTCTTATAGATATATTTCAAGTTAACATGACTCCACCGAAGTTTAGTTCAAACACATGGCTCAAGTTCAGTAGACTTTCATGACTTTATATTAGATGACTAATAATGAGTCATATATTTAAAAACACGACACGGTAATCTTTGGTGTTTGTTTGTTTGAGGCTGTAGTTTTCATTTCTATGGATTAATCTTGGTATGCACTAAATACTTTTAAGTTTATTGATAGTCTAATAAGTGCTAGACACTCTTTTAGGAAAGGTTGATGGTAAATGCATTATCAATCTTTCTTAACTAAAACATAATTAGGACTTTGCTTTACAATAACTTAAAAAATTAAATATTATAAAGAGGATAATTACATCCCTTTTATCTCATTTTTTATGTAAATATTTTTTTTTCAGATCCAACTTTCTTTATGATCCACGTTACAAATTTTGAAAGAGAAGTTTATATAAAACTTAAATATTGTATATAAAACATAAAATATTCTTGGCAATAAAAATCTTCTTTTATCTTACTGTTAGAAAATATTCTTGTAGGCAAAAGAAGAGATGATATTTATTCATGCCAAACTGCGCCCCATCTCGAATTCATAGATAACAAATGGGTTGAAGCTTCCAAGTTATGCACATTACCAGGTTAAGGCATGAGAATTACTCTTTATTTACCTTAATAGGGCTGTCATGTCTTCCTTTCAAACCCTTTGGAGATATTGGTTGTATCATGACATGCAATTTAACCAATAAATACGTGAAAACATTGAAGAGATTTTCAGTTCATACTGAATAATGAAATAATTTACAAGAGGCACCATAGTTGCACCGTCCCATTCTCAAATAGTTTCTGGATCCATTTTCATTCTATACACAGTAAATGATAGTAGAGGAAAGATTACATGACCAAATTATACTTTTTATAGATTCCATCATATTATGTAATCAAACTTACATATATCACGATTGAACATGGTAGGAAGCTGTGGATTCAAGAAAACTAGTTTTACCCAAGTGAGTATTGTTTTGAAACAATATTAATATATTATGTAGGGCTATATTTCCCATACCATTCATTATGTAACAAATATTTCATTTCCCGTCAAATCTATGTGGAGTATATGCATTATAACTTGTGTTAAGGGTCAAAGGATAACTGCAATATCAAAAGGCAACATTGTATTATTACAATGTAAATGATAAATCTTCTTCTAGAAATTCCTCCATTTAATGAGATAGTGTTTAATTGTTCTGGAGTCAAGTTTTTATATCTCAAAGTTGGGATACCCTCTGCACAATATATTCGCTAATTTTGGGATAAAATGACCTACAAGTCAAATGGGAAAATAATCAATACGTGCTCAATATCACTTTGAGGAGAGTTGGTCTTTGAATTTAGAAATGAGAACTATTGGTATTAAAGTGTCCACCTCTAACAATTGTTATCACAAACAGCTTCAACAAGATTCAAGAGAGATGGATAAGATATTTTCCTTGCAAGAAGCTATAGATTCAAAAGAGATGGACACGATATTTTCCTTGCAATAGGCTCTTTGTAACTTATTGTAAAAAAATCACCTTTATTAAAGCAACAATGTTTTTCCTTTTCTTTCTTACATTTGTAGATCACACATGAAGTTGGAGCCACCATATATCTACCATTTTAGAAAGAATAAAAAGGTTAATTACTGAAGAGCAGGGTCAAAGGGGAAGACAATGAAGAGAGGAGATCCAAACGTTGATGCAGAAGAGTGAAACTAGAGTTCAATTAGAGTTGTAGGATGTATTGTTCCTGGCTCATTCAGTGAGAAGGGAAGCTAGGGCTACCATCAAGAATAGGCACAAACTTCCACAATATGTATGGAATCATTTGGAAATATGAAAGAACATAGTAAAGATAGGATTTCCCTGCTTGGAATCTCTAAGAATCAACAAGTTGTCATGGAGGATGGAAACAAGCAACATGAAAAACTATAGCATCAACACAACCAAATGAGTTTAGAGAATCTTATAGAGAGATATAAAATAAGATAGATAATTTTGTAGTGTTTGACAAATGACCACAAAAGTAGGCCAACACGTCTAAAAAGTACATCCAAAAACTAAAAGTTAAAGTACAACATGGGATTGCAAAAGTATCTCATAGAACAGTGCCAAAATAAGGAGATTTAATGTCATAACTAACAGGTAATCAACTAGCTAATAAAGGTAACTTAAGAAGCATAAGAAGTAAAGTGTGGGTACACACAAAGATGACGTGAAATAGCTAAAGTGTTGAAAGTAGAAGGAACTCAATGCTAAACAAGATGAGATGATGTCAAGCAGTGCCTGATCTGGCTGCTAGTGATGAGTATGGGGGCCAAGGGATGGTATCCCCATCAAAGGTACCAATCATTGTGAAATTTCCAATGCACTGGAAGATGATGTCCTTTGTGGTGTGGCCAGGAAGAGTCAGTCTGGCTGTATAATCTTGGTCAAAGAGCATAAGAGGGAGCCCTAATATCCTAAGTTCTAACATCCAAGCTTGTGGAGAAGAAAGTCTAGATGGAATCCCGGATACACTAAATGTAGGTTGTCTTCCCTAGGGCCATCTAGAGTTGAGCCATCCACTAGACTTTTAGTGTGACATTGTCAAGTTAGTGAAGCACATTTCTTAGCCCAGCAAGAAAAATGTCCATTTTCCCTCGATCAAGTTGTAGTTGATAGTGTGTTATACTGGCTTAGAAAATTTTGTTAGTAGGATGCCATGGATGGTGGTGTCAACCCCTTTTTAGGACACCTGTGTGTTGGCTACCATTGTAATTTCCTCCAATGATATATTAGTGTGATTTTCTGTTCAAGATTTTCTTGTTGTCCATAATTTCCAAATTGCAGATTTATTAAGCTTAGTTACTTTGTACCATACAGTATTTGCACTCCTCAATGTTTTAATACAAAGTTCAAGTACATGTAGAATCTGAAGTGTTGATAGATGCAAACACATGTTTCTGTTTTAGGACCTGTAGGTTATTCTTTGAGTGCAGATCTGTACTATGATGTAACCAACGTATATCCATCTTTGAATTACCTTGTACCATGCAGTATTTGCACTCCTCAATGTTTTAATACAGAGTTCAAGTACATGCAGAATCTGAAGTGTTGATAGATGTGAACACATATTTCTATTTAAGGACTTGTAGGTTATTCTTTGAGTGCATGTATGTAATGTGATGTAACTAGTGTATATCCATCTTAAGCCCAGATATTCAAGCCCTTAGAGGGATTAAATTTTGTTAGGCGTAATTTTTTTATCATTTAATATGAAGGAACTAATACATGACATGTGAGTAAATAATAATAAAATTATACCTCAAGAAGTATGATCTCTCTTGGTGCTCGAGAGATCTGGGTTTATGACTTTAAGATCCTTGATAAGCAGAAGGCAAGTTGATCTAGATGGAACACACAATTGATTCAACTTATAAAGAAAGCCATCTTGATCTTTGTAGTCTAGGAAAGGGCTTTGATTGACCACAGTGGGTTGTTGGATGGATTACATGACCAGACCAAAGTAAAGGTCTATATAATATTGGGATTTCCAATCCTCATAGGCTGAACATTTGATATCTAAAATGGAACGGACCTTGGATAAGGGTCCATTGAGGAGATTAGGTACTTTATTGGAATATTGGAAGGCATCTAATTAGTGACAAGTGGTTTCTACACTGACGATGTTTTGATATTTGTGGTCCATTATGGGACAAAATAATTAACTAATTATCTCTCTCTTTCTTGGGGATAATAGTAGTCTCCTTACAAATGGTAAACCTAGCCTTCCCACTTTATTTGTTTTTCTTTTAAGGAATGTTAAAACACCAATTCAAACTGGTTGGTCATTATGAACATTTTAATTGGTCATGCATACATGTCTATATTCTAGAGGGTCAGAGGTCCTACACAACATATCAATAACAATCTGACTCCAGCGTTGTAAACAGTTAGGAAATGTTCCAGAAAAAAAAATGTACTAGATTGTTTAAGAAAGGAGGTTAACATTCAGAATGAATGAAATAACCAAAGACAACAGTTTAGACAATAGCTTTATGAAGATGAAATGTACCATCTAGAAACAACATTAACTAAAAACAATTTTGAGTCCATGCATCTTGTTATGTGCAATTAAATATTTTCAATCTAGATTTTGTTTAATAACCTTATTTTTGTTGTAAAAGAGAACATCTACGTATTTTGTTGTCAAAGAGAGTATCTGAACTTCTGAATAAAGTCTTCAAGAGTCTGTCAAAATAGGATGCTTAATCAAGTGCACTAACATGATGACACTATAGTTTTCAAGCTGTGGTCAATTTATTTTATTCCCCAAGATTTATTTTTAATATAATCGAAAGTTCACTTGTGCAGATGAAATTATTTCGTTCATCACAATCAGGGTTTTACTATTGTCCATGTAAATCCAGAGGTCTCACCAAAACTGAACAGCCTATTCCTAGCATGATGAAAATTGAAACAACAACTAGACTTTAGGTGAGGCTTAAATAATCTTGAGGTAGGCATCTTCTTTTAATAACCATTCATGAGTGCTTCTCTTACCATCCCATTGTTGAACAAAATCACATAATCAACAAATAGAAACATTTATGTAGCAACACACAATCCTCAATTGGATTCTACAACTATTTCTTAGACACATCCTTATTCTCTGTCCTTCTCAAGTTTAGGTTATTAGGTATGCATCAATACATTATCTTGTTCTCTAAGACCCTTTTACGAACCACTTTAATAGATTGTGTAATTGTTTAGGATATTTTGTTGCCTGATCATGGTAGATTTTTGTGCTTATTAATGTGTTTGGAAAAATAAACTGGATTTTAAGCATCACTGTCTTTGGATCTTATTGTCTTTTATTAGAATTCAAATGATGAAATCTGTGTTAATATTTCTCCTCTTCCCGATTCTTAAAGGGTGCTAGCTCAATGGAAGAGCGCCTACCTTACAAGCAAGAGGTTGGTGGTTCGATTCCTCCATTCCCTAATGATATTGCAGTGTATTTCTAAAGGTAAAAAATGTAGTAGTGCAAGATGGATGCAATATTAGATGCAACACTAAATGCAAAACAAGATGTAAAAGTAGACGTCACACCAAACACACAAGTGGATGCAAAAGTGGACGTTATGTCAGACACAAATGTGGACACAAAAATGGATGTCACAGTAAAAGCAAAATTGGACGCAAAAGAAGACTCAACACTAGACACAATTAATGACTCAAAACTAGATGCAATACTAGGCCCAAAACTAGATGCAACAATAGATGCAAAAGTGGACTCCTAACTAGACATAAAATTGGACATTAAATTGAGCACAAAATATGGTGTATAGATGGACATAAAAATAGGCGTAACACCAGGTGCAAAACTAGAAGCAACACTTGACACAAACAAAAACCTAAAACGAGACACAATATTGGATGCAAGATGGGATGAAACATTGGATGTAAAACTGGACGTAATATTGAATGCAATATGGGATGCAACATTGTACACACAACTAGATTCAATATTAGATACAAACATGGGTGCAAAACTAGGCACAACACTAGGCGCAACACTGGGTGCAACATTGGGCTCAAACATAGATGCAAAAAAGACATCAACCAAGATGCAACACTAGGCGCAACACTGGGTGCAACATTGGGCTCAAACATAGATGCAAAAAAGACATCAACCAAGATGCAACACTAGGTGCAAACCTAGATGCAAAATACGATGTTAAAACAAGATGAAACATTAGGCACAAACATGGATACAAAAAAAGACGTAAAAAAAGATGCAAAATTAGATGAAAAAAGGGATGCAACATTATAAGTAAAATTGGATGCAAAACTAGATGCAATATTGGGCCCAAATTTAGATGCAAATCTAGATGCAACGCTAGACACAAAATTGGACACATAATTTGATGCAAAACATGGTGCAAAATTGAGTGCAAGACTCGATGAAAACAAAGGAGAAAAATAAGACGCAACATTGGATGCAAAATTGAGCGTCAAACTGGGTGCAAACAAGGATGTAACAAATGACAGAAAAAAAGATGCAATACAAGATGCAAAATTGAGCGTAACAAAAGATGCAAAAATGGATGTTAAAAAGGATGGAAAAAAAGATGCAATAGATGGCATTTTATGAAATTGTACAATAGCAACAGGTTTAGCGCCGAATTGTTCACCAAAATTGGGAAAAATTTACACTAAAATCCGGCGCTAAATCCAGTTTTTGTTGTAGTGTGCCCTAGAAAAAGTACAACTATTTAAAGAAGTAAAAGGAAATTTGAAGAAGAGGATATGGAAATCAGAGCTCTAAAAGATCATTTCAAAAAGTTAGACTTATTTAATAAAAAATTTGAAAAGAGATAAAAAGACTTGAACAACTTGATCTTCCAATAGAGAACTGTTGTGACAAAAGAGGAATTAGATTTGAAGATACAAGGTCTAAATGTTCCAAGGATAAATAGGTCATGTTAAGTCATGAATTTGTTTTCTTCAGTCTTATATTTTTCTTGTGTTTTTTTGTTTTAAGCTTGCTCATTTGCTTACTTTTAGGAAATTTTGGTTTAAAGTGAAATTTTGATTTTTGCCGTTAGGTTTTCATTTTTGGTTTTCTTATGATTCTGAAGGGTTCTATAGGACATATGTTGATTAAAAGTTTCACAAATAAACACTAAGATCAAGTTTTACCATATAAACCTCATTTAAAATTGAATTAAGGATCAAAAAGCACCAAATTTGAGTTCAAAACTTTCTTGTAGCGCAACGGCTAAAAAGTTACACTAGGGCGCTACAAGAAAATCGTTTTTTGCCAAAATAGTCATTTTTCAGTCCGTTTTTTTTGGGGGTTTCCTCCCTAAGGTGTTAACTACATAATTTATCACATTTGATATGTGTTTTTCCAAGTTTATCATGTAAACAGGTGTTGGCTCGTTGAACTTTGTAATGGGAAATAAGCTTGCTGTATCGGCTGGCGATTTCTTGCTTTCAAGAGCATCTGTGGCACTTGCCTCATTGAAAAATACAGAGGTAGTAGAATTATTGTCGAAGGTGTTGGAGCATATTATCATTGGTGACATAATGCAAATGAAAAATACAACCGAACAGCTCTGTAGCATGGAATATTAAATGCATAAGACTTTTTACAAAACGACATCATTGATGGCTAACAGTTGCAAGGCTATAGCTCTTATTGTTGGTTAGCCAGCAGAAGTTTGCATGCTTGCATATGATTATGGATGGAATTTGGGATTAGCATATCAGCTAGTTGATGATGTTCTTGACTTTACTGGCACAACAGCTTCACTTAGCAAGGGGTCTCTTTCCGACATGCGCCAGGGGATTTTTACCACTCCAATATTGTTTGCATTGGAGGAGTTTTCACAATTGCAAGATGTAATCAATCGAAAGTTCAAAAACCCTAGAGATATTGAAATTGCCCTTGAATTTCTTGGAAAAAGTGATGGAATGAGGAAGGAAAAACAACTTGCAGCTGAGCATGCTGGTTTTGCTGCATTTTCTATTGAATCTTTCCCACCATCTGAGTCATAATATGTTAAAATATGAAGGAAAGCATTAATTGACCTCTCTGAGAAAGTGATCACCAGAACAAAGTAATGCAGGCTTCATATTAATCAAGGGAAAATACAGTAAAGAAATATCCATCTTATTTTGATAAAGGGCCTTTGCTATCTCTGCCCCTGTTCTAGTAAAAAAATTAGAGCATTATTTGGATAAGTTTTGTAGCTTGCTTGGTCTAGGAAAGCTACCTCATCATTCTTTTGATTTAATTCATTAAATCCTTTTATGCCTGCATTGGAGACTAAAGTGGTCAATGAAATAGAAAATCATATGGAAGGTGGTCATTTTTCGAGTGAAAGTGTGCATGAAGATTGACCAAGGAGGCCCCAAAGCAAACATAGCAAATTTTAAGAATAATAGTCTGTTAAAGAAGTATCATTCAAATGAACTACAATATGATGACAAAAGGTTGCCAAATAATGGTTCAATAAAGATAGTCACCAAGAGCATGTTGATTTGATAAGACTATGATTACAGATGAAACCGGTGAGAGATCAGTCCAAAAGATCTAAATGAACATCTTTGATGTTAGTAAAGTTCAGCAACAGCTCTGTTAAAATTTTTGGTGCTCTGTTTGACCTAAATTACCCAAGCTCGGTACAAAACATTTCCTGCATTGATAATAGAACTGACTGTTAAAAAAATCAAGGAAAAACAGCCAGGGAGAATCTAAAGGAGAACTGACTGTCAAAAATCTGAAAACTTGAGGGAAAAAAGGCTGTTAAGTCACTAACAGGTTCTGAAAATCACACAGGAGCATCATCAAGCCCTGGGAAAAGCATGGAAGAAACCACCGAGATTCTATTTTCTTGTTGTGTTGGAGGTGCAACAACAAAGGCAACACTTGTTGTAACTCTAAACTTCATCAATCTTCAAAATGATCAGGACCCACTTGAACCAGTTCAAAAAAAATTTAGCACCCCTGTTATGCATAAGAAATTTTGTGTGAGAAAAGGATACTCCCAAGGTTTCTGATAAATATTCTTCAGATGAGGATGGAATTTAATGCAAACAATCTCCAGTTAGCGAAAAATATGAATCTACTGATTTATTTGATTCTGAGTTAACTGAGGAAGGTGAAGTGGTTGAAGAATTGGATGGGGATGTTTCCATATTTGAGATTTATGACACTCTAGCTGCAGCCAATCTTTCTGCTAGTGCTATTTATCTGGAATGCAAAGATTATTGAGAATTCTGCTTTGTTTTTCCTGTTTCGGGTTATCGAAACTAAATGCATACCACGAGCATGGAGATGCATTTTAGAAAACAAAAAGAGTTTTTGGTTCATAAGATACCCTTTCACAAAAACCTCTCTCAGTTGTGAAATAGATATCAAGGTTTGAAAGATTTAGTTTAATCTCTACAGCCTATTTTTCAGGGTCTTAAAAATATTTAATATTTTCTTGTTTTAGTGTTCATCTTACGGGGAATATTAGGATTGATTGGAGATGAATTTTTTTTAAAAAAGAGAGGTTTTTGTCCATGACATACCCATTCACAAAAACCTCTCTCATTTTTTACACAAGTGTCAAGGATTGAGAGATATGGAAGCTTCTGTGACACCTAGTTTTCAGAAATTCACCATATTTACCAGGAATCCGATTTTGCTATTTTTAGTAAATTAGTTGAAAGTTAGTTAATGTAACTACTGGGTAGTTTCAATTTTGACCTAATGAAGGGAAGATAGAACTACTTCTTTGTAATTATAAAAGAGGGACAGGTGTACTGAAGAGGGGTTCTACTTTTTTGGCTGGCTAGAGGAGGTCTCCTGACTTATTGATAAGCTAAGTATATGACTCTCATGTGCATTTGATGAACTGATTATGAAATATATGCTCCATTTTACCCTTCAGTCTATTCTTTGGCTTCATTTCTAGGTTGTTTAGCTACACAATTGGTAAATTCATTGCTGGTTTTTGGTTTCTATGCTTGTAGTGCTTACCTGTTGTGGATGAACTTCAATGTTATTTTATGTTGGATACATGGTTATTATATTATGCATCTTAGTTCTTCTTTACTTGTGATTTAGTTCCTATTTTCCTTATGAATGTATTCCCTCTTGTCACCAAACTTCACAACCAGAAAAACCTTTCAAAAACCCTAAAAACCTAGTTTTGTTTGACTGAATATTTGAGATTGTGTTGGCTTGTTTCTTTGTAGTTTGGAAACAATTTCTGGCACAAACATCTTAGGCACCGTTGCCAGGGAATGAAGTTGAAAATAAAATTTTCCCTGGGATACTTATCATTTCACTGGTTTTAAGAGGTGAACTAAAACTAGCACATCTTTAAGACTACTTTTCACCAATTTGTCACAGTGGCTAATAGGGGAATTGGAAATAGAAACAGACCGGTTTCACCTTTGCAGCTGGGTGTTTCAAACCTAGAACAGATACTAAAAACAGCTAGAAGAATTATAAGGTTTCAGTCATCCCCAGCTTTATGCAGCCCTAATTAATCTGAACTGCTGTCACCCCTTCCCATTAGAGGAATTTTGGGGTCTAAAATGGGCCTCCTAAGGAAAATAATAAAATAATAGTTAAAATAATAAAATAATAGTTAAAATAATAAAATAATATTAATTAATTTTGGAGGAAGAAAGAAAAAAACTACCTTTTGTGTTCGTATTTTCGACATATCTCCCTGTGTTTTTACTCAAATTTTGATCGAGAGAGCTCATTGGATGCGGAATTTGATTACGCATCCAACGAGTACCCACACTACATACTTTTGACGGACCCCGCTACCCCAAAAACAAGAAATACCTGAAAAAATGTGATGATGATGTCACTGCATACTTTTGACGGACCCCGCTACCCCAAAAACAAGAAATACCTGAGAAAACGTGATGATGACATCATCATCACGTTTTTTCAGGTATTTCTTGTTTTTG
>LPNX010561824.1:317383-355724 GCA_001517045.1 Pseudotsuga menziesii | reverse complement strand
ATATTCAATATAGAGATTGGTCATAAGGTGCATGGCAAGATGGTGAAAAAGGGATCCATAGTGGTTAACATTGAGAAAGTGTTAAAACATGATGCTCTTTTCCCACATCCAACAGGATTTGAGAATACACTAGGGGGTCAATTGGGATCTTATGAGATTTGGCCAGAATCAGATTTGGAACCTCATTGTCATGATCATCCAGTAAATACTCCCCAAGATAGGCTTACATTCACATGTAAAAAGGTTTCTCTTACACATGAATGCACAGGAACAAGCATGCGCATTGCTAAAGGGATCATAGTTAATGTCCGTGAGGATGACATGGTTGAGGGTGAAATGTTAGGTGAAAAGGAATTTGGTGTTTTTGTGGAAGACATAGATAGAAATTGTGAAAGATGTAGGATTGGGGACAAGTCTATACATTGTTTGGTTAGATGGCCAATAAATAAGTTGCTGGACAATGAAGGTGAGATTTTAAGGGTGAATGAAAATTTCAAGGAGGCACCCAAGGAAATGGCGGTATGGGATCTTATAGAGGACACAAGTCCCTTAAACACATGGGATGATGATATTTATAATGAAAAAGATCCAAACTCAATTGCTATGCACGCAACGAGGCCATATAAAAGGATTAAATGAGTTGTGGCTACAAAAAAATTTGGAAACTTTCAAATACAAAGAGATGAAGAGAAAGAAATCCAACTTTTGGCAGCGGATGAATGTTGCAAACAAGATTGTCTTCAACATGTGGATAGGAAATCCATTGCAACTGCTAGAAGGGGTATGAAACTCTTTAAAAAAATGACATTAGGGAATTTGTCTTGAATTCACTCCTTTCCAACACAATCATGTCAAAGAGCCATGGCCATGGCCTACCTCCTACTATTAGGAAAGTAAAGGACATGAGGTTTAATGGAGATATTATTTGTAAGAAAGCATGGTACAAGATACATAATATTCCTCAAAGTACCTTCTATACTTACCAACATAATTTCCAACAAGGACATGTGAAAGGAATTCATGGTAACACCAACAAATGCAAACCACATGCACATACTGTGGAAGCCATAGAAATATTGCACAAAATTGTAATGGATAATTCAGACTTTTCACTGAACCAAACACGACAAGTTGAATAAGATGGAACATCTGCTCCTTTAAGATTGCTTCCATGAACGTACACCCAAATATCTTTGTTAAAAGAGATCAACGAGGCTCTTCAAGAGCTAAATTTTCCACCAATATCACAACCAACAATGAGTAAGATTTGGAATACTCATTTTCCAGATGTGGCATTCTCAAAGAACACTAACTTCAGTAAATGTAGTGAATGTATCATGTTGAAAGCATAGATGAAGACAACGACTACAACAGCGCTGGAAGAAAAGGCACAAGCTAGACTGAAGAAACATAACAAGATTGTTATGTGTGGAAGATATTGCTACTATGCCCATAGAATTATGTCAGAGTGGTATCCAAAGGAATACTTGAGCATTATCCATGATAAAATGGACAAAACAAATACTTCAATCCCAAGATTATGTGTCAAATCAAAATCTGTTGTAGGAACAAACTTGGGTTTGTCGTTGACAGGTATGCTAACACATGGGCATAGCACAGGAGGTTTTGATCATTTTTCCCTACCATTTGTACACATGGGATCACAATTTACCATTACATCTCTTGCAAAGTGCTTGAGGGACCTTGAATACCCACACCTTGATATGTATGGTGATTTGCTTTATGAGAGTGGAAGTTCAAGAAACACACTTTCAAATGCATTACTTCAGAACTCTATTTACTCAAAATGTAGAGTGTACAAGGATGCTTTCCTATCTTTAAATGGAAGCTCAACAAATCAAAATCTTGATTTTAAACCTCTTCCTCCACATTTGTTGTTACAGTTGGACAATGTAGCTAGTGATAATAAGAATCGTTATGTTTTCATGTTTCTATCACTATTAACTGCACTTGGTGTCTTTATCACTATTGAGGTTTGGTTCTTGCTTGTGGGGCACACCCATGAAGACATAGATGGAACCTATGGAAGAATGTCTTCCAACTTGAAAAGTAAAGATATATATTCTTTACCTGAGATGATGGATACATATTGCACAATAGAAGAAAAAAGGGTGCTTCCACCTAAACTTATTGACAAAGTGTATGACTTCAAAAGTTTTCTTAATGGGTACATCAAGGAGGGGAAAAATGCACTAGTTGGACATCTTAATGTCCAGTACTTCCAATTCCTTGTACTCAATGATGTTCCAGTTATGAGGTATAAAGAATCCATTAAAGACATTGAGTGGCCAGGACCAATGGAGTTGTGGAATATAGATGATGACAGCTGACCTATATTTCCCACAGGGAAGCCATCTTTCTTACGTCCCAAGGACAATGATGCATATTTAAAAGAACTAAAGGAAGGAATAACATCATACATAAAAATGTGGAAAGAGACTATTGGCAATGAGAATTCACCAATTGTTACAGAGGAATGGAATGAAAAACTAGATTATTGGAAAAGAGTTCTTGATGCATTAGATGGAATCTACAATGACCATACATCCTTGGATGAAAGTGATTCTTCTTCTAATGATTTTTGGCCAAATACGAGGCAAAATGTTAACGTTGATGGTAATGCACTCCATGCAATATCAAGTATTATGGATGGGGATTTTGATAATGTGACAGATGAACCGGTATATGTTGGACCCAAGTGCAACAAGCCAAAGCCAACATTCGATCCTAGAATTGATGTCGAGAAAGGAAAGATGTTGCTTGTTAGATCAAGAAATGAGGATGAAGGAGAGATGATTTGGATGGAAAAATCCACCTCAGATATCTTCTAGGATGATGACAGCGAGACCCTTCATGTAAAGATTGATTGGTGGCAACCTTGCTCAGGGAAATACAAGGGAAAAGTTTTAGAACAATATTGGGTACCAAATCCTGATGACACAAAACTTGGATCTATTCCAATTAATACCATAGTTTGGACATAGATTCCAAAAAAAGAAGATTGCAAGAAGACAAAGATAAATAAATGTGGTGTACAAGCTGTACTTGATCTGCTTGAGCGGATATAAGGAGATTAGGTGGAGATGATACATGAATGTAACTTTGCTTTTTGAATGACTTTTAGTATACATGAATAAACATTTTTCAATGTTTGTACTATAATAAATACTCTTCAAGCTACTTTTTGAGGAATTTTATATTATTTACTGCATATATAAAATTTCACTTCAAGTTCAATGTTAATTTATGTGATGATACTTTATGCGAATTAGATAATACCATTCAAATTTTAACTTTTCAATTTGTCTTTTAGATCAACACAACATATCACTATATCAAATGTGCATAATTATATTCATTAATGCATGTACAAAATCCTTTCCTTATTTATTATTAGCTTTTTCTCACTCTCTTCAATACTACTTTGAGCTTTTCATTTTGTTCCCTTGATGATTGGTGGAGTTTCCACTTGAAACGTAGGGACGTTTCAATACACACAATTTAATTCCATAAACTCTCTTTGTCATTATGATTAACTATAGAAATCTTCATCTTGAAGCTGTACTTGATATGCTTGAGAAAATATAAGGAGATTAGGTGGAGATGATTCATGAATGTAATTTTTCTTTTTGAATGACTAATTAATATACATGAAGAAAAAGTTGTCAATGTTTGTAGTATATCAAATATTCTCTTCAAGCTACCTTTTGAGGAATTTTATATTATTTGCTACATATATGAAAATTTTGGTTCAACTTCATTGTTAATTCATGTGAAGATACTTTATGCGAATGCACCTTAAAATATCTTATAGAATTGCTTTGTGAATAAATGTAAGGCACTTGCAATAAGGTTTGAAGTGAGTTTTTCCTATTATTTGTTATTATAGTTGATATAAATTTAATTGTACTATTATGTTGCATTCAAATTCATAATTATATTTTCTCATGTATACTTTAAAGTGGTGCCAACTTTGTACTAGTATATTAACTTATACTTAATAAATACAATAGTAACAATTTGAGCATGCAGGTTTTATCAGTTTGTCATCATTGTGATTGATTTTCTGGATTAAACAGTGTGAACGTTTTTCAGACCAACGTTTTGAGTGGACACTCCACCCATGTTTGTTACGGGAACCATGAAAAATTCATTGTGGACTGAAAATATTTCACATAACTTAATCCAGAAAATCAATCATTAAATGATAACATCATGTTAGCTTTAATTCATGTTAGACATTATCATCAAATACATTGCATCATAAAGAAAATATAATCCATGTGAGATTTAATGTTTATCGTAATGCACTGCATGTAATATAAGTATTATGGATGGAGAATTTGATAATGTGACGGATGAATTGGCATATGTTGGACCCAGGTGCAACAAGCTAAAGCCAAGATTCAATCCTATGATTGAATTTGAGAAAGTAAAGGTGTTGGTAGTTAGATCATGAACTAAGGATGAAGGAGAGACGATTTGGATGGCAAAAACCACCTCATATATCTTCCAGAATGATGAAAGCGAGACTCTTCATGTAAAGGTTGATTGATGGAAGCCTAGTTCAGGGAAATACAAAGGAAAATTTTAGAACAATATTGGGTACCAAACCTTGATGACACATGACTTGGATCTATTCCAGTTAATACCATGGTTTTTGCATGGATGCTGTTAGCACTCAGAATGTACCCAGGTTGTAAAAGGTAAACTCCAAGGTAACAACAAAACCACTTTAGGAAGAAACTGGTATTTTCTTCCAAAGAGGGATTTCTCAATAAAGATTTAACAGGACCAGATTTAACAAAACCAGATATAAAATAACATTCAAAGATTTATGTATTTGGCTGAAACAATCACATAACCATTGGGCATGGAGTCATATACCATATAAAGATACCACAAAGACATATACATGATATTCATCAAATGCAAGGTAATCACATCATCACAGTCATTCAAATTGATTCAGGTGGAACAGAAGAGATGAAGAAACAACCCATTAATACAGAGCATCAACAAGGATGAGTTCTATATCAACTTTAGTAGAAAGAATCATATAATATCTGAAATGATGATTAGAGAATAAACACATGAATTCCAATCATCTAACGCTATGTTTCATATACGAGGAAGAAACAGAATGGAATGTTACACAAGGGGAATACAATCACATAAAGAAAGAGGCACAGACTGCAATATCAATGACACATGAATCTCTGACAAAACTCTCATGCATTCACTTTGTTATTTCAAAAAACAGATATGTTCTCCAAAATTATTCACCACCCGATGGGTTCCAACCCCCATCTCTTAAAAAAGATTCATATTTATACATAAAATGATAAGTCTTCCAACAAGAAGATCAATAACAGAATGATCAGCTTAATTTAGAGTTCGTAACTGAATTCCTAACCAGGGATAATTTTAGGGGCAAATTTTAGCCCAGTGGGCTATTTTTCCATGTTTTTGTCCCAAAAAAGATTCGCCATTTTGCATTTTTTGAAGCCCTGTTTCGCCTAATTTTGATGGGGTAAACTTTTTTCACCCTAAAAATCGCCAAATTATTATATAAATGATATAAAATCCTTGGGAATTAAAATATTTTTCAAAAAATATCGCCAATCATTTTATAGTTGGCGTTTTAAGATTTGGTAATATTCGCCAACATTGATACACTTTTAAATAAGTATGGTTCCTTAAAATCATCCCTGTTCCTAACCCCTAGGAAGCTTGTTACAACTCCAATCCTAACAGATCATAGAGTACAAATCAACTTGATAACAAACTTTCACCCATCAGCTCAACGTCTTTGCCCCATCAGCTCTTCAGTGCATGACACCTGTTTCTAGGGATGGAGAATATACTTTGTCTTTCCAAACCACTCCACGGCTTTCCACTACTCTGAATTTGGGGTGTCACACTCTATCATTTCCCGAATTGATACCTTGAGCTCCATATATGCTTCATAGGACTTTTTGAGCAATCTGCTTCTGATGATGGTGAACTTCTGCAGAATCTCAAAATCTTCTGTGAGAATATCCACGATGGTCTTCCCTGTCAGGATTTTCTCCAAATCATTGAATTTGGAGTGGTCCATGTGGCATTGAACAAGCAGGTTATGATAATGTTCCTGTGAGAACATCCGCCCCTCCCCGTCCCAGAAAGAAGGCAATCCGTCCTCGAACAGCTCTTTAAATTCCTGTTTAAAATTATTAACCTGCAGAAGTAATCCTTCTGATTTATCTTGGACCGTTTTGATTAAGTGATGCTTATGGATGATTCTCTTTGCCCACATCACTATTGATACTCTGTCCTTTATGCCCAATTTGTGCAACTTCTGATATGACAGTGAATTTAGAAAATTTAGTGTGTTCTGAGCTGTAGCAAGAGGTCTTTTCTCCATATGTTCGTTTACCAGTTTTAATCTCTGGTGAGCCGAATTTATCATTATATTCAAATCATCAATAAAATTTAGATAGTGCCAGAACTTGGTAATCTCTATACACAAGGTATCCCAAATGATATGTTTTTCCCCCTGAAGGGGGCCTTTCCCAATGCATTTTTCCTTTAGCTCATTAAATTTCTTCTGTACTTGATTCTTGTCCTGCAGTATTTGTTTTTTGCTTTCACTTACTTTGGCCAATTCATCTTTCATCTTTTCATTCTCTGCTTTCAAATCTTTGATTGCTTCTTCTTTCAAACTCACCTCGGACATTGGCACCAACAAATCATCAGTAAAGAAATCATCTAATGGCTTCTGGATATTTACAATAGACAAGTCCTCGTCGGTGGGATTCTGGCTCATCAACTCTTCCATAATCTCCTTCTCTTCATTCTGATCTTTTTTCATCAAGGAGATTTGGGATAACAGTTCCTCCCTTTTGGCTTCCCACTTCTGTTTTTCTTCCTGTAGCTCTCCGGCTCTTCCTTTGTATTCCATCATCTCTTGATGGACTTTATCCTTCTCTTCTTGGAGAGTTAGTAACTCAGATGACTGAACATGTTCAGCACCTGGAGTGCATTGTCCTTTTCCTCTAACATCCTCTTGACTGCCTGGGTACTGTCTGAACTAGCAATGTCTGTTTGTAGCTTCCTAATCTGAACAACATTTGCTTTATTTTCCACTCTCTCATGTTTTAATTGAACTTCTAATTTGTCTATCAAAACTTGCAATTTATTAATCCTCACCATGGCTTGTAGTAGGTCTGAGTAGATGATATCGCTGGTCTGTTTATGAAGTTGAATTTTATCTGGAGTGCTGATTTTGTCTAACCAGATATCCATTTCAGACATCTTCTTGTTGCTTACCATAGCCATGTTAAAAGTATTTCTCTCAGCATCTCTAGTAGAGACTAGAGAGGTTTTTGAACTGTACAAATTTCTCACCCTCGGGAGCAAATTTCTCGTTTCCTCCATAGACTGCTTCCTCTTCTCCATGTAGCTGGCTTTTAGGTCTTCCTTTGACTTAAACACATGGCATAATTCTGAACTGTCTACATCACCCTCCGCATTTTTAAAAGAGAATTGACTTACTTGCACCGCTTTCAGGGGAACTAGGGCACCTCTTTTGGAACCATCAGAAACCTCCTCATCTACAATTTCACCACTTTCAAGCAGCTTTGAATTTTTATGGGGCCCTTCTTCGTCTACATCCATACTCTCAGTTTCAGACAAACTCCTCTTGACCACAATACCAGCACCTTCTGTTATTTGGGTCGCTGTGACAGATATAGTATGTGTCTCTTCATCAGAATTTGACCTGTCAGTATACTGCAGCAAATTGTCCATTTCAGCTAACCCCTCAATAGCCTGATGCTCAAATGGTTTATTCTTGTTTTCCTGTTTTCTCAATTTGATCACATGGTGGGGGTCGTAATTCATATTTACATCTTTTTTGAAATCCATATTCTCTACCAACTTTTCTATAAAATACAGGGCGCCTTTACCTTTAAAAATGAAAGGGCCGACTTTAAGTGGAAATTTAATGTTTGAAGATTTTTTGAAAGCACCAAAGTGCTCTTCCTCAGACAGCAATCTCTGCCTCATGAACTCTAGTGCGAAAATCCTTGGGGTCAAGAAGGAGGGCAGCCTATAAGGCTGACCAGTAGAGCCATATACTCTTAACACTGTGTAACCTCTGTACAGGAACCAGTCACCCACCCGATCTTTGGGTGACGACTGCATTAGGCATCTCATCTCGTCCAGGACACGGGGCAGGTCCTCATCAAATAACATTTTGTACATTTCGGACATGATCGAATTAGCAAATTCGAACATGTTGATTTGCTTGGGAAAATCAGAAGAGCATAGAGTACTTAAGAATTTCAATTTAGTAACATTAGAGCATAATAGCATGTTAAGCAAGTATGTTTGAAACCTAAAGAACTAGACTTTGGGAAACTCAGTCAACTGAAGGTGGATCGCTTCGGCCAGGTATTCATCTAAATTAAGCACAGGGACTGACTAGGACTCAGGGCTTAAATAATTTATTCTTAATAAGAAACCAAGGATGACATCACCTATATGACAATCATCATCTAGACCTAACACTTGAAAGACCAGAGACATTACCAATTGCACTTCAGTCCTAAAAATGTGCAAGGGGTAAGGCAAGAAAATACCTTCAAGGGACTGACCTTCCTTCATGATACTTGACAAGAATTGACAGTGACTTTCACTTTCACAATTTTTGAAAAACTCAACAAGGACAGATTCATTTACAGACTCACGATTTATAGGGTAATTTTCGGGTAGACTAAGGTTTTCTCTGACGACTGAAGCATCAATTTTACACAGTATTTTGGGCGCGGACCGACTCACAATAATCCTCTGAGAGGGAGAATAGTTCACCGCACACCACTTGGAAAATTCCGGGAAGTGGATGGTTTGCTCAAGGGTGAAATGGTACAAAAAATACTTGCATACATTCAGAACGTCATTCCCCTGTGAGTAATAATACCACAATTTCTCTTTGCTGCCGGACACGCTCCTTGTAGATAGGAAGGGGTCGCACATGCCCCTGTGTCTGTCTACTAAAAATTCCTCTCTGTCATCCACGACCTGAACAGACACTCGAATCTCTCTCCCTTGGTCCATTGCTTAATTTACAATGGTAATTGGACGAAGGAGTTACAGGGTTTAAGTCCTACCTGGCTTACTGTAGAGGCATGTGCCCGGAGCGTGCCTGGATCTGACAAATGGAAGCTCCCAAATTACCAAGTCCTTTTCGCCGGGTCCCGAGCAAATAAAATAATCATTGGAGAGGTCAACCCTGCCTTTATAGGACCACACAATTCGCCACATAGACATCATTTATTTTTCGCAACCACCACTTATTCTTAACTTCCGTGCACTTCTATTTTTCGGCTTCATTTAAGACCCTAGATCTGATTTCTCTTTAATTTCTGGCCTTTGGATCACATGCCACATACCCCGTTCCACCAGGCGCCTTGGTGATAAACAACATGCCAGTCTCCATCCCAGAATGATCTCCCACCGTCGATGAAATCGCCTTTTATCATGAGCCATTGGATCGGGTGACACGTACCGAATTCTGCTAGGCTCCGTCACTTTAACCGTCGTGCAGCTTTGATCCCCGAAATCATCCTCAGCTATTGATGTGATACGCCTTTAACTTTCCATCGTCGGATCATATTCCACGTACCAAATTCCGCTGGACACTTCGGACTTATCCACCGCGCTAGTTCACCCTCCGGAAATCATAATAGCCGTTGATTTGATTCACTTTGATCATCAACTGTCAGATCGATCACCGGATAACTCATTCCATTGGGCGCTTTAGGTTTATCGATCGTGCAGGTTCTGGCTCCGGAATCAATCTCAACCGAGGACGTGATCTGATTTCACCTCTCCGCCATTGGATTGAGTAGCATGTACCCGATTCCGCCGGATTGTGTCATTTTAACCAGGATGCAACTTAACGAAGCGGATTGGATATAGACCATGGATCTACATGAAACAACTTGATGGCCACTGATCTGTGTGCCCGATAAGCGCCCGGACCAAACCTTTATCTTCCTTGCATCTCTGAGGAGCAGAGAGAATATCAGCCATTGATTTTATTCCTTCTCCCATCGTGGCTTATGATCTTCGGTGAATTAATCGCCCTTTTGCCTATAGTCCCATTTTTACTATATATCTTTTAACCAAGGTATACAAACAACCATTATTTTTCTTCTCCACCATGGTCTTTCACCCCCTTGACAAATAATGGTGTTAACAGATGCAAAAGAAAGAAGATTGCAGGAAGACCACAATAAATAAATGTGGTGTACAAGTTGTAATTGATTTGCTTGACTGAATATAAGGAGATTATATGGAGATGATTCATTCCAATGTAATTTTCTCTTTGAACTAGTTATTAATATACAAGAAGAAACACTTTTAAATGTTTGTTGTATATCAAATATTTTGTTCAAGCCTTTTTTTGAGGAATTTTATATTATTTACTAATATGAAAATTTTGGTTCAACTTCTATGTTAATTCATGTGATGGTACTTTATGTGAATTAGTGACACCATTCAATTTTTAACCTTTCAATTTTTTTTTTACATAAACTCAACATGTCACTATATCAAATGTGCATAATCATATTCAATAATGAACTTTAAAACATCTTCTAGACTTACTCTCTGAATAAAACATCATTTTGCTTTGTCACAGAGGATTAGAAATGTGTAATCTAGGTGTTAACACAGTCCCTCTCCCCTCATGTTGTAAAGGGTGCTAGCTCAATGGAAGAGCACCTGCATTCCAAGAAGGACGATGGTGGTTCGATTCCTTCGTGCCCTAACATAAATTAAGACATGATTTAAATCTTATTGATAATATAAATATTGTAAGATATCTATATTTTCAATAAAAATATGCTCTTTTCAATTAAACACATTGTTCAAATACTTCATAAATAAATAATGAACACTTGCAATAATTAGTTAAGTTGGTTTCCCCCCTTTCCTCTTGTATATTAAAAAAATCAAACTCTATTGCACTAATGCTATTCTAGTTCATAATTAATTTTGATTGTTAAAATAAATAATATTAATAAATAATGGATGCTTTACTAACATCAATATCATTAAATAAATTTATAGGTAAGAAATTTCTCACGTTAATCTATAATTCATAAAGTAAACATTCATCAACTTAGTTTTTAATACACTACCACTACCACTACCAACAACAATAATAATAAATTATGTTGCTATTTTAATTCATAATTTATTTTAATCATTACAAGGGTAAAACTTAGACTTTAAAGTCATAAAATATTTTCCTATTTTGAATATAAGTGGTGTGAACTTCCAAAAATAAAACAACATACTCAACAAAGACACAAATAATTACTACGACAATATTTCTAATTGTTGTAGTAACAAATACAATGTTGGTATTATGTCATAAAATAATTTAATCAACTTAACATTAAATACAAACTATAAATAATATTACTAGACATTATGTAAGGATTCAAAGTCTATGACTTTCCTCATTTTGAAAGAACTCAATCTAGCGGAAGTTCTAAATTCTAGATCCACTAAATAATTAGAAATTTAATGAAATATGTGTTCCAAGCTTTACTACAAGGTTGAAGAAGGAAACCTAGTGTTGCTCCTACTGTATATAGATGAACTATTCCTAACAGGTGCAGATGGGTTGATTGTTGACACGAAGAGGAAGCTTGCTGCTGAGTTCGAAATGGAAGACTTGGGTATGATGCACTATTTTATAGGCATGGAGGTGTGGTAGAATGCATATGGAATCTTCCTCGGACAAGAGAAGTATGTAGTAGAGATCCTGAAGAGATTCAGGATGATGGACTACAAGTCCATGACCACACCTATGGCATTGAACCTGAATCTATTGAGTGATGCTTCATCCGATTCGGTTGATGCCACGATGTATCGTCAGATGATTGGGTACTTGATGTACCTGATGAATACGTGAACAAATATTTTCTTTGATATGAACACCTTGATCCAGTTCCTGACAGATCTGAGACATGTTCACTTGATTGCTGCAAAGCATAATCTGAGGTACCTAAAGGGTACAGTTGATCATGGGCTCAAGTATAAATCTGATTAGAAGATTAACTTGGAAGGTTATGTTGATTTAGATTGGGAAGGCAGTGCCATCAATAGAAAGAGCACTTCAGGATGCTTCTTCAGTATGGGATTAGGTGTGATCTCTTGGTTTAGCAGGAAACGGTCTTGCGTGGCACTGAGTATAGCTGAAGCAGAGAATGTCACAACTTGTTCAACTAGTTGTGAGGCAGTATGGCTGAGGAAGCCATTGTCTAATTTATTTGATCTCTAGTTGGATGTTACTTGTATATATTGCGAGAACCAGATTTGTGTGAAGTTGTTTGAGAACCCGGTGTTCCATGACAAGTCGAAGCATATTGAGATCAAATATCACTATATCAGGGATATGGTGCAGAGAGGAGCAGTGAAGCTCCAGTATGTTGTGATGGACAAACAAATAGTTGATGTGTTGACTAATCCATTGGCCAGAGTGAAGTTTGAGTACTTAAGGGAGAATCTTGGTGTTCTCTAGATCGAGGTTCCATCCAAGGGGAAGTGATGAGTCTAAGAGCCATTCTGACATGTTGAGAGGATTGGTTCCTTCCATGGTCATATGTAAGTGCTGAACCATTCTGAGGTGACTGTGGGATGTGTTCCCACATGATCAGATGTAAGTGCAGAAGGCCATTCTCTAGGATAATGGAGGCACCTGGTCAGTTACCAAGAATTTTTTCAGTCTAAGACTGAAACTCAGCCTGGGGTTGAGAGCCATTCTGATGTGACTATGGTGATGTGTTCATCCCACATGATCAGATATAAGTGCAGAGCCTTTCTGACATGATGTGTGATGAGTTTCCTATCATGGTCAGATATAAGTGCAGAGCCTTTCTGACATGATGTGTGATGAGTTTCCTATCATGGTCAGATATAAGTGCAGAGCCTTTCTGACATGATGTGTGATGAGTTTCCTATCATGGTTAGATATAAGTGTAGAGCCTTTCTGACATGATGTGTGATGAGTTTCCTATCATGGTCAGATATAAGTGTAGAGCCTTTCTGACATGATGTGTGATGAGTTCCTATCATGGTCAGATATAAGTGCAGAGCCTTTCTAACATGATGTGTGATGAGTTTCATATCATGGTCAGATGTAAGTGCAGATCCCTTCTGACATGGTTTGCGATGAGTCTCCAACCATGGTCATATGTGAGTGCTGGGCAGGCCTTTTGGACATAGTTTTGATGTGTTTTCGACCATGGTCAGATATACGAGCTGAAGAAGATGAATATATACATGGAGGCTAGGCCTACAACCATCATGAGGAAGGGTTGGCTCTGTAGAACTTCCTGTGATGAGAAGAATCGAGAGATAGCACCCATGATGATCAAACAATGATGATCCAGTGATGATGATCTAGTAATGATCCAGATCAAGTGATGATACAAATCCAGTGATGAAGATGACTTGAAGATGAATACAATCCAGATGATACAGAGAAGAAGACTTGTGCTGATAAATTCTGTCGAGAGAATGCCTTCCTAGTTAAGAGGGAGTGTTGATGTATTTGTAGCTTCGAAACGTATTCACTTGTATATCTTATGTATTGTACCCCTATGTTTATTCCAGGAAGTGTCTGTAATGTATTTGAGTCATGTCATGCCCCAATGTTCCTATCGGGAGATTCAATAATGTAAACAAGTCATGTAAAGTCATTGTGGGTAACCCTCCTATTGTTCAAGGGTTAAAGTCCCCGTAGTTGTGGGGCCCTAGGGTTATTAGAATCTCCTATAGAAGTAGGCCCTAGTGGGTTATTGTCAAGTCGAGAATTAGTATAAATAGAGAGTGAGCCTCTCTATTTATCACACATTCACTCACACTCAGTTGTAGTGCATAACTAAGAGAGAAGAAGTTGCTGGGACAAGAGAGAGAGAGACTACTGCTGTCGGGAGATCATCTTACTGTTTTTGGGGTTTTTCTTTTGGTGCTGATTCTATATCTGAGGAAGTTGCGAGGTTTTCTCCTTTATGGTTTCCCCAAAGAAAAAATTTGTGTTCATTGTCTCTTATGTTTGATTGTTGTGCTTGTTATTCTCTCAGTTAAATATCCTAAGATAATGCTAGCTTGAATGATAAAAATATAACAAGGAACAATTCAAGAATTTCTTCGCAGAAGAAGAAAAGAAACCCCAAGAAAAAAAGGTAAAAAATGTTACTCCAATTGAGGTTGAGCCACTCGATCTCACTTCCACCCCACCACCCCCATCCCCAACCCAAATAGTTGAACATGGCTTACCAACTTTGAGCTCTGTTACACCAACACCTTCCCTAAATCCGTACTTGCAAGCACTACCCGATAATATCCAAACAAGAGTAGATAAATATGTTGACCTATAATATTTCATTAAACGAATCCCAAAGATTTTTCCTACCGTCCAACATCTAATGATAACTAGGCCGGTTACCATTCAAAAAAATCCACAACAACGTTTAACCATCTCCCAAATCCCTGACCAACCACGAATCTATGCACCAAGACCACAAATAATAGGAATCATCAAATCCACATTCCAAAAGAACCCATACAAAACCTATGAAATTCTGGCAGCACAAACCTCCTCATTTATCCCACAATCCATCGAAAACCCTTTACTTCCTAATATGAATAATGAATAATATGAAGGAGACATTTCAGAAGAACTTGTCGAACTTGAACAAGTAGAATTATTAGCACCAAGTCAAGAAATGGTCGAACATGCAGAATCTGTCGAGGGCACCAAACCTATAAAATCACCAAAATTGGTCAAAAACCCTCTACCGAAAGATTCCATCCCAATCCTTCTACCATCATCTTCAAAGAAATATCAACCTCTCCCTTCACCCACACCACCTTCACCTACACCACCATCTACTATTCCCCCCCAGAAACCCAATTAATAAATACCAATTTACCAAGAAACATTATAGAACAACCATAGATCATACCATCATCGACAGAGGCAGCTGAAGCATAGAATAGAGAACAAAGAGCGACAAAGAAGGAAAGAAATAAAAGAGAGAAAGAAAAAATAAAAGGAACACAAAAAGGAAGTACATTTGACACAGCAACATGTACCATCAATTAATCACTTGGCTCAGTTAGGATCGACCACAACAATCAACACACAGAAGATCAAAGAAGAAGAGCTAGAACGATTGGTGGACGCCATCAATAAGGAATCAATACTAAGAATAGAGAAAAGAAAGGAACAAATAAAAAAATTAAGACAGAACAAACTAAATTTCTAACAATATGTTAGAATTTGGCAAGACAAGTCATCCCAGTACCGGAAGGGGTTGACATTGACAGACCATTGGAGAAAGCATACCAACTATTTGAAAGTGTCATGTCGATTTTTCAGGAACAATTATAGGAAAAGAAAGCACTCTCAACAGCTCATAACTTACTAAAGGAGCATATCATAGAATCCATTGCCACAAAAGAAGTCTTGAGGATTTGGTTCACCCATTTCAGCCAAGTGTTTCAGCAGTTGCAGGATACTAGTGATCTCATTCGTTCACTGCAGGATCGACGAGGGAGAACAGAAGCAATGGAGAAGACAATTTAGGACTAGCTTGTGTTAGAGATGGAAAAAATGGACACATTAGAGAAATAAGAACACCAGTGGATCAACCAAGCCAACCCTAGCCTAATCAACCTCGACAATATTCATCCTCATATGAAAATACTACTTGAAACTACCGACGAAAAAGCACAAGTCCTAGGACCTGACATGAGCAACATTATTGACTTGAACATACAACAAAAAATGATGAACTTGTCAAGTCTCACAACTCTGACTATAGACATCCATAAGGTGCTCTGCACTTGGGTGGAGTTCCAACATCAGTTAGCAATTATTGCAGAAGAAATTGTGGAAGTCTGCATATAGAAGCAACCATGAATTAGGAAGCACAACCCATAACAAAGCATTATAGAAACTACTCAAGACAAAAAAAATTCTGCCTCCCTATTTCTTCGGGACGAAGAAAGAGTTTGTTCCTGGGGGAGACGTTAGAGGAGCTAGTATCTTAGTCAACTAATTATAGATTAGTTTGACCTCGGTTGTGTCAGTTGGTTGAACTGACAAGTAGTTACTATAACTATTTTGTAAATTTATATATAGGTTGTTGATCCAGATAGATACTTGGTTCGGTTTATTGTACGAACCCACATGTGTATTGAGTAATATAATATGTTATTTTGTCTACCATTCTTGTCTCTTGCATGTGTTATGTTTATATGATTATTTATGTGTATTACTGGTAACCTTGCAATCTGATTGATTACAACAAAAATAGAAGATGAAAATATGACTATTGTTGTTGTTTATCTAGATGATATCATATTTGGAAGCAATTTACAAATACTAAATGCAAAATTTTCTTCTAAAATGAAGAAGGAATTTGAAATGTCAATGTTGGGTGAACTAATATTCTTCTTAGGATTAAAATTTCATCAAACATACAAAGGAATTTTTATCTCTCAAACCAAATACATTAAGGACATGCTTAAAATATTTAAGAAGGAAGATTACAAGCTTGTTAGTAATCCTATGATCACAGGTTGTAATTTAAGTAAAGATAATGAGTCTTTGGAAGTGGATCATACCATGTATAGATCCATGATATGCAACCTACTATATGTGATAGCTACAAGACCAGATGTAATGCAAGTTGTAGTTTTGGTTTCTAGGTTCCAGTCAAGCGCCAAAGAAACATAGGTAACAACAGTAAAAATAATCTTCAAATATTTTAAAGGTACTATGGAGCATGGATTGTGGTACCCAAAAACTCAATACTTCATCTCGAAAGCATTTATTGATGCATATTGGGATGGAAGTGTTGATGATCGAAAAAGATTCAGTGGAGAAACATTCTTATTGGGAAATTGTTTGGTATCCTGGTCAAGCAAAAAAAATCCTCTATCTCACTCTCCACAACCGAAGCTAAATACATTGCTATTGTGACATGTTGCACTCAAGTCATTTTGATGAATCCGACACTAGAAGACTTACTTGTGAAGTATGAGAACCCAATAGTAATAAATTATGATAATACCCATGCCATAACTATGTCAACAAATCCTATCATGCACTCTAAGACAAAGCATATACCAATAAAGTATCACTTCCTAAGAGAGCAAGTATCCCAAAAGATTGTTAAGCTAGAGTATGTTGACACAGAAGAACAAATTGTTGATATTTTTACTAAGCCACTACCAAGGAGGATTTTGAGCATCTTAGACAGAGATTGGGAGTAATCTCCTTACAACAGTTTTTGAAATAGAGGCATAATCTCAGGGGGACCTATAAGAAGGAAGCCTTTGTCATTAATGTCAAAGGGGGAGGAAATTAAGGAGTTGTTTCCATCAATGCCAAAGGGAGAGAATGTTGAGTTTAGTTGTTATTGATGTCAAAGAAGTTCATTAATGTCAAAGGAAGTGATGATGTGGATGTTGAGTATGGTTGTCATTGCTGTCAAAGAAGTTCATTAATGTCAAAGGAAGTGATGATGTGGCATGTGTGATGAGGTGCCTAGGAAACTACATGGTGGTGTTCTGGTGCTATGAGGAAGTCATTGTTGTAATATGACATCATTCTGGAACAGTATGACAATTTTGGAAATCGACTAAATCTCTTCGAAACGATAGATTGAATCATCCATGTCAGTGTAACTCATCCAGTCACTGTGAAACGGTCAGCTGAATCATCCATGTTAGAATAAATCATCCAGTATCACCGAACAATAAGAGAGGTTGGGAAAATATTGTTTCGACACAACTGAAAGAAATCCTCCAACATCGTCAGAGGTGACACCTAAGTGGGCACCGAAATGATTAGAGAGTTTGAGAAAACATTTCCAATAACAAAGGTTTCCAAGTGTTCGTGTCAATTTGAATTTTTTTTCCAAAACGGTTGCATGCCCTGAAATCAGAAGAAAAGGGATAAGGTAGCCGATACAGTATGACTTAGACGATATCACTGATAAAATAAGCCGATACACCGAGAAAAGGTGACAATGTTTACGATACGCTGATATAATCTTTTGGTTGGGTTACTAGATGTAGCGGTTGTGCCAAACATAAAACCTAACTAAAAGACTATACAACCAAGTAATGATGAATGACTAAGGATGTGACTAACAAACATTGTTTTCTTTTAATAATAACATAGACATATTATTTTTTAAAAGGCGTGTTTATGAATGGATACGAGTGTTGAGAATAAAATTTAATGAAGAGGCACATCTTCAGAGTGAAATTTTGTGAGTATTGAAAAAGTATGAGGTTGTAAAGGTATGGAGGAAGTATTTAAACTGAAGTTCAAAGAGAAAATAAGGTGTCTCTGTGATCCATATTAATGCAGTAGTAGCAACATACAAAGACCAAATAAGAAACAATGACAGTAATTGTAAAAGAGATATGGAAAACATATAAAAACATACTAGGGTGGCAGGGTGGTGCTAGGGCAGGCTACAGGCCTGCAGGGGGTTGTATCCTCCTTCCAGTAGTAGCTGGTAAATAGGGTGTTGTAGCATCCTTTCAATAGCAGTTGATAAAAATAGGGGGTTGTAGCCTCCTTCCAGTAGTTGTTGGTAAATAGGGTGTGGTAGCATCCTTCTTTGTTGTAGCAGGAAAACACTATTTGTAAATATAATTTTGTAGTAACAGGACGTATTGGTGGTTTTCCCAATTGGGTTCCACGATAATAACTGTGTTCTATGTTTCTTGTTGATTGTGTGTGTTAATGATTAATGTTAAAAGTGGTTTTAAATTATCAAAGTTAACAATACTGATTCACCCCCCTCTAAATATTGTCCAATATTCCAACAGAAATATGGGACAAGATTGCTACATTGCCTTTTAAGGGCCATTTGTTTGGATTCCCCCTAATCCCCTCACATTAATAAACAATATTTTCATGAGTTAACCCCAAAGGGGGATTGATCTACCCCAATAACCTCTAATAATAACCTTCGTTTTCCTTGTTTGACTTCCTTATCTTCTTGAACTTGTGTATGCCCAAGGGTATACTTTCGACTAACCTTAGACCATTCCTTAACAATAGGTCCATCCAAAACTAAGCCTCTTGATATGAGACCACTTTGATATTGAGAGAGAAATTGTGAATTTGACCAAGGACGAAGAAGATAATGCCCCCCCTAGGATGCAAGGAGTTCTCGCCTCCAGAATTCATTGGAGGAATTTGTAAGTTTTCAAGATTAGATTCAGAATCATTTTCCATCTTGATCACCAAGAAATTTGGTGTAGATATCCCCTTATCCTAATGTAGAGACATGAATGAATGGACTTTAATCCCACACACCGTAAAATATTTAGCTCTAGGATTTGGGCCAAAATCACTTTTCCCTAGAAGGTCCCATAGAACCAAATAACAAAAAATGGAAGTAAAGGGATGGTAATTTTGTTTACCTAGAGACACTATATTATCCTTTCAAATTTCATCACATTGTTGAAGATGCGAAGGGGTAATATTTGGGGAATTCGACACCTCAAGGGTTGAATTACCTACACCTTCAACCTAGATCAAGAGGTCCCCTCTACTTACCTTCTCTTCCCACATAATATCTTCCTTCAACATCTGAGAATTGATCCCTTTCATTTCTACAAAGAATTCCACCAAATCAAATTTAATATGAGAGCTAGGGTTGATCGTTATGACTACCCCCTCCTAGAATTTTTTGAGCCCATGTTTTCCTTCACCCTCATTACATTCTTTATAAATGGTTTATAGCAGGCAATGACATAATGGCCATATACATGACAACGTACACACCTGTAGGGGATAATTTTGTAACGTCTTCATCCATCGAGAAAACTGCATAGAGGGGGATATGAACAGATTAAGGGTTCTAACTTAATCCTGGAGGACATATCCATACTTATATTAAGAATAATAGTGTGCAGAAGCATAAAAATAAACATAATAGAAATAAATTTCATTCAACACACATAGTTACATGCATTTACTAGCATAAATAATCATAGTCATACTACACAACAATATTGAAGAATCATATAACAATAAATAACATATTAAGAACATATCAGATACAAGAGAAAACTTATCTGGGATAAAACAATTGGATGTGTAAGTGTGATTTTACACCCATCACTAGGTATTCTATCCAACATATACTAGTTTTGCTAAGAGTCCACCAAGGCGAAGAAACACCTACTATCTCAACCCAAAACCCATTATTCTCTCTATGCAAGCCAAATTATCACACAAATATATACAATAGCCTCAAATAGATAGCATACCATGGATCCACAATACCTTTCCCTCACAAAACATTCGAGTCTCAAGCACCCCTTTACCAATTTGGGTCCCTCAGGTGATTCATCTTGCCAAGTGCTTCTAGTGTGTGCATAAATAGATCCAACCCATTGCCTCACACTGGGGGTCTACCTATAGATTTCATTCATGGATTCTCAGGAATATATGAGTAGAGGAATTCACAGGGTAGGTATTAGGCCTCAAGGATCACTTACAACCAACTCTCTATTTCTTTCTTCAGTCTATAGATCAATATTTCAAGGTAGTTAACAATATAATGGTGGGACAAGTATGTGACAACATGAGAGGGGAGGAGTGTTCAATGTACAAGGATTAGTTAGCGAGTGTTTACATAGGGTAAAATGACTTGTGTACGAGGGTGAAATATGAAAATTTCTCCATGTGAAATGAATAGAGTGAGTCACATGTGAAAGATTCTAAGTGATGGTGTTAGGGAGATATGTATTGCTAAGGTCTGGGTGTCTTAGTAATGGTGTCAAGGAGAGGAATTCTGTGTCGAGGTTTGGGTGTCTGTGAGAATCTGGTTTGGAATTAAGTGGATGTGAATGCAAATCGCATGAGAGAGTAAGTATGGGTTAAAGAGTGCGTGAGTTACTCTACAGGTGTATAGGAAAGAAGGTAAGAGCAATGGTTCCAACTCCAAATATAGGATAGAGGGGAAAGAAACATGCTCCCCTAACATAACTTCTGACCATGGAGAATAGGGAATTTTTTAATTTTCATAGAGTCTTGCATTGTATGCTTCCTTAACTACACGAAGGGACTTCTCCCACCAACACCACACAAGAAATAAATGATTGGGTGAAAGTAGTATAAGGCAGTATTTGTCTCATTCAAGGCTCATGACAACAAATAATATTGGATCTATGGATAAAAATTGGAAGTTAAGGATTCAATCCCCCATAGGAACCCATTTCTCTTCCCCTTTTTTGGAGTCAAAGGAAATTTAGTGAACCTTACACAACCATATTGGTCCATTCATATTATTTACCAGCATAATATTTATATTGCATTCTAATTATCTTGATAATCCAATCACACAATTCAAACAAGAAATAATTTAAGTAATGGATTCAATATATATTCCCAGAGTCAAAATGGGGGTTTTACAATCCCCTTCTCCTTGAAGTAACGTCGTCCTTAGCATTTGCTCAAAACTGGAACAAAAAGGGATATACCTCTCTCATGGCATCCTCCAACTCACAAGTAGCCTTATCGGGGCCAAAGTGCTTCCATTATAGCTTTACATGTCTGACAGATTGGTTCCAAAGCAATGATACCTTATTGTATAAGATTCATAGTGGATCTATTTGGAACTCTCCCTTGGGTTCCACTTTAATAAAATCCCAATAAATTACATGGTTAGGGCCATTGGCATACTTAATAAGCAAAAAAACATGGAAAAATGATGATCTCTAATGTTAGCAGGCAATGTAAGTCTATATGCAATTGTCCCTATTCTCTCAAGCACTTCAAATGGACCAAAATATATTGGTGACCATTTGGAACAACTGCCAAGCTTCAAGGAGATTTTCCTTGGCCTCACTTTGAGGTAAACATGATCCCATACATGAAATCCCTATGCACTTTGTTTTTATCTACATAGATATTCTATCTATCTTAGTATGGATTTAAATTATTCCTAATTATTGCAACTTCTTATTCCATTTCCTTAAGTCTGGCCTAAGAACAATTGTTCTCTAGATTATCCCAAGTCAATGGTTTCCTACACCTTCTTCCATACAAAGCTTCAAATGTACTCATTCCCAACGATGTTTGTTTCCAATTGTTACATCCAAACTATACCAAGTGTATATAATCATCCCACTTGGATGGTTTTTCCATTACATACATGCAAAGCATGTCTTCAAGGACCCGATTCACGCTTTATGTCTTCCCATTTGTCTACGGATGGCAGGTTGTGCTAAAGTTCAACTGAGTTCCTATATCCTAGAACAATCCCTTCCAAAAATTGGATGTGAACTTAGTAACTCTATTTGAAATTATGGTCTTGGTAAATCCATGTAATTTGAATATTTTCTTGATGAAAATAATTACAATTTTATCATCTTTATAAGGGGACTTAATGTTAATTTTTTTAACAATAATGGAGATTCTTAAACTTTAAAATTTTATCAATGATATGTCTAGGACCTGTAATAATTAAAAATTTATCACACACAATAATTCATCCACAACCCAAGATGTACCCTGGGAAAAATCCTCATTAAAGAGAGGATGAAAAACCCCAGCATTTCTTCATAGTATAATAGATAGATTGCAGAGAATGACTTTTACAACATGAACAAATTTCCTGATAAGAGATCATACATAGAAATATATAAGAGAGATCCACTGTGACAACTGTGTGAATTTTCCATATTCCTAGCATATTAATAACAAGGCATCATGACAGCCTTGCAAACCCTAGGGAATTTTTTCTCAAGAATTAGCTGCTCATACATTTACAATTTGGAATAGTCTTTCTGGAATAATCAATTCATTCATTGAATATTCATCATGCACAACTAATGCACCATACCTTCAATCATGGATGTTAATTTATAATTAACTAACATTGGAGTGAACACACTCTCTAATTAAATACTGATTGTTAGCTCTCCAAGAAACTCCTCTAGGTTGCAGCTCGAGGATGCCTAGTAACTTCAATGTTTCTTCAATGGTTTTACTAAATGGATCAAGGAAGATGACCTATAAGACCTCACTCACTCAAGACATGCATAAAACTCAATCAAATAGATAAGGCTTCTAACTATTAATGTTCATAGGGTTGATAATAAGGTGACTAAATGAAGAACTCACTGTGCTGGCAGATTCATATATAAAGCAATCACGTATGAATGGATAATCATAACAAGGAAAGATACTTGCAATTCAACTCATAAAAATAGAGATATGATGACAGTTATCTGGTATTAGACAAAAAGAATAAACCTGAATCAAACATCCAAGCATAAGTACAGAACTGAAAAGAGATGGAACCTGAACATATAATGGCAAAAGAGCTTATATTAAATGATGAATAACATGAGAATCTTGATAAAAATAAGGGTCTAAAAGTCTCTGAAGTCGAACCTTTGCTTCAACATTAGTTCTATGCTTTATAGCCTTTACAAAATTTATTTCAGATCCTGAAAAGTTGGATCGAATTTACTAAAAATAGATAAACATAAATGTTTTGCAAAAATTAGGTCAAAAACCCTAACTTAAGTGCTAATATACCTAACCCCAACACTTTCTCACTCCTTGAACTATTTAATAATTGCAGTGATCACTGAAGTAGAACTAGGACCTACTTCTGGTAGACAAGTCATAGTTTGTCAGAGTAGGTAGGGTTTGTGATCCACTTCATTTTGCTGGCACCTTCAAAACTGGAATGGACCCAAGCCACTGCTGGCTTTAATTAATTTTCAACTTCATAACTCATCCATGAGGTGTTTGGATCAACCAAAGCTGGTTCTGTGTGGAAGCATTCCTTTCTGCACTGTTTTGGGCTTTTGGTGGCTAAGAAAGCAAAATTCTGGGTCTGCAAGTTGCTGAAAGCTCTATTTTTGATGGCTAATGAACAACTACTGCATTCGCCTAAGCCATTGAAAGCTTTGTTTCTTTAAAATTTAATCAAAATTTTAATCACCCTTTTACAGCTTCAATTATGATCTTCTGGTACTTCTAAAACCTATATAGGATTTGGAATATCAACAACATCACATGTGTTGGAGACATTTACCACCTTACACACTCATTTTGTTCAATTTGGCCTAGTTGCAGCAATATCCTAAGTATTATTGGCTTAATTAACATCAATGGAGCATTAAATGTCATCATCTAGATCACATCCATGTCTACCTTCAGTCAAGTAGGCTAACTTAGCCTTCTCCTACATTTGGAGTGGCTAACTGGAGCACTCCGGGGGTGATTGAGTGATATTAATGCACCTAATTGCTAACTAATGGTTACAATCAGTTAAATAGGGAAGTGAAGGCACATCTCTTCATTAAATTGATTATTTATTGATTATTTAATGAACTGGAGTCAACAAGGGTTCCTCCAACCACTTTTGATGTTCAATTACACTTCAGTTAACCTCATCGGGGTTCATTGGAGTCATTGAAGCGCTAGCACTTGATGGTTGGCTTGCTGTGACATGTGTCTGATCTCTTTTAGTTGATACTTAGTCATTTATTGCACTTTGACTTCAGTTAGGGCTCAGTTGAGTCAATTAGGGTTTTCATCAGTGGTTAACTTGAGTGTTGATTGTGGCTTACATTCAATTAAGCTAGACTCACTCATTCAATTCGAATGACCTCCTTAGGAATTCGAATTGCTTCTCATTCATGCTTGTAGCATGACATTGTAATGTAATTTCTCATTCTTTGTGTGAATATACAGAGAGGCTACTCATTCTGTAGTCTGATTACACCATTTCATGAGTTATTTGTTGATTAATTTTTGATGAGATTGATGTTTAGTCCCTAAATCAATGTGCAAGATTAATAACAGACTGCCTTCAAATCCTAAAGGCTTATTGCTATCTCTGCTAGGGTTTCTAGCGCAAGGTGATCTTGAGAGTTAGGGTTTGAATTCTTCATCTGCAACCTCGACACTCTGATCATCCTGTAGATCCTAACGTTGTCCTTCATTAATCTTAGATTTATTTTTTGCAGCAGGATATACATCCCTCTCATTTCTAGAAGAGAATCATGCAATTCAATATTTCTCTTGGTTAATCTTGCATTAGTTCTTTTGATTTCTCTCTCTAATACCTCTAGTTCATATACTTTCTCTAATAGTTGGTTGATTCTCTGGGACCTAGGTTTGTTAGAGGAAGCCTCTGCCATTGGTTCATCTTGACCCTCCCTTGGTGTAGGTGAGGGAAACTCCTCATGCTCTGCTACAGCCTTCTTTGTTAGGTCAACTTCCTACTCCTCTTCATCCTCAGAATTAGTGTATGATAGGTTGAGGATATTTTTACCTTGTGTTGGAGCCTCCTCCTCCTTTCCACTGAAATCCAGATTTCTCTTGGCTTTGTTGGTCTTAAAAGTTGGAGAGGCCTGATCTACTGCCACTGCAGAGATGGCCCTCTTCTTCCTCTTACCACTCTTGGGAGTGGTGGACTTATTTGAAGGAGACTTCCCTTTGTCTTCTGGCCGCAATCCGGTATCAAACTCATTCTAAAATAGGAAGTATGTCCATGCTATGTTTCTTCTTTGCAGTGGTTCTAGGAAAATGAGCTTTATCAGGCCATGGGATAGATTTCCTGCAATTTTGGTGGGCTGGGCTTTAACCTGATGGGCCATCTTGGTCAAGCTATTGTGTAGGTAGAAAGGTAGGTTTAGTGGGCTCCTTCCAGTGAAATGTTTCATTAACTTAAAGTGTTATATCATCACCCTGTTAGACCTGCCCTCACAAGTTATATAGACCAATATTTCTTTCAACAACTTCTGCCACTTCTCCCCAATCCAGGTTGAAGGGATGCTTTTCTTCCATACAACACTCTTGTGCTCAGGCTTCAAGTAAGACCTGAATTCCACATCCTTCATGATGGTGGTTTTGAACCATTTCTCCCCAATCCTTGGGAGCTCTGTTGCTTCTGATATTAGGGCCTCATCAACTTTGAACTCTTCTCTTCCTAGAAATTCCTTTGAACCATCAAATAAGAGAGAAAAATCTTATGCCACTTGCTGGTGGGATCCCTGAATTTTCTCACAGAACCTGTAGCAGCCCGAGTCTTTGAAGAGTTGGCATACTTTTGGGTGTGAATCGAGATAGACAATGTCACCCAATTCCTATCTGAGGGCAAGTCCTCCTCCTTTATTCATTTCTGGATTGCTCTTCTTGTACCTACAAAATCAAAATTCAAACCCTGGGGAAAGAGATTACCGTGTTGGATTCAGGGAGGGCTTGGATCAGTGAGGATGCATGCAGGAAAATGTGCAATGGACTAAGGAAAGGATGCTCATTTTGAGGGGTTGATCGACGATTGGTACTTGAGTAGGATGATAGGAAACTCTGATGAGAACCACGAGATGACTAGTGCAGTAATCATTTTAACTAGAACTTAATGTTTTGTGGTGGTTTGATTACAGTCACAGGACAGGTAGAGGGTAGCGAGGGTTTGGGTATTTTATCAGTCACTTCGGTTTAATAACGACCTCTTATTTACCAACTCATGATTTTTTGCAATCCCGGTCTTTTCGGTGGTTAAGTGCTTGATAGTTGCGCTCCTTATGCTAACGTTGGTTGATTTTGATAGATGTGCTAACCATTTTCCTCTTTTGGAGATTTCGACGGTTAAGTTAATATTGGATCCAATTTTTTAAGCTGCTGAAAGCTGGGATTTTCAGTGGCTAATGAGTGTTGAGATGTTCGCCTAAGCCACCAGAAGCTTCCCTTCAAAAATTTCATTAAAAAACGAAGTCAATGAGCTTTCGGCAGTTAATGTAGTCCTGAGTCCAATTTTCAAGCTCCCAAAAGTTGGGCTTTTCGGTGGCTAATGAACTATTGAGATGTTCTCCTAAGCCATCGAAAGGTAAACTTTGAATTTTATGAATAAATCAAGTACAAGGCATTCCAACTTTATTAAACACACAAAAATATTTCATAATGTGTAGTGAAATATTGATCACTATGCAAAAATAAATTTTTGGAGTTTGACCTATTGAAGACTAATTTATTTAGGAGATAACATCTGGATCCTACTCGGGGATGAGAACCTTCCTGTGATTTCCCAAGAACCCTAGAAAAAATGCCTTTCCTAAAAAATAATAATTAAACCTATCTTCTATTGTTCCATTGGGCATGGAGTTTATTTTTCAAAAAACAAAAACAACAAAAAATAATATTTTACAATAATAAGGCTTTAAAGCCTTAGATGAAATAGAGTTTCAGAAATTTCCCATTGATTGGGCCATCAAACACCTCCTCACCTTCCAGATTTTGCAGTTTGAAAGTGTTGTTCTGTTGCACCTGAGCTATCACAAAAGTGCCTATCCACAGAGAATCAAATTGACCATGCTTTCCCTTGTCCTTCCTGATAGCATCCCATTTCAGAACCCAGTCTCCAACCTGAAAATTGTCCACCTTTTCCTTCTTGTCAAAAATACTTTTAATCTTCTTTTGGTGAGCTTCTGACTTCTCCACCACTTGTTCCCTAACTTCCTGTAACTCAACCAAATCAAGCATCCTCTTGACCATGTCATTTGGTTCATCTTGTTCCTCCTGAAATAAATTTGCAACTGGTAGATTCAGTTGAATGGGAAAAATGGCCTCAGTACTATAAACCAACTTGAAAGGAGAAGTCCCTATGGATTTTTTGTTAGTCACTCTGTCATCCCATAGAGCAAACTTTATCTTAGAATCCCAGCTCTTCTAATTATTCTCCAATAGTTTTATGATGATTCTAACTAGGCTTTTATTGGATGACTCAGCAAAGCCATTTTCTTGAGGGTAATAGGAAGTGGAATGCACCAATTGAATGCCCATTGAATCACACATGTTAACCATGCCTTGTCTTTAAAAGATGGTGCATTACTAGTCACTAGCCTTATTGAGAAACCAAATCTGATAAATATGTTCTCATATAAAAACTTCATGATGACTTGGTGAGTGGCATTCCTTATGGGGACTGCCTCTATCCAGTTGGTGAAATAATCTGTGGCTACTAGGATCCACTTGTGCTGACCACTTGATGAAGGATTAATCTCACCTATGAAATCAATACCCCACTGCAGGAAATGACCATTCACTACAATAGGTCTAAGGGGCATAGATCTGAGCTGCTGCTTTCCTAAGAATATTTGGCATTTGTCACAGGATTTTACAAAGGTACACACATCAAAGAAAAGAATAGGACAATAGTACCCATCCCTTAGAATCTTGTGTGTTGTAGTCTTCCAGTAATGATGCCCCCCACATGTGCTTGAATGAAATTGATGTATGACCTGAACTGACTTTTCTTTATCTAAGAATCTCAACAAAACACCAGAAGGATCTTTCCAATATAGCAGCTTATCAATTATACAAAATTTAACAGACTTAAGATTAAGAGCCCGTGCTTGAGTCAGGATCAGCCTAGGGGGAACTTCTAAAATTTGCAAGAAATGAATAATACCTGAGTACCACTCACATGAAGACAAATTCTCAGCCACCTGTTGGCTATCATGCTGCTCCTGAACTGCCTCTGCTACTACCTCTGTCTGCAGGTTTTCTGAACTTATACTAATGAAATTCATTCTCAATAGATCACAATTTTATTCAGCCATGAGCTTAGCTATACCTTGGCCTTTCACTAGCTTGGTGGGATTTACTTCTATGTCAAACTCAATAAGCTTGGCAATCCATTTGGCTCTCTTTCCATCAATGTTAGGATGGATCAAGACATCCTTCACAGCAATTGAAGGAACATAGGCAAAAACCTTTTCATGTAAAATGTAAATCATGAAGGCTTTCAATGACTTAATGAGAACATAGGCCTGTTTCTCAATAGGATCATACCTCAATTCAGCATCGCTCAATGTCTTGCTGAAGAAGGAAATGGGTTGATTAAGGCCTTCATCATATTTCTATAATAAAACTGCTACCACTATGTCATAGGAAGCAAAGGAGAAAATGTAGAAACCCTTGGTGTAGTCTGGACTAATTAGAGTGGGAGCTTCCATGACAGCCTTCTTGATGGATTCAAAAGAGTTTCTTTCTTGCTCTATCCACTTGATTTTAGCTTCCTTCCTCAACATAGAGGTTATGTGTTTTACCAACTCAGAAAAATTTGGGATAAACCTCCTGACAAATTTTATCTTACCCAAGAATGACTGAATGTCCTTTTTTGACCTAGGTATGGAAAAATTTTGGATTTCTTCAACTCGAACAGGATCAATCTTCACACCTTCTGTTGAGACTATGTGAGCTAGGAGTTTTCCCTCCCTGGGAGAAAATTGAGACTCCTTTGGGTTTAGAGATATCACAAAATGTCTACATTTCAAAAAAACGTTCCTCAAGTGCTGCAAATGTTCTTCATGGTTGTTGGAGTAAACAGTGAGGTCATCAAGGTATATGAGAACAAACTTGTCTTTCAATCCCACAAAAGCTATGTCCATGGCTCTCTGAAAGGGGGCCCCAGCATTCATTAGACCAAATGGCATCTTGGCATACATGAAAGTACCCCAAGGAGTGGTAAATGCAGTCTTATCTTGATCATCAGGGTGTACAGAAACTTGATTGTAGCTAGAGAAACCATCTAGGAATGACATGACACTAGCTCCTAAGACTCTTTGCAATAGATGCTCCATCTTGGGTAAGGGGTAGTTGTCTTTCTTGGATCATTTGTTTAGGTTTCTAAAATCAATGCATAACCTGATCTCCCCATTTTTCTTCCTCACTATCACTAAGTTTGCAATCCATTTGGAATATCTCAGTAGGATTATGATTTTTGCATTAAGGAGCTTTTGGATTTCTTTGTCAATCACTGGCAGCAGGAGGGGACTGATAGGTCTTATATTTTGTTTGAAAGGGATGGTGTCATTTTTCAAGGGAATCCTATGTTATATGATAGTTGTGTCATAGGTTTTTAGATCACTATATTCCCAAGAAAATACATCAGCAAACTCTTTCATAAGACTACAAAGTTATGACTTCTAATCAGCAGTTAACTTAGAGAACAAAATTACCAAATTTGGATGACTTTGGCTACCTAGGTTGTGCTCATGGATAGTAGGTTATTTCTCCCTTTTGACAGGTTTAAAGGGGACATAATTATGATAAAAAATCTCTTCTAGGGGCACCAGACCCCGAGGTATATAATTTCTAGGCAGCTGAACAATATTCTAATTTCCTATTTTATCTCCTGATTTGGGCCTCTTGGATTCTTCCATATTTAGATTTTCTTGATCAATATGCATATCAGAAAACTCATCTACGACCTCATCTTTGTATTGATTCAGCTTGATATTCTTTGCTTGAAAAGTATTGTTATCCTGTTGTATGATGAGATTTGCATCTCCAAATATCTTTAGGCACATGATTCCCATTTCCTTGGAAACCTTCACTCCCAACAACAATGCCTTATATTCTGCTATGTTGTTAGTAGTCTTGAAATCAAGCTTATAAGACAAATATATAGTCTCCTTTGAAGGAGAAATCAGGCCTATACCTGCACCTGCTGAGGCTTGAGTGTTGGCCCCATTAAAAAACATGCTCTAGACAGAGGTGGTTACTTCCTTAGGTGGCTGATAGGTAGGCTTTGTAAGATGCATGGATGTTGGCTGGGAATCATCTATCTATAGGATGCATGCCCCAAAGTCTATGTCTACTGCATAGATGGGATGATTTATAGAGTTCTTGGCATTACTGATTATGTAGGTGAACTGGTTCTCTTTGTAGAGTCTCTTGGTCTCCCCTCCAAACATTGGGATTGTAGCATATGTAAGGTCCATCTAAAGGGTACCACCCACCCATTTACTCCATGAGCAAGACAAAATAAGGCCAAACTTAGGTGGGATGTCATCCACTACTATGTCCATCACTATGCTTTTTGAAGGTAGCTGGGATAGGTTGATGACAAGGTCTTTGATGAGGCCTAGGAATTTGACCTTCCTAGAGTCGAAAGAGAACAGATCATGGTAGGGTTTTGTTATGCTGAGGCCAATCTCATCCATCATTGCTTTTGGAATTAGGTTATGAGATTATCTTGAGTCAAGCAAATAGTTGTGCAGGATCTTATCATGGATGTTCAAATATATGTAGAAAGGTGGGAAAGACTCATCCATCTATTCAATCATAGGACCTAGGATTACTATGGGCTTATCATCTTGCAAGTTCACAAAATAAACATCTATGGGTGTCCTTGGCTGAAGAGATTTCAGTATGGATGACTTGAAGGCATGATTCTTCATAAGCTCTATCAAGGGAAAAGGGATTTTTAACTTCTGAATTTCTGACTCAAGATTGAAAGAATAGGATAATTTGTCAGAATTTCTTACCTCTTATGGTGTGGCTTTGAGATGAATAGGACCATGGGCTGATGACTGTAATGGCCTTTTCCACTATTTTACAGGAGTAGAAATATTTTTAGTAGGAGAAGCAGGATGATTTGTAGGGGCATGATTCTTCTTCACAGGAGCAACAATTTTGGATCTCAAATTCTAACCTTCTTGATCATCTGCTTGATATAAGCATTATTCCATGATCTGCACATTCATGAGGGATTCCTCATAGTCTACTTGTGTTAGGAAAGAGAGATCAACTTCATCTTCCATACATTTGATATTGTCTTCTGCCTCCCCTTCTTCCTAAGCAAACTCTTGTTCTTCTTCTAGCACAACATTTTGGAAAGGAGCTTTGATTATTTGATCCTCAGCTTGATTCGTATCCCTTTGAAGGATCTGAGCTGGTGGGTTATTTCTTCTGTAAGGGAAAAAATTAGGGTTTCTGGGAGCAAAATCATTTGGCCCTTTACCTCTCACAGGTATTTTCCCTCGGTCTTTAAGTCTAGACATTTCAGCTGTCAAATTGTCCAACATTTTGGCCATTTTCTCCATTTTATTCTCTGATGAAGAATCCCATAGAGGATCTGAGGGTTGATTCTTCCTGTCCATTTTTCCCTTAACCTTATGAGATGCAACGATATTGGACTCAACTTCAAGAGCAACATCTTGCATGAGTGACAAAGAAGTTGATCTTCTTTCTCTGAGAAGAAGACAAAAATCAGAATCAAAGGCATTGGCATAAGTGATTTTGGATGAAGTGTTAGTTGGCTTGATCTCAGCAGGGATCTTGGTGAACATTTTATTAAATCTTTTTGTGAAATTGGAAACAGACTCACAATTCTCTCTCCTCAGATTGCTAAATTCAGTGATATAGTAAAGGTGGTCTCTCCTTTCTCCCCAATGCTTAAAAAATATTTCATCTAGGGCTTCAATTCCTGCTATTGATCCAGTAGGAAACTCTTTGAACCATTTCCTAGCCTGACCATCTAGACTCTGCACAAAAACCCTAGTCCACACATCCTCTTATTCAATGTTTTTATTCTCAGCATAAATGTAAAATGCCTTTAAGTTTTCCTCAGTTGTGAAATCTCCCTCCCCAGTAAATTTTGGCATATATTTTAGATAATCTCCAGCAGGCATCACAGAGAGGCAGTTAGGAAAATTTAGAGGGGAATATATGGAAACAAGGATCCTTTCCATCTTGGTCAGAGGGGAAGCCATATTGGATGTGGGTATGGAAAGGGCAGAAGGAGATGCTTCTAGTGTGGGTAGTAGTTGAGAAAGTATTTTTGGTAGATCTATCTCATTGGAGTTTCCAGGGATGAGAGCTTCATAAGCAATAGTGCTTGAAGATTCAACAACCCTAAAATTTTCTTATTTACTTATAAATTTCTGAGAACTAGATGCTTCAGTAGAAGAAGATTGAAATGGAGATATATTTGGTATAACAGCAGAAATATCTCTAGAAATACTTGATTTATCTCCCCTTGTAGCTTTGGAGGTCTGTCTTAGTGAATCCCTTAATCTTCTTATAATCTCTTTCGGATCTGAAACAGGTGTTACTGGTGGCCCTTGAGGGTTTGCTCTGGTACTTGGTCTTCTTGAAGCTACCTTATTCCAATGGATTCACCAAATAGATGATTACAACCAAAATAGTGTCCATACTTTGTTTATCATCAAAGTAGGATGTTTCTCATCCCCCAGGGAAGCTGAGCTTCAATGTAATGTCCTCATCTGATTAGGCATTGAGGACCAAAATCGCTAACCTATGTGATTCCTGTGGGTTCAAGTGGTTACTGACAGTTTGGGAATCATCTAAAGACTAATTCCATCTATAGAAAATCTAGGGCATCATCATGTTATCACCATTAGGTCAAGAAGGGCCACCAGGGCCAAGGGCCACCATCATGCATGCCATGTAAGCATTATTTAATGATGCATGCACTCATTTAAGTCTCCATGCACATGCATGCAAGTCAACTGCAAATTAGAAAATAAAGTGACCTAATTAGGTCAAAGAATAGGGTTTTCACAGTTGAAAGTTATAAACAGAAGATAAAGTGAAAGGAGACTCACTTTTGATGATTATTATTTTGGAGCTCTTGAATAGCAGCACAGCATGCATCTTAGCAGGGTTTCGGCAGTGAGATATATGCCCTAGTCTCAGTTAGGGTAAGCCATACATGTTCACCCTTTGCTCTTCCATTCATTCATAGTTATCCAGTATACTGCAGAGATTGTTGCAGGGACACGTGTGCAACAGTAAGGGGTTTTCAGCCAGAAAGCCCTAATCATTCGCTGGGTCTTCAGATCTCAGTTTTACTTCAAAAACCAGGCACCATTCTCATCATTGGCATCTTACTCTAGTACCCGGTGATTATCAGATCCGATCGTGCTCATCCTGAGCAGTTATCAGCCATTTCGGGATCAGGGGGGCGTGAGTAGATGCACCTCTAGAATAATTTGCTAGCCTTCCTAGAGACCTTAGAACTTCTGCATGTGCCAGTAATTCTCTCCAGCACGGGAAGGATATCAGTCCTGCAAATCAGCAGCTTCATCGGACACCTCCTTCACTGAAAACATCACCCTTAGCTGATTTGGGGTTTGTGCTGCTGGGGTTTCATCGGAAGCAGAAGATATCAGTTCATCTCCGATTCAGCTCTTGATGCATGCATACTCTCTCAGGAGCAGTCCATCTAGCTTATCAGTGGTAAGTGTTCATTCTATCCTACAAACCCTAACCCTAATTTTTGCTATAAAGTAGGGATTTTTGCATGGCAGTTTGCATGCCCTGTTGTATCGGTGTATTTGCTTAGAATTAGAAAATGTTGGGATTTGGGATATTACAGTGGTATCATAGCTCTCTTCTTGGCCAACTGTGGGCTTAAGAAATGAGACATAGATGAATACAGAAGGAGACCCTTATGTAACCTATAGGATAATAAAGAGTAGATATGCAAGGGAATTTGAGGATATCAGCTTAGACATGGAACAAACAGGTATAAAATCTAATAAGGGAAAAGGAATGGAAGAAGAGGAGGATAGGATGGAGTTTCACAACTTAGTATCTGCATTGCAAGACTTAGCCAAAGGGAAAAAATATGTACTCAATGAAATCAATAGATTATCTACGAGACCAAAAATAGGTATCAAGAGTACACCTCCCTCATCGGTAGATCGAGGATCTGCAAGTAGCAGTGGAAAGGTTGCATACACTAATATACAAAATACACCACACATATATAGCAGACTTTCCAACAGGGCTACCATGCCTCACTTTTTGCTAGGAACAGTAGGTGTTCCAGTCATGCAGGTAGAACCCAGTGAACCTTTTGGGGCTTATTTGCAGGAATATAGAGACTTAGGGGATGAATTTCATGCCGCCATGTCTTTTTTGGATTTCTGCAACATGAAGAGTAGGAATAGGCCCAGGAATTTCAACAAGGGATTCAATCACAACTATGAGTTGCAGAAGACCTTGGGCAGGTTGACCATCCCAAAATTTGATGGGACTCATGGAGGTTTAGCAAGGATATAGGTTCAAAATTTGGATACCTATTTCCAACTCAATCCCATGACAGAGATAGATTCCATTAAATTGGATACACTCCACTTGGATGGAGAATATCATGAGTGGTGGTACCACGGATTGGTGAAATTGGGTCACAACACCATACACTCCTACGGTGATTTCACTCAGAAGCTCATGGAGCGGTTTGACAGGAAGGATCCAGAGATACATTTCAGGGAGTTGTCTCAACTCAAACAGACAGGTAGTATAGAAGCATTTATCTCAGAATTCCAGAGGATAGTGGTCATGGTAATAGATGTGTCAGAGAGCAGGTTGACTATGTTATTCAATGAGGCCCTAACAAAGCCACTACGGGGATGGGTGAAAGCCTACAAACGCCTCACTCTGTAGGATGCCATTAGCAGAGCTAGAGATCTATAGGATTCAGTCCCCAAGAATAGGTTCCCGCTCAAAACTAACTTCCCTGTTATGGACAAGGACAAGAAACCTTTCCAGCAGGATGTTCCCAAGAAAACATGATTAGATGAGGAAACTAGGAAAGAATTGAGGAGGAAGAAACTATGTTTCACTTGTTAGGAACCATGGGTACCAGGACATAGGTGTGTAGGGAAGGCGAAGGCTCACTACATTGAGGTATATTTGGATAGTGATGAGGATGACTATGAGCAGGAAGCCACAGAAGAACTATGGGCAGTTGAGGAAGAATCACACCAGGGTGATACACCAGAGGGAGTCATTGCTACATTATTTGGAGTACTAAGATTCCATACTCTCAGGGTCAGAGGAGTAGTACAAGTTCATAGAGTAGGAGTATTGATTGATGGGGATACAACCCACAATTTCATTGACTCTTCTTGGGTAGCCAAGAGAGGTATTCAGACCGAGAAGTTAGAAGGATTCACTGTAGCAGTAGCTAGGAACTCCAGCATGGAGTGCAACTATTGGATTCCAAAATTGAATGTCATTTTAGGTAACTATCAGATGGTAGATTCCTTATATGTAGTAGATGTATCAGATACTCATGTAGTATTGGGTGTTTAGTGGCTTTATTCCATAGGGAAATACACTATAGACTATAGGGAAATGGAAATGGAGTTCCAGGGGCTAGAGGGAAAACGGGTAGTTTTGAGGGGCATGAACACTGATCCCCAAAAACCGATCTCGTCACAGAAAATGGAGGTAGTCCTCCGATAGGATGATATAGAATGGGCTGCGGAATGATTGGCCACCTTTAGGAAACCCACAGAAACCAACACACGACACCCAAGTGACATTTAGGCCTTGCTACAAAAGCATGAAAAGGTTTTTTTAGGACCTTCCATCAAGTAGACCGCCAGACCGAGGCTTTGAAAACATTATTGAGCTAGATGAGGGGACACAAGTAGTCATCACCACTCCTTACCGGCATCCCAAAAGATACAAGGATGAGATCAAGAAAACAATTAAGGAATTACTGGAGCTTAAATATATTTGGCCCAGTTCTAGCCCCTTCGCATCCTCAGTAGTATTGGTCAAGAAAAAGGATGGTACACTGTGAATGTGCATCGACTATCGAGCACTCAACAAAAAGACCATTAAGAATAGGTATCCCATCCCTAGAATTGATGAAATCATGGATGAACTTCGGGGAGCCGAATACTTCTCTAAGATTGATCTTCGCTCAGGGTACCATCAGATCAAAGTAAGGGACCAAGACATCTCCAAAATAGTTTTCTATTGTCACTATGGTCACTAGGAGTTTTTGCTCATGCCCTTCAGACTTACCAATGCTCCAGCCACTTTCTAGTCATGCATGAACCATACCTTCAGAGTTCAGCTATGTAAGTTTTTCCTAGTATTCTTTGATGAAATCCTGATTTACAACAAAACATGGGAAGAGCATTTGAAACACTGAGACAAAGTACTGATCATTCTAGAATAACACTCACTTTACACAAAGATGTCCAAGTGTGAATTTGGCATGAAGGAAATGCTATACTCGAGGTGCATAATCAATGAGGAAGGAGTACAGGTTAACATGGAGAAAATTCGAGCTATCAGAGATTGGCCCATGCCAAAAATAGTCACAGAATTGAGAGGTTTCTTAGGACTATGCACCTATTATTGACGGTATGTTAAGGGATTCTCCCAATTTGCAGCACCCCTCACAAATCTCATAAAGAAGGGAGCATTCACTTGGACAGACTTAGCACAAAAAACTTTCGAGGAGATGAAGGTTATTATGAGTTCTTGTCCAATTTTGGCATTACCAGGCTTCTCACAACCCTTTATAGTAGAATGTGATGCCTCAAGGGAAGGGTTAGGAGTCGTATTGATGCAAAATCATCACCCTATGGCATTTGAGAGCTGTAAATTGAAGAACTACGAGCGCCACTACTCCATATATGACAAAGAGATGCTAGCCATCTTACATGCTCTCATGAAATTCAGATAGTACCTAGTGGACCATAAGTTAAAAATCAAAACAGATCATAACAACCTCAAGTATTTTCTGGAGCAGAAGGAACTGAATGAGCGCCAGCAGAAATGGGTCAGCAAAGTACAATCCTATGATTTCAAGATTGAGTATGTAAAAAATAAGAATAACGTAGTAGGTGATGCATTATCCAGGAATCCTGCCTCACTATCTCTCAGGAGTATATCCACAGATTGGAGGGAACTTGTCTTAGTATAATACTCCAAAAATAAATTCGCTTGCGAATTATTGGATGGACAAATTCAGGATGACAGGTACAGGATTATTGATGATGTCATCTATTACAAGCACATGATATACCTCATCCAAGAATCCACGTTGAGGAAAAAGATCATTCAGGCAGCACATGACTCTCCATTATCAGGACATCAGGGTTTCTTGAAGACCTATAGACAGATCTGAGAGAGGTTCTCATGGAAGGGCCTCAAGGGGGAAGTTATGTAGCACGTATGGGAATGTAGCATCTATCAATAGAACAAGATTGAGAACATCCATCCAGCAGGGTTGCTTCAGCCACTACCAATTCCAGAACAGAAGTGGGAAAGGGTCAGTGCAAGAAGATGATGGACCTTTAAGATGCAATCCTAGTTTTCAAAAACAACATCATGTTACCAAAAAATACATCAACCCGAGCCTGACATAGCACTTGGTATGGTTCAACCCAAGCCTGACATGTCATGGAACATGTAGGATAGGAAGACAAATCGCGTACGCGTTATATTACTACAAAACGTGCGCGCGATTTGTATAGACAAAACGCGCGCGCGATTTGTATAGCCAAAACGCGTACGCGAGTTTTAAATCATAAAAAAAAATTTAAATACACAGTCCTCGATAAGGGGTAAGGGGTAACAAACAGAAAATTGAAAACTTCATGAAGGGTGGACTTGTTGGTTAAAAGTTAT
>LPNX010561824.1:279989-311384 GCA_001517045.1 Pseudotsuga menziesii | reverse complement strand
TGCATAAGTATCTCAAAAAATCCAAGTAAGTTGAGGGATGCCTGATTTTTCAGGTTTCTATTGCATCTAACACGCCAAAAAGGTCCATCATCTTCTTGCACTCACCCGAAAGCGTCTCTATGAACTTCATTACAGGGTTTCCCAAGGTCCAAGAGCGAGATTGTTTATATATAGTAGTTGACAGACTGACCAAGTTTGCACATTTCTTTTCTATATTATCAGATTACTCTGCAGCTCAAGTATTTGAGTTATTCTTCAGGGAGGTCTTCAAGCTACATGGGTTACCTAAGACCATTGTCAGTGATCGGGATAACAGATTCACAGGTGCCTTCTGGCAGGAACTATTCAAATTAGTGGGGACTGAACTGGATACCAGCACGACTTATCATCCCCAGAGTGATGGACAAACTGAAATAGTCAACAAGTGGATTGAAGGATATATGAGGAACTACATAACAGGGCAGCATCGAACCTGGATCAAATGGCTACACTTAGGGGAGTATTGCTACAATACTACCTATCACATGTCTATTAGGATGACTCCTTTTAAGGCATTATATGGCTACAAGGCATTGGACTATGCAGATTTGGCATTTGGAGATAGTAGGGCTCCTAAGGAAAAGGATTGGATACATGACAGTCAAGATATTCTTAAAATCTTGAAGGAAAACTTATAGATAGGCCAGAATCAGCAGAATTTATATGTAGAAAAACACAGGATTGAGCAGAGCTTTGAGGCAGGGGATTTGGTATACTTAAGGATCCAACCTTACAGATAGTCTTCGCATAAGAAGAAAGGAGAAGAAAAGTTAAAACCTCACTTCTATGGACCCTACAGAATAATTAGGAAGGTAGGAGAGGTGGCATATGAACTAGAACTACCACAGGAAAGTAAAATTCACAATGTGTTCCATGTGTACAACCTAAAAAAGACCCTTGGGAAACACATTGCTCCATCAATACTTGGTTCAGTGGAAGGAACTACCACCAGAGGATGCCACATGGGAAGGTGAACAAGTATTGCAGCATCCCAGTTTGCAGTTGCTTGAGGACAAGAAATCTCAAGCAGGGAGGACTATAATGTCCTCATCCGATTCAACATTGAGGAACAAAACCACTAACCTATGTGATTCTTGTGGGTTCGAGCGGTTACTAACAGTTAGGGAATCATATAAAGACTAATGCCATCTATGAAAAATCTAGGGTATCATCATGTTATCATCATTAGGTCAATAAGGGCCACCAAATCCAAAGGCCACCATCATGCATGCCATCTAAGCATTATTTAATGATGCATGCACTCATTTAAGTCTCCATGTGCATGCATGCAAGTCAACTGCAAATTAGAAAATAAAGTGACCTAATTAGGTCAAAGATTAGGGTTTTCGTAGTTGAAAGTTATAAAAGGAAGATAAAGTGAAAGGAGACTCACTTTTGATGATTATTATTTTGGAGCTCTTGAATAGTAGCACAGCGTGTAGTACAGCAGTCGGGGTTGGAGACGGTGTCTTCAGCTAGCAGGGTTTTGGCAGTGAGATATCTGCCCTAGTCTCATTCAGGGTAAGCCATACAAGTTCACCATTTGCTCTTCCATTCATTCATAGTTATCCAGTATACTGTAGAGATTGTTCCAGGGGCATGTGTGCAGTTGTAAGGGGTTTTCAACTAGAAATCCCTAATCATTCGCTGGGTCTTCAGATCTCAGTTTTACTTCAAAACCCAGGCACCATTCTCATCATCGACATCTTACTCTAGTACCCAATGATTATCAGATCCAATCATGCTCATCCTGAGCAGTTATCAGCCATTTCAGGATCAAGGGGGTGTGAGCAGCTGCACCTCTAGAAAAATTTGCTAGCCTTCCTAGAGACCTCAGAACTTCTGAATGTGCCAAGCATTCTCTCTGGCATGGGAAGGCTATCAGTCCTGCAAATCAGCAGCTTCATCAAACACCTCCTTCACTGAAAACGTCACCCTTAGCTGATCTGGGGTTCATGCTACTGGGGTTTCACTGGAAGCACAAGATATCAGTTCATCTCCAATTCAGCTCTTGATGCATGCATACTCTCTCAGGAGCAATCCAACCAGCTTATCAGTGGTAAGTGTTCATTCTATCCTACAAACCCTAATCCTAATTTTTTCTATAAAGTAGGGATTTTTGCATGCTCGGTTGTATCAGTGTATTTGCTTAGAATTAGAAAATATTAGGATTTGGGATATTACATTCAATCTCCTCTCCTCGACAATGGCGCCAATTTGTTAGCTCTCCAGGAAACTCCTCTAGGTTGTAGCTCGAGGATGCGTGGTAACTTCATTTTTTCTTCAATGGTTTTACTAAATGGATCAAGTCAGATGACCTATAAGACCTCACTCACTCAAGACATGCATAAAACTCAATCAAATAGATAAGGCTTCTAACTATCAATGTTTAGAGGGTTGATAATAAGGTGAATAAATGAAGAAATCACTATGCTGGCAGATTCATATCTAAAGCAATCACATATGAATGGATAATCATAACAAGGAAAGATACTTGCAATTCAACTCATTAACACAGAGATAGGATGACAACTATCTGGTATTAGACAAAAAGAATAAACCTGAATCAAACATCCAAGCACAAGTACAGAACTAAAAAGAGATGGAACTTGAACATATAATGGAAAAAGAGCTTATATTAAATGATGAATAACACGAGAAGCTTGATAACAATAAGGGTGTAAAAGTATTCGAAGTCAAACCTTTGCTTCAACATTAGTCCTAGGATTTATAGCCTTTACAAAATTTATTTCATATCCTGAAAAGTTGGATTGAATTTACTAAAAATAGATAAACATAACTGTTTTGCAAAAATTAGGTCAAAAAACCTAACTTAAGTGCTAATCTACCTAACTCCAACACTTTCTCACTCCTTGAACTCTTTAATAACTACAATGATCACTGAAGTAGAACTAGGACCTGCTATCTGGTAGAAAAGTCACAGTTTGTCAAAGTAGGTAGGGTTTGTGACCCACTTCACCTTGTTGGCACCTTCAAAACTAGAACAAACCCAAACCACTGGTGCCTTTAATTAATTTCCAACTTCAGAACTCATCCATGAGGTGTTTGGATCAACCAAAGTTAGTTCTATGTGGAAGCATGCCTTTCTGCACTGTTCTGTGCTTTCAGTGGCTAAGAAAGCAAAATTCTGGGACTGCAAGCTACCGAGAGCTCTATTTTCGGTGGCTAATGAACAGCTGTTGCATTCGCCTAAGCCACCGAAAGCTTTGTTTCTTCAAAATTTAATCAAAATTTTAATCACCCTTTTACAACTTCAATTTTGATCTTCTGGTACTTATACAACTTGCATAGGGTTTAGAATATCAGCAGCATCACAGGATGCTTCCAGACCCTGAAGGCTTATTGTTGTCTCTTCTAGGGTTTCCAATGCGAGGTGAGATTGAGAGTTAGGGTTTGAATTCTTCTTCTGTAACCTCAACAGTCTGATCATCCTGTAGAGCCTGGCGTTGTCCTTCATTAATCTTAGATTTCTTTTTTGCAACAGGATATACATCCCTCTCATTTCTAGAAGAGAATCATGCAATTCAATATTTCCCTTAGTTAATCTTGCATTAATTGTTTTTATTTCTCTCTCTAAGACCTCTAGTTCATATACTTTCCCTAATAGCTGGTTGATTCTCTAGGACCTAGGTTTTCTAGAGGAAGCCTCTGTCATTGGTTCATCTTGACCCTCCCTTGGTGTAGGTGAGGGAAACTCCTCATGCTCTACTACAACCTGCTTTGTTAGGTCAACTTCATGCTCCTCTTCATCCTTAGAATTGGTGTATGGCAGGTTGAGGATATTTTTACCTTGTGCTAGAGCCTCCTCCTCCTTTACACTGAAATATAGATTTCTCTTGGCTTTGTTGGTATTAGAATTTGGAGAGGCCTGATCTACTGCCACTAGAGAGATGGCCCTCCTCTTCCTCTTACCACTCCTGGGAGTGGTGGACTTCTTTGAAGGAGAATTCCCTTTGTCTTTTGGCTGCAATCATATCTCAAACTCATTCCAAAATAGGAAGTATGTCCATGCTATGTTTCTTCTTTGCAACAGTTCTAGGACAATGATCTTTATCAGGCCATGATGGGATAGCCTTCCTACAATTTTGGTGGGATGGGATTTAACCTGATGGACCATCTTGTTCAAGCTCTTGTGTAGGTAGAAAGGCAGGTTTAGTGGGCTCCTGGTAGTGAGATGGTTCATTAAATTAAAGTGGTATATCATCACCCTGTTATACCTACCCTCACAACTTATATAGACCAATATTGCTTTCAATAACTGCTGCCACTTCTCCTCAAGCCAAGTTGAAGGGATGCTTTTCTTCCATACAACACTCTTGTGCTCAGGCTTCAAGTAAAACCTAAATTCCACATCCTTCATGATGGTGGTTTTGAACCATTTCTCCCTAGTCTGTGGGAGCTCTGTTGCTTCTGCTATTAGGGCCTCATCAACCTAGAACTCTTCTCTGCCTATTAATTCCTTTGAGCCATCAAAGGAGAGAGCAAAGGATTCTGCCACTTGCTGGTGGGATCCTTGAATTTTCTCGCAAAACCTGTACCAGCTTGAGTCTTTGAAGAGTTGGCATACTTCTGGGTGTGACTCGAGATAGCCAATGTCACCCAATTCTTGTCTGAGGGTAGGTCCTCCTCCTTTCTTCATTTCTAGACTGCTCTTCTTGTACCTACAAAATCAAAATTCAAACCCTAGGGAAAGAGATTACCTTGTTGGATTCAGGGAGGGCTTGGATTAGTGAGGACGCGTGCAGGAAAATGTGGAATGGACTGAGGAAAGGGTGCTGATTTTGAGGGGCTAATCAACGATTGGTACTTGAGCATGATGATAGTAAACTCTGATGAGAACCACGAGACAGCCAGTGCAGTAATAATTTTAACTGGAACTCAATGTTTTGTGGTGGTTCGATTGTAGTCACGGGATAGGTGGAGGGTAGCGAGGGTTTGGGTATTTTATCAGTCACTGTGGTTTAATAACGACCTCTTATTTACCAACTCATGATTTTTTGTAGTCCTAGTATTTTCGCCGGTTAAGTGCTTGAGAATGGCGCTCCTTATGCCGACGGTGGTTGATTTTGACGGATGTGCTAACCATTTTCCTCTTTTGGAGCTTTCGGTAGTTAAGGTAATCTTGGATCCAATTTTTTAAGTTGCTGAAAGCTGGGATTTTCGATGGCTAATGAATGTTGAGATGTTCTCCTAAGCCACTGGAAGCTGCCCTTCAAAAATTTCATTAAAAAATGGAGTCAATGATCTTTCAACGGTTAATGTAGTCCTGAGTCCAATTTTCAAGCTGCCAAAAGCTGGGATTTTTGGTGGCTAATGAACCATTGAGATGTTATCCTAAGCCACTGAAAGATAAAATTTGAATTTTATGAAGAAACAGAGTACAAGGCATTCCAAATTTATTAAACACACAAAAATATTTCATAATATGCACTGAAATCTTGATCACTATGCAAAAATATTTTTTTTGAGTTTGACCTATTGAAGACTAATTTATTTAGGAGATAACACTGATCACTTAGTTAACATGATAACATAAGTGTCATAGTGCAATAAATCAAATGTTGCATGCAACACACTTTCTTAACTGAAGTGTCATCATTTAATTAACTTAAGTGTCTTCTGTTTGTCTAAATAAAGTGTAAACATTTTAGTTAACTAGTCCATCTTTCTTTAATCACATAGTTACCCATTATTAACTGCATCTTTCTGATTGATGAACATTGAGCTATTGTTTACTTAACTGAATGTCGATCATTAATAGTTCAACTTATGCTTTAACTAAAGCATTGATTGAGGCATTCATATTTAAGTGAAGCTTTATAACTTGAGTTCACTTCGAATTCTCTTTCTCTCGTAATCTTGTTATTGCTTATCTCTTTATCTTATTGCATGGTATATGTCTAATCATCTATCATATCATATTATACTTTGAATAATTTTCACACATATTGATGATCATATATATTACCCCGGACCATATAGTCATATGCTATAGTAATTCACTCTAGAGGTTATCAATCTCTAGAGGAGACTTAATATCTTTATCCATATCCAATGACCATGGTTAATAATACACCACATAGTATAACCACTTTACCAAGTAAAGTATGCCACCTCAAAAAATGAGGATATTTGTAGGACTTGATATTACTCGCAAGTCTACTGTCTTGATATTACTCACAAGACCCAACTTGAAATTACTCACAAGATTAGCTTGATATTACCCAGAATCTCACCTTTGTAACTGCAGGTCCATCTCATAGGGTACCATCTATGAAAATACTTGACTTGATATTACTCACAAGTCTGACTTGATATTACACACAAGTCTACAGTCTTGATATTATTCACAGTACTTTAATACTAGAATTCCACCTCTATATATGAGGATATTGGTAGGACTTGATATTACTTACAATTCTATTGTCTTTATATTACTCACAAAACCGTAGAATGACTCCTAATGTTGTACAATCAACACTTCGTCTCAGCGAGGGAGGCATTCTATGGTTTACCAGGAATTTCCTGCCATACCAAGTTTATATAAGAAGTATCTCAACTTCGTCACTGAAATCGTGTTGTCCACAAATTTGCAATCTATTCATCAGTAGCTATGTACTGAACTTTCATTTTACATGATCATGACTCCAATGAAGCAAACTTTCATCTCAATGGGTTTCATCATAACACACATAGGGTTTTTTGAAATCTTGACTATTAACACTAATAATTGTAGGGTCAAGTCTTTCACCCAAGTAGGTAGCTTCCTAATCTACACTACTCCTCAACATGTAGTACTATGTACAAAAAACATTTTCTTATGTAGTACTCTTTGAAATACATCTTGCTTTCTATAGTACTAGTTGCAATACACTTAGCTTTTGTAGTACAAGTCATAATTTACATCGCTTATCGCAGGCTAAAACAATAGCTGGATAGCACAATCATATAGTAGGTATGCCATATATCAAAATGAATTAAATATCCTATTCTAATGTACCTAAAACTTTACTCAAACATATGCTTAGTAGTAAGCATAAAAAAACAACATGTTTTCTCAAAGACCAACCAACTACTTACACATACTAGCATCATCTGGATCCGATCCAGAATATAGTTTCTCAAAAATGGAAACCATGGATTTTAAATCCATCATATAAAACAGTATACAAAAAATGTGTAATATCATATAGAAAGAAATTTTCATATTTTCTTTCACTCTTAAACATTTGCTGACTTCTTGGATCTTATGCTATATGGAGAAGTTCTCTGCAAGATTTCCATTCTCTGTGATGTTCTTCAAGGCCTAATCAATTTCTCAATGATTCTTCTCTTTATACTGCATCACCTCAACTACCTCTCCTATAGGTTTAGATATTCTCTGACAGTCCAAACTATAACTCTTCTTGAGTATCAATAGTCTCTGAGACTTTGACCATGTCTCTGCTCATGTGGATTCTCCCCACAAGGTATCACAGCCAATGGCTTCCTAAGTCATGTAACGTGACTAATTGGTGGGGACTTTACCTACTGCCACTTGTGAAGACACATCAATACTCCTTCTTCAACTAGGGCATTTTTTCTGTACTATACCAACTTTTTCCTAGACAAAGGCTTAGTAAGAATGTTGGCAATGTTGCTGATATGTGGATATGTACCATGTCTCAAATATAACTGACTAGGAACCTCACAAAGCTTTACTACTTTACAACATGCTCTATATGGAGAAATATATGTGATCTTCCTTGATCAATGCACTAGTCAGAATCCATATATCTTTGAAACTTGATTTCATTGACTGAGACATATCTGAGTCCACATACACTTGTACCAAGTAGGTATCACAACACATGCTTTGTATATTTCTTTGTACATACTACAAAGCATATAATCGATCCTAGGAACTGTGACTAACCAAATACAACTCAATTGACTTGAGATCCTCCAAATATGAAATAAGAATTATAAAATTTTAGATTTATCTTCATATGTGTGTACATGGATTTATAGTCCATCATCCTGAAACTCTTCCGGCTCTTTTACTTCACATTTTCCTTAACTGAGGAAAATCTTTGTCTGGTGACTTCTACACCACTAATCATAAGAATCATAACAAGATTCTTGAATACAGTTCTCAGCTTCCTTCTGAATATGATCATCATGCATGTCTCCTCTTAACAAAAGATACATCAACCAGTTTTACTGGTTCTTCAGGAGCTAGCGAATCTAGCTACTTCCTCTCACCATCAGGATGTGAGAATCATAATCTGGGTCCTCCACCATGGAGGCTTCATGCTCATCTATGTATGAAGTTCTTCTTGAAAGATGAATGTAAATAAGATAATTTAATTATGTTCAAGAGTCTTAACATCTCTAAGAATAGGATTATATATTGTATTCCTACTTCTTCCTAATACATAGGAACCCCCTAATCTGCTAGTAGAAGATTCTTTCTCACAACATCCCTCTCTCTTCTAGGATCAACAATCAGAATTACTTTTCATTCAATACATGTCATTTTTAGTTGTATGTCATGGCATATAGTTCTTCGCTACAAGCCAAATTCAATCAAGTTATTAGAAACTTTGCAAAATCCAATAATTTCAATAAGATGTCATATCCCCACATTTTGAACATCAGAAGTGTTGACCTTTCCTAGCACCAAGGGAGCCAAAAGATGCATTAAATAATTTACCTAGGATATTTTATTTAAATATTACTTAGGAGGCATGTACTTGGTATATTAATTGTCATTAAATATTATTATGCAATTAATTATGTGGAAAATAAGGCTCCATTAACAGAAGGGCCACTTGGGCAAGCTAACTTTCCAAGGAAGAAATAGAATCTGTCATAGGACTGACAAAATCCAAGAAAAGATACCAGACAAAAAATAGGAAACTCTAGACAAGGTAGGGGACAATTTCAATTTTGAGACTCAGTCGTAAAAGTAGGCAGTTAAGAAAAAGTTGTCATAAAGAAAAACAACAACTCTAGGGTGCAGTTTCCATTATGGAGTTCAGTGACAAAACCAGGCAGGAAAGAAAAGTTGTCATAAGGAAAAGAAGCAAATCTAGGCCAAGGAGGGAACAGTTTCCAAAGTGGATTAAGGTGGATGATATGGAAACATATTTCTTGTCTCGCACATGCTAATTTCATCATGGAGGGTGAATTCATGGCTAGGGTCAGGGTTTTGTCAAGGGAAACTTGCTCAGCAAGTGGTTGACTTACCCAACAAGTCACTAGAGTTTTATAAAAATACAAAGGGCGCTCCATTCCTCGGTTTGGATGTTTATTATTTGTGATTTTGATGAATATAAGGATTATTTTCTGAGTTTTGTGCCTCATGTTCTTGGGAGATGTGCCCCAAGGTTCTCATTCTCTCTCTCCTCTTCCCCTCTTCTCCCCTTCTCATTGCACGTTATACTGGAGCTTTGGAGCAGCCTCTCTGAGTTGATTCAGGATTTTTTAGAAGCATACAGCCATCCATGACTGTATATTAGGTGTCATTAACAGGTCCAATATGAGTTTCCAGTACCTAAGTGTTCAAACCCTCATTCCCTTCCTTGAATATTGTCTTTAAAATACACTGTAATGATGTACAATATTGAAGAGAGTGTTATAGTTCCTTTATGAGAGTGATTTCTATTTTATTGGATGTAATATTATCTCATAAAAATTCTCTTCAAGTTTTATTTCAATCTGATTCGAAATGGCTGATATTTACTCATTTTAAGTCAACCTAGTCTAGATTTGCATTGGAAAGTGACATGTTTTGCTGTAACTTTCATATCTAGAATTGTATGCCTCGAAATAACTCCATTATTTTTCTGTTGAGTCATTGAAATACCTATATAAGTCCTCCCCAGGTCTAAAATAGAGAATTCAAATCATCCTTACCCTGTTTGGAAAGGCCTAAAGATGGAGCTAGTGAGTTGCCTGATGAGCTAGTCTCACCTTTACAACTTGCAGAATAATTTCCTTTGCGTCTGATCTGTTATAAAACTTCATGAACCTATTATTAATATATCATAACCTTATTCACTTTATATAAGCCTCTGGTTGTTGGATATGACAAAGTATTCATAGTTTCACAGTTGAGTGACCCAGAAGCGTGGGAGTAAGTTTCAGTGGAGGATGATTCTGAAACATAGTTGTTCCCCAATATAAATTTGTTAGGGAAGATACTTTATCAGTCCTAAAATTTTCCTTTATTTCTCTCCACAACCCATTGCCATGTTTGCAAAAGTATCCACCAATTTCCCATATTTGCCTTGTCTCAAGAGCTCTATGATTGAATGCAGGCTTTCATGTAATATTTTGTATAAAAATTATATCAGATATAATATTCTGATCTGATTACAGATCAGGAAAATTACATTAATATCATATCCTTGAGTTCTTTTAGTGAAGAATACCTTTTAGCTTGAGTCCTTCCAGTCAAAACTTGTAATTTCCTAGCACCTAGTTTGACAATTTTATGCATTAAGTCTTTGTCTGGAGTTAGTATCTCTGCGATCTAATCTGAGGATATTACAGTGGTATCAAAGCACTTTCCTTGTCTCATCCTGTGGAAAGAAGGCTCTCTATTGACTAACATTGCAGATCACTCAAGTTGAAGAAAAAATTTCCAGCCATGTCATACTCTGAGGAAGACTTCGATGAGTAGTACGAAGAATAATGCAAAAGGTATGAAGAAGAAGAAGGTTACAAGGATCCCCCATGTAGTACCTCGGGTAGATTCATTGTGGATGATGGTGATGAATTATTTGTTCCATCTCATGATCAATACAGTTGGCAGAAATCTACAAGCATCCATGGCCCAATGTTCAGTGGAGGGAAGTCTAATGAACCCTTCCAGTATTCCATGGAATACTATGATATGAAAGAAGAGATAAGTGAGGTCTTGTCTTTTCGAGAGTACCGCACTCTTGAGATACATAAGATATTTAGAGATCCCTGTTAGGATATTTATACACTTAGGATTTAGTTAATATCAACTTGTGTAATATATCCATTAGGTAAAGTGTGTTTCTTTAGTATGCATTAGTATGCATTTGTAAATATTTTAATCCGACAGTCACGATATGTTCTAGACATAAAGTGATCCGATGATTCAACTTCTCTTAGGTCATACCTACCCTTGATCCATGGCTTAACACCCGATTGGTCCATGATATATATTTAAAGAGCATGGAGGGTCCTTGGATAGTTGATCGATTATGAGAATCTCATTTGTAACTTTCTTTCTTTTGCATAATAAATTGCTCCAAGTAGCTATTTGGCTAGGGTCGTGGAATGTTTCCCTCTCGAGGGTTTTAACCACGTAAAAACATCGATGTTTTGATCTATGATCTGCTTGTGTGAGTAACTTCTCTAGGTTTTCAGTCCTTTGGGAGTACCCTGTGTACCCCAACATGGTATCAAAGCATTTTTGAAGAGCCGCTTTCGGTTGTGATCTAGATCTTGAACTATTGTTGTCGAAACTTTGAAAGGGTTTCTGGTTATGAGTTTTTTGTGCATTTGTGTCCTAAGTTAGGTTTTCCATTGCGCTCAGAGCACCATTTCCATTGGGAAATATTTTTAATTTCATTGAAAACCGTTTCCATTTGCTCCAAAAACACCCATTTCGGCAGATCTGAAGGTATAATGTTACAGTGACGGTTTTTTTTAATTTAAAAAAAACTCATATTTTTATCAGTTTTATTATTAGATCTTTTTTGTGGTATTAGATTGTTTCCTTCCCTGTCTGGGTATGCTCTTTGTCATGCACATTGCGCAATCACTGTGAATCAGAAACAGAAAGAGAAAGGTTTTTTATTGGCTACATATGTTCTTTGCCGTGCACCTTGTGCGATCATGGCGAATTAGAAACAAAGAGAAAACCTAGACTTTCTAAGTGAGCTAACAAGATCTAACCCCACAATCGTGGAAAAGGTTTTTTTTTTTTTCGTTTTGGTTTTTGGTGTGATTTGTAGGAAAAGAGGCAAGCACAAAGACCGAGAGAGAAGGGTGAAAAAAATCCCCCTTCCTCCTTCCCTTCTTTTATGTACCTTTTAAACTTAGCTCGCTTGGTTCAAAGTTGCTTTCTTCCTTAATAGGTCTTGAGTTCAAGTCTTATTAAGTTACTTTTTTAAAAGTGCATGCAATTCTAATTTTAAGTTACTTTATTGTAAAATTGTATCTCACTTAAAAATAAAACAAAATAAAAAGTGAGTCACTTAAGTCTTTTTGTTTATTGCCGCACTATTTAAAGTAACATTATTGTAAAAGTGAAAATCGCTTATTTTATAAAAGTGATTCACTTAAAGCAACTTTTTTGTAAAGTGATTGTCAAAGGTTCATCTTACGAAGAAGGGGGTTCTTTTTTTAGTTGGTCAATTTTATATCTGCCATGTCAGTATTGGGGACATCTTCAACATTTTCTTTGATCAAGCATAACTTCATCATACAGAATCAGTTTTTAGTGTCTTCTTTTTAACCAGCCTGATTTTTTGAGCTCTTTGCATCAAAATAGTTGGTTTCTATTTTTTCAGATATTATTTTATAGTATGGCTACCCCTTGTGATATTCTACTTAGAATTTCTAACTATTTTTCATGGAAATCTCATATGGAGGATGTTCTACGAAGTAGGGGAATTTTCAGAATTACCTTAGGGAAAGAAACAAAACCCATTGATGATGATAAGAAAATAAAATGGGCAAATAGATGTCATGAATCTTGTGGATTGATTGGGATTTTAATCTCTCCTGATTTGTGATTCCACATATCTGGAATTGATGAACCTGATAAATCTTGGGAAAAGTTGGAATCTGTGTTTGGTAAACACAATGAAATTCAAGGTCATCAACTTGAGAATGAGTTGATTTCTTTGAATCCAAGTGATTTTTCATGCATTCGAGATTATTTATCTAAGTACCAAACTCTTAGACTATTATGTGAAGAATGCAATATTAAGAGAGAAGACAAACAATGCATTTATCATATTCTTTCTAAACTTGGACCTGCATATTCTATTTTTGTATCTACATTTTACTCCATGAAAGAATCCTTGACTGTAGATAGCTATCAAGAGCCTAGTCTTGAATCTTTTTGTGATTCCTTAATTAGAGAGCAAGATAAGCTCATTCATTTTGGAATAATTAACAATGCAGATACCTATGGGAAAGCCTTATTGTCCCAACAGAAAGAAAAGTCCAAGCCTCTGAAGAAACAAAATTTTCATAATAATAAGCCAAAAAAGGGTCCCAAACCCTCTTAGTTAGCTCCTTCTTTAAAAAATGACAAAGGATCAAAGCCAAAAGGAAAGAAGATTGATCGTCACTGCAACTATTGCAGAAAAGATAATCATGATGAATCTAAGTGTTTCAAGAAGATGGAAGCCTTGGAAGCAACAATGAAAAGCACCACATCATCCTAGATTCGACTTTAGAATCTACCTCTCATGGAAATGCACTTTGTGCTTCTAGTTATTTTATACTACATCTTCTTCTTCTACTCAAAATGAATGGCTCATTGATTTTGGAGCATCTTATCATATAGCTAAGGTTCAAGCCATATTTTTTACTATGCATGAATGTAACACCAAACAAATATTTGTTGGTGATGATAGATCTCTAAGTGTTGTATGATCTGGAACAGTTCTAGTAGAAAATGGTCATTTTAGTGATGTACTATGTGTTCCAAGAATTCCTTGCAATTTGTTGTCAGTATATCAAATCACTCATTTTGGTGAAGGTAAAACTGTAATGTTTACACCTCACCAAGTTTTAATCAAAGATTTTAAATATCCTCAACATGTCCTAGCTACCATAATTGTTGATGATATTACCAGGTTGTACAAATTTAACAACTTTCGGTCATCACCTTTTCCTTCAGTTTTGGTTGCTCATAGTGATAACTTGAGCAAACTTTGGCATGAGAGATTTGGTTACTTAAATTATCGCTCATTGCAACAACTATGTAAAGACAATATGGTGACAGGTATTCCGATGGTATCTTGTAGGGATGGTGTTTATTCTGGTTGTGTACTCGAAAAAAATCAACAAGATGGTTTTGAAAAACGTTCCTCTTGGCACGCCTCGGTTCCTTTGGAGCTTGTGCATAGTGAATTGTGTGGTCCTCTTCCATCTGCTTCCTTTTCTGGTTTCAAATATTTGTTAACTTTCATTGATGATTACTCCATATGCACTTGGGTTATTTCCTAAAACTTAAGAGCAAAGTATTTAACATGTTCTTGGCCTACAAGACCCTTGTTGAAAAACAATCTCGTCATCAAATCATTAAGTTAAGATCCGACAATGGAGGAGAATATGTTAACAAAAAGTTCACTATTTTCTGAACTAAACAAGGAATCCAACAATAACACACTATTCCATATACACCATAACAAAATGGTGTAGCTAAACAGAAGAACCACACTTTAAAAGAAATGGCTAATTGCATGATCCAATAGAAGGGACTAAGTCTTAAATTTTGGGCTGAGGCCATAAATTGTACAAATTACATAGTTAATTGCACCCCCACTAAATATTTACAAGGTATAACACTGGAAGAATCATGGAGTAAAATTAAACCAGATGTAAGTCACTTCCATGTGTTTGGTAGTGAAGCATGTGCTCACATTCTGGATGAAAAACGGAAAGCATTGCAGCCTAAAAGTGAAAAGTGCATATTTGTTGGATATTCAAAAGATGTAAAAGGTTATAGACTTCTTCAACCACATTCAAATGATGTAATCATTAGAAGAGATGTTAAATTTGATGAAAATATCTTGGCCTGCGAGCCTAACTCTACGGTTGTGCCATCTTTGGCCCGCGAGCCTGATTTGGCTATTATGCCTTCTTCTAATTCCAACTTCGTTGACATATTTCCAACTCCAATTTCTGATGATGACAGTGAGGATGAAAATCCACCTCCTCCTGCTCATATTCCTCCAATTGAACCAGCACCATTGCTTCCTCGATGGGTTTGTTCAGCATGTGAAGTAGCTGGTGATCTTGTTGGTGATCTTAGAAATCAACGTCGAACCCATTCTCAGTTTTAGCGAGCCTCTTCTCTTTTGGCTCAAGTTTCTGAGAATCATGATCCAAAATTTTTTGCAAAAGATTTAGGAAATCCATATTGGGATGAAACTGTGGATGAAGAATATCGTTCCTTAATGGCGAACAATACTTGGGATATTGCACCTCTTCCAAAAGTAAGAAAACTTGTCAAATGTAAATGGGTCTATAGAACTAAGTATGCATCAAATGGAAGTATTGAAAGACTTAAGGCAAGGATAGTTGCCAAATTTTTTTCCCAAGTTGAAGGGTTTGACTACAATGAAATCTTTTCCCTTGTTGCAAAAATGAACTCCATTTGCCTTGTTCTTTTTCTTGCATCCTTACATAACTCGGAAGTCTATCAAATGGATGTCAAGTCTGCATTCTTACATGGTGATTTACAGGAGGAAATTTACATGGAACAACCTCCTGGATATGTTCAGAACAACTCTAGCCTTGTATGTTGCATTAACAAATACTTATATGGCCTTAAGCAATCTCCAAGAGCTTGGTATGCCAAAATGGATAGCTTTCTACTTGACACTAGTTTTTCTAGATGCCATTTTAACTCCAATGTCTATACCAAGAAAGTAGGAAACCATCTCATCATACTTGTTCTTTATGTTGATGACTTATCCTTACTGGTAGTGACCCTAAGCTTTTAACCCATGTGAAACCCAGTCTTAAGCAAAATTTTGAAATGCCATACTTAGGACATTTGAATTATTTTCTTGGTCTTCAAGTCTTACAAACCAAAGAAGGAATCTTTCTTTCCCAGTATAATTATTCTTGTGACCTTCTTCATCACTTTCACATGGAATATTCTAAATCAACCCCTTCTCCCTTCCATTTTGGAGTCAAAATTTCTACCACTTGTACTTCCCCTGAAGTAGATGCCACCTTGTATCATCAGCTTGTTGGTAGTCTCTTATACTTGACTTATTCCCATCCTGGCCTTTCCTTTTCCATTGGTCATGTTTCCCATTATATGCAAACACCTCATGAAAGTTACTGGAAAGCAGCAAAAATAATACTTCAATATATTCGAGGTACAATTCAGTTTGGGATTCATTACAGTATAGGGGGACACCTTTGTTGGTTGGTTTCATTGATTCAGATTGGGCTGACGATCCTGATGATCGAAATTCTACTGTAGATTATGTTTTCAGTCTGGGATCTGGACCTATTACTTGGGCTTGTAAGAAACATCAAGCTCTTTCTCTTTCTTTACCAGAAGCAGAATATTGAGCCGTAGTTAATGCCAGTCAGGAAGCTTTATGGCTTTGACAGATCCTATCAAAATTTGGATTCGAGCAACAACAACCTACTCCACTTTGGTGTGATAATAAAAGTGCCATCAAGCTTTCCAAATATCCAGTTATCCATCAACTCATCAAAAACATTGAGCTACATATGCGCTGCGCTTCATCATAAATCTTGTTCATGATTGTGTTCTTGAAGTGCTCTTTTTCCCTACAGATGATCAAGTTGTAGACATCTTCACCAAGTCTCTTATAGAAGCGAAGTTTTCTAAAATTCAATCTATGTTAGGAGTTATTGAATGTGTCATTACAGGGGGATAGGATCTAATGCATCCTTCCTTCTCCTAATAGTGTCACTTTTGTAAATCCTTCAATTCTATCCCAAGTTGTTCTTAAGGGGGGATGTTAGGATATTTAGACACTTATTAGTTAAGATCAACTTGTGTAATATATTTGTTAAATAAAGTGTGTTTCTTTAGTATTCATTTGTAAATATTCTAATCCAATGATCATGATATCTTCTAGACATAAACTGATCCAACGGTTCAAATTCTCTTAGTTCATACCTACCCTTGATCCATGGCTTAACACCAGATTCATCCATGATCTCTATTTAAAGAGCATGGAGGTTCCTTGGCTAGTTGATCGATTATGAGAAGCTCATTTGTAACTTTATTTCTTTTGCATAATAAATTGTTCCAAGTAGTTATTTGGCTGGGGCCGTGGACGGTTTCCCTCTCGAGGGTTTTAACCACGTCAAAACATCGGTGTGTTGATATGTGATCTGTTTGTGTGAGTGGCTTCTCTATGTGTTTAGTCCTTTGGGAGTACCATGTGTACCCGAACAATCCCTATTATGGGACAAACATGAAAAGGTTTTCACACATGGTTGATGAAGTGTGCAAGGAAGTGGAGACTAGAAGGTTGCCACCTGGAGCCAAAAGAGGAGGAAAGAAGGAAGATTCATCAAATCCATATAATTGTCTAAGAAGTAAAAGGATGTTTGTATTTTTTCCAAACAAAACTTCCAATGACTATCTTAATGAATAAGCCTCAAGATCCTTCAAGAATAAGAGAAATTAAGCAAAGACAAATATCGATGAGGTGAAGTGAAAATCACCACAAGGTTGTTGCATAAGAGTAGAAGTTGAAGAGGAATGCACTTCAAGATTCCTGTTGGGTGATCTATAGGTCACTGATAAGGATCTTGGCTCATGTATAGCTGAAGAGACATCTTTTTTACCAGATCCAAAATAAGATCACAAATCAAAGTTACAGTCGCTTCTGGAGCCACATAGGGAAGAAGAAGACAAGGCCACAATGCTTGGGTGTGAAGTAGAAAATTTGGTGGACGAGTGTTACACCGAAATATTGTCATCTTGATCCATGTGTCAACCTTGTGCCTATTCCATAAAGTTTCCCTAGCTAAAGTTGATTGAGTTTGAACTTTCCCGTAGCTCTTTATCCTCCTCTAGGAGGGTTGGTGCTCTTACTCCTAATAAAATGTGCGCCAACACTCTTTCCCTTGATGCAAAGAGTGCCACTGGCACTCTTTCTCCACATGCAAGGTGCGTCAGCACTCTGTCTCCTACTGCTAAGTGCACTAGAGGTGTTTTGAGGGAAAAAAACGAAGCTTCGAGGCCCTTCTCTAAGGTGTATGAGGTAGAGGATCATCCCTACTTTCTAGGTGAGGTGGAATTCGGTTCCCTAACCTATGGGGAAGATCTATTAGACCCCTCCTCCTAATCCTCAACCTACTCTATCCCTTTAGCCTTATAAATTGAACCCTCTCTCCATGGTGAAGGGAGGAAGGACTATGGTACTCTTATGCTGGTGGAATTTCTAGGTGATCCCTATCATCCTTTGGGAGGCAATATCTCATCCTTTGGGAGGCTTACCATCATCCTTTGGAGGCTTGTATTGGATTGTTGGATGGAATATTCAAACGTTAAGGCTAGGTTGCGATGTTATTTCCTATGTAATTCTATGTATTTCCTTGATTACAGTAATACAAATCTCTTTCCATAAACATTATTGTGTCGATGATCTTTAGATATTTCTTCCTTAACTGTTAGCTTAAATCAATTCATGTTTGGATACATATGTACTGTTTTCTTGTTTCACTTTCTCTACAAGGTTTTGCAACTCAATATTTGAAGCCTATGGAGCTTGGATCAACAAAGAGAGAAGAGGATTTGCATACTTCAAGTAATTGCTCTATCTGTTAACTTGCGTCTCTATTGATATGGGAAATTCAGATGTATTATGTACTTGATTTGTTCTAGGTCCACTTGGACTAGGGAGATCTGGCTTGAGTCCTCTTGAGTAGATTTATCCGCTAACAAAATTGGCAACCATACTGGGGAGAACATAGATTTGATTTGATTTTGTTTTTTATTTCATGTCTCTTAAGCAATCCTTTTTCTATCCTATAGAGACCCTCCCTCCTTCATATTTTGTCATAGAAGAGTTTCTGGGACCTCCTTGACTCTTCTTGGGTTTAGTGTTAGGATTTTATCCCTTCTCCTTGAGGAGATCTAGCCTCTCTAGCTCTCTGGCGCACTTGGGTAGTGTATACAGAGCGTTGACGCCATTTCCCTTGAGTTTTTCACCACTAACACTCTTTCCCATTGTAGTAAGTGTGCAAGCCCTCTCAGGCGCTCTAGTGTAGTGTAGTAAGTGTGCCAACCCTCTCAAACTCATATATCAGCTCAAGTTTCCTTCATTTTTTGGGTTTTGAGTTGATGGATTGTGATTTGTAGGATGCATATGATAGTCATAGAGCCCGTAGGTACAACATTACCTCTGTTTGGAGTGAATTTTGATGATTTTGGGATGTTTTACTAGTCCAATGCATGACTTGGTTGTGGAGGGAAATTTCAATTCCCCACCTGTTGGTTCAGTCTTGCCATTCGTAACCACATTTCCATATCTTTTCAAATCTATTCATATTGTTAGATATGATCTCCAAACCATTCCCCCACCCTCAATCATTGATTTTTGGTTGCATTTTTGTTGATTTGGAGTAATTATCAAGTGTTTTGGAGTTGTTTGGATGATTGTCATCTTCCTTTTGATTTCTGAATGATTGGAGTGTTGTAGATATTCTCTCATTTTCTATTTGTAGATTTGAAAAGAGTTTAGTTATCAAGTTTCAATTCGATACATACATTTGAAAAACGAAGTGCTTCCCTACTTTGTTGTAACATCCTGGTTCTGATCCCATTTGCATTAAAGATACATGATGTATATATTGTAATTAATCATGGTGTGGAACTAAAGGAAAAACCCCACCATCGAATTGGTTGTGTTATGTTTCGACGATTGGAATCGTTGTCGATGGTATATCATGCCATCCAACACATTATAGTTTTGGCATCATGTAAATATGCACTTTACTTAAAATGAACCTACAACCAGCTATGACAGTGCAACGATAATGAAAAGGGCATGATTTTCCTAAGGATAAGGGGGGGGGGGTTGTTAAACCTTGAGCCCATGGGGGAAAAGCCATGTGTCATCCACCTTTTTGACTTGTCACCTTCCCTTGTCTCATCCAACTACCAAATTAAAGGTTCTGTTGTTAGTTGGGGCAGTTATTGCTAGGGAGTGGAGTGTGGCAGGACTGCCAGTCCTTGCCCACATGCACACTCCACCAGCAGGTTGACCCTCATGTTGGCAGGAAAAACCACTACCCCATCTTGGCATATGATTTTTTCCATTCTCTACACAAATACATGGGACACTTCCACTCTCCCACTCTCCCAAGCTTATTCATCCTCACGCAGAAGGTGGTCCTTTCACCTTCTCACGCACAGGCTTCTGCGTCGTTTTACATAGGCACCGAGTTGAGGAGTCACTTCTTTTTCCACTTACACCCATGATTTTCCTATGTAGATCCATTCATGCTCGAGAGGCAGTGTGTATGTGTGTTTCCATACCAATTTGGGGTCCTGCATATGTGTTTTCCCTGCCCAGCTGAGAACCTGAATTTCCTCTTCAATTTTCATGTTGTGCAATTGTCCCGTTTCCTCCTTGTTGAGACCAAGGTTGTTGTTTCCCCACATTGTTTGTTTGTTGTGGGTTCAGTCACATTTTGGCTTGTTGTGGCTATTTTTGAGTCGTTTTGACCATGATATGGCCAAGAATGACTCAAGAATTGTTTTCCCCTGTCTAAGTTGTGAATCGCTTGTTTGGCTACATGTATGCAATGGTTGGTCTTCAGACTTTGTTGGATTAGGATGAGGGCTTGATTTTCTTGATAAACTTGGTGTGTTTGGGGAACCACAAAGATAGAGCTAGAGGGCTATCTTTCTTCTCCACAACCCCAAGGTAGCACTGGAAAGGGAGGTCAGGGCCTGAGGGACTGCGTAGTGGAGAAGGGACTGATTTCCTAGTGTTGGGTGTGTGTGGGTATCTTAAAATTTAGGCTAGCTCTAGTGTAGGTGTCCTTAGCTCTTCCATGAGCTCCCTAGGTTAGCATTCAGCTTTTCCCAGCTCCTTGATAGCCTGATAGACCCTACTGTTTTGGCTTGGCTGATTTGTGTACCTTGGCTATGTGTAAGCCTGCTTAGTCCCTTATTCCTTAGGGAATCATGCCCAGCTTGGGGGTGGCAGTGTTTCTGAGAGATTGATGAGCAGGATGGCCTATGGTTAGGTGTAACATTGTAGTGACATAGCTGGTCGCGGGACAAGTTCTTTATAAGATAAGTATTCTTTTCTATTTTACTTCTGCAATCATATTTGATGTTTAATGAATGATGATTGAACATGTTGAATGCCTGAATGAATGTATGTTTGCTTCCACTGTGTATGTAAATGATTATGCATCTTAGAATGTTTTAGGTTCAAGCATTTCAAATTTATGTAAGTTCATGTTCATGGGGCTACTTTCCCGGATGTTTGATGGCTTGGTAGCGTCCTCTTCATCGTTTGGAGGGTCAAGGATGTTACAGAATGGTATCAGAGCAAAGGTTGCAACATGGGCTTGAATGGGCTGTGATGAATCAGCTAGCAGAGGAAGGTTGCCCTCTACCCAGCATAAATTAGAGGAAATTTGTGTGTGACAGAATTTTATTGTGTAAATTTTTTTCTAAGTGTGAAAATCATTGGATCATCGGAGGAGTTAGTCTGAAGCCTCGCCAATGCATCAGATCACCTAAGTGGAAGGCCACCTGACCGGAACCATAGAATGAAAATTTCAAATTTTTTTGAAATTTCTCTAAGTGCTAAGACTGTCGGCTCATTAGAAAAATTAGTCAAAAGATCATCCGACATAGACCTCGGCGGTGAAAATTAGATGAATTCGGAGCCAAAACGTCGGCTCAGCTTAACCGAAGACCTCCGAAATGACGGAGAAAACTTGTGGATGAAACCGCTGAAACATCGGTTGGTCTAGTCAAAAGGCCGTCCAATACAGAACATCGACATTGGTGAAATTTAGTCGATGGCACAGCCGATGCAGCAGAAACATCAATGAAAATTAGCTGATGAGGTAGCCGCAGTGTCGGCGGAGATCAGCCGAAGACCGTCGAAACACCGGAAAAGTTTAGTGGATGGAACCATCGATGGATACATCGACAGAAATTAGACGAGGAATACACTGATACGTCGGCTCCGTTTAAGTTAAATATCATCGAAAATTAGATGTTGAAATCACCGATACATCGGCAGAAGAAAAGGGAAGTTTCAGCGAAAATTAGTGGACGAGAGCACCGACGTGGAGAAAAGCCCAAAAAATTGCTTAAGTGTTGAAAGCGTTGGAAGAAATTAGTTGTTTGGACCGCCGATCTCGTCGATAAAATTTTGTTGATGGCGCAGCTGATGCGGTGGTGGACAAAGAAGGAATTTTTACTGAACTGTTGGAGAAAATTAGATGATGCAGGTGCCGATACATTGCTGGGAGAGAGGAGAAAGAGGAAAAATTTCAGAAAAATTTCCAAGTATGGAAATCGTCGATGAAATTTAGTTGATTGGATCGGAAAAATTTAGTTCATCGAGAAGCCACAATGTCGACGGAGATATCTGGAAGACTGCTGAAATGTCGATGAAGATTAGTTGATGGGATCACCGATGGGCATCACCAATATTTAGTTATTTGAACCACCGATACATTGGAAAATTTTAGTTGAAGAGATCACCGATAAACGTTGTCCAAAAAATTTAGAAGATCTGACCGCCGAAACGTCGGCGGAAAATAGGTGATGGAGCCGATACTTCGGGAGATATTAGTTGAATAGACCACTTATGTGTCTAAAGAAGTTAGTTGTTTGGGAGTCCACCGTTGTAGCTGTCAGTTGGTCTATCACTCCAATGATTAGAGTCTTCAACTGCCGATAGTGTTCTGGTCATCGACGCAGCGGAAAGAGTTTGTTGTTTGAATCACCGATACGATGGAGAGGATTAGTGATTTGATCACCGATACATCAGAGGAAAACAGTTGATGAGACCACCGACGAGTTTTATGGTCCATGGAACCCACAGTTGGTTCATTGGCCGCCATTGTGGCTGCCTATAGAACCAGCTGCTCGATGAATAGTGGAACCGATTTTCGATACAACGTTATGTGAATTCATTCCTCGCTGATGCGGTAGTTCTTAGCGGTCCTGATCACCGATAATAGTCCTCAACATCAATGATAAAGTTTGGAATCTTAGACAACTATGGATCCAACACGTCGAAGAAAAATAGATGAATAGACCGCCGATGAGTAGTGGAGAAAACTAGCTGTTTTGACTGCCGAAGTGTCAGAATTTTAGTTGGGAAGAGGTCCGATGGGGGAAAAGAGAATTTGGGATTTTCAAGTGGGATTCTTCAGCGATTTCAGTAGTTTTTCAGTGAGATTTTCAGCAATTCTTCAGTGGATTTCAGGGCTGAAAAGGAAAAATCCTAGGTTCCTAAAGTTAGCATTCCAGACCAAAATACAGTTGTGTGTTTTACCTAAATTTGGTGAAAATCGTCATTTTAGAAGGGGTGTGGTTTTCATACCCGAGGTCAGAATGGAACATGTGGATAGGTGTTGGAAAGCTTATCTAGCAGGGAACAAAGGTGAATCACCAGAATTTGAATGAGGAGTATAAAAATACTAACGGTTGCTGAAAAGAGTTGTGTTGCTGTGAATAAGGACAATCCAAGGATTGCATGCCTAGAGATAGCAAAGACCATGAAGTCGAACCAGCTATTATGTGGAAGAGGAATTCCAAGCAAAGATGAGGATTTTGAAAAGGAAAGTCCCTTAAACCCTATCTTGCTAACTACATTATATTTTATAAGCTTGTGTACATAGAAATTATGGCATGGGGATGCTGAAAATGCATCGAGATAATGCTTGTTTATCATGACTAACCAATGGTTGAAATGATGAATTGATGATAATTCTAGAACCATTTCAAGAGCTGTTATGAATGTAGGATAGTAAGTGCATGAAGAGGGTATTCATGATCGATTGGCTACAAGAAATGCTCTATGGAAGGGAAAGGTGGTACAAATGATACGCCCGTGAACAATGAAAAGTTATATGCATCCAGACTTACCAAGTGTTGGATAATTGAAGTTTAGGTTTCAGGTATATTGGTTGGGGCATGTGTTAGAATAATCAACCCATAGTTTACCCACCTAGACATCAATTTAATTATTTCTGTCTTATTTTCCTAGTTCATGTGTCCCACCTTGTGCAAGTTGTCATTTGCCTATCTATAATGGTCAAACTTGCCTTATTTGACTTATGTAGCACATGGGAGAGCTAAAGGAATCAATTCTGCTTTATTCCTGGCCTCCTAGGTGCCCTTCTGCTTTTTCTACTTTATTCCCTTCTTTTTCAGTGTTTTAAGGCAAAAGGAAAAGCTAGACTAGGTGAGGTTGACTAGTTTTTTGTCCTACACATCCTCCTCTCTTTTCTCCATGAAAAATCATGTATGAGCTTCCATTCCACCACTCTTTAGCTTGCCTAATCCTTTTTTCCAATTCGTGAGCTCCATGACAAATTTGGGATCAGCTTTTTACACCTATGGGGGATTTGCTTATTTTTAGTAAGCCTGCTTTATGCTATATTTGAATTGATCCTCATGCATTCGAATCCCTGCTGTAAGTTATTTATTCAGAAACCTATGTTATTACAGGTTTGGCTATTGTACACTGATTTAATACAGTTTAGTGTTCAGCTCCAATTTTCAGTCTCTTTGTGAGTGATTTTGCATGATCAATTGTTAATTATTGTGAGTAAAATTAATCTATCACCTGGTTCAATTTCCACATGGTATTAGAGCCATTGTAGATTGTTTCTCTCCTTCAAAAATTGTTTTGCAGGTTCGACATTAGTGACTGGGAGCCTTCTACTGACAGTAGGGACAGATTTTCTAAGCTATGGATCAATCATAGAAAACTGTCTTGACTCCCTTCAATTTCTTTGAATGGAAAACAGAGATGGAGATACTGTTGAGAGCAAAAGGCCTCTACAAGGTGACTATGGCAACAGAAGTAGAGCCCAATGCAGCTGCAAAGAAGATAAAATGGCACAACAGGAGGGATGAGGCTTATGGCCTCCTGTGTCTGAGTATTTCCAGAGACCTCCTTTTCCATCTTGATGGATTGACATCACCGAATGAAGTATGGGAGAAGATTGCTGATCTTTTTGGAAATATAGATGAGATGACGGGACATCAAATAAAAAATGAGCTGATTTCTTTGAGTCCAACGAGCTTTGAATCCCTGCAGCTATATTTCTCCAAGTTCAAAGCACTAATTTTGCAGCTAAAACAGTGTGGTATCGAAAAGAAAGATGATCAGCTCGTACTAGCCATACTCTCGAAGCTAGGCCCTAATTATTCAGTGTTTGTTTCGACCTTCTATGCCACAAAACTGATAGCTCGAACCTGGAAGATGCCTAGCCTTGCAGATTTCATGGAATCTCTCACACAAGAACAGGACAAGCTGGTGATGATGGGCACCATCAAACCATCCAAAGATCAAGCTTTGATTGCTGGAGATTCGAAGGTGGATTCAAAAGGCAAAAAGAAAGCTAAAAATCCACCTGAGCAAAAGAGAGACAAGAAACAGTCTCCGGAGGATCCACAAGGTCCCAAGAAGAATTACCAGAAGAAGAAGAACAAAGGTGAAATGAACAAGTGCTCATACTGCAATAAGGGCAATCACTCTGAAATCTCTTGTATGAAAAAGTAGATAGACATGCTGACCCAACTCCTGGAGAAGAATGGCATCTCCCTTCCAGAAAGCTCAAAGAAGAGAGAAGGAGGATCAAGTTCAGATGACAGAGAGAGAGTTCATGCTCTAGTTGCTGGCACATCAAGCTCACCTAGTTTTATCATTGATTCTGGAGCTTCAAGACACATGGTTTCGACTAAGGAGGCCTTCTCCTCACTGGACATGTCGAAAGGACCATCTATTGTACTGGGAGATGACTCTCTCACTGAAAGTAAAGGCAAAGTAAGGATAGATCTTGATCATGGTCAGTTCAGCAATGTGCTGTATGTGCCTGGTCTCGCCTCCAACCTCCTGTCATTGTACCAGATGACCCACACTGGCTCCCCTAAGAAGTTCATATTCTCCCCCGATGAAGTTGAGATCACAGAGATCTCAACTGGTAGAGTCATTGCAAAAGGAGTTGCAAATCATGCTCAAAAGGTATACATGTTCTCACACTTCCTACCTTACTCAAACCCCTCTGCTCTTCTCATTCATGCTAATGAAGCCAGCAAGATATGGCATGAAAGATTTGGCCACCTAAACTACAAATATATTTCTGATCTTAGTGAAAAAGAGATGGTCATAGGGTTTCCCAAGATAAAATTTTCCAAAGGATTCTGCCAAGGTTGTATCCTAGGAAAACACTCAGAGCACAAATTTGAGAGAGCTAGTAATGAGAGAACCTCTGCACCCCTCGAGCTGATCCACAGTGATGTTGCTGGCCCATTTCCTCATATGTCCATGATTCAGGCCAAATATGCATTGAATTTTACTGATGACTTTTCCAGGTATTGCCGGGTTCACTTCCTGAAACACAAGTCTGAAGTTTTTGACCTATTCAAAGTCTTTAAGGCTTTGGTTGAAAACCAGTCTAGAAGGAAACTCAAGTCCCTCGGATCTGACAATGGTGCTGAGTATGTAAAGTCTGATTTTATTAATTATTATGCAGATGTAGGTATTCAGATGCAGTATTCTATCCCTTACACACCACAGCAAAATGGTGTTGCTGAGAGGAAGAATAGATCACTGAAGGAGATGGCAACATGCATGATGGAGGCCAAAAATTTGCCACCAAAGTACTGGGCCAAAGCTATCAACTATGCAGCCTATATTCAGTATAGGGTGCCTCATAAATAGCTTGATGGAATGACACCTTTCGAAGCATGGAGTGGGCACAAGCCAGATGTGACCCATTTTAGGATTTTTGGCTCAAAGGCTTGGGCTAGAATCCCGACAGAGAAGCGGAAGGATTTGTAGCCCCAAAGCCAAGAGTGTATTTTTGTTGGATACTCTGAAGATTCAAAAGGGTACAAGTTGATAAATTTTAGCACAAACAAAGCCTTCATTGAAAGGTGTGTTTAGTTTGAAGAAGAACCCCTTGCAGTAGTGGAAGTTGGTGAAGCATCTTCACCACCTGAACCTCACGAAGTAAGTAAAGAGTTTGTTGAACATACTGATTCTGATTTGTCTGATGGAGATGAGTTTATTGGAGACCCTAACAGCCCTAAAATTCCAAAATGGGAAGCCAAGACACTACATGCAGCAAGAGAGCTAGCTGGGGATCCTAATGACCCAAGAAGGTCTAGATCTTAGTTTGAGAGTGGTCTATGCATGAAGGATCCTATGTTTTCTGAAAAATGATATTTGATGGTGGAGTCTAATCCTCAAACATATGAAGAAGTAGCAGGAGATCCAAGATGGCAAACAGCCATGAGGGAGGAGTTCAGCTCACTCCAGAAGAGCAACACATGGGAGCTAGTGGATCTTCCCCCAGGGAGAAAACTAGTACAGTGTAAGTGGGTCTATAAGACCAAATTTGCTGCTGATGGTTCACCACTGAAGTACAAGGCCATATTGGTAGCCAAGGGCTACTCATAGGTTCATGGCATAGATTACAATGAGACCTTTGCCCCAGTGGCAAAGATGGATTCCATCAGGCTAGCCTTAGCCATTGCAGCCTCAAGGCAATGGGAGGTACATCACATGGATGTAAAATGTTTCTTCCTGAATGGAGATCTCACTGAAGAGATATATATGCAGCAGTCTCAAGGATTTTATACTAACCCTTCTCTTGTGTCCAGGTTGAGAAATTCATTGTATGGGCTAAAGCAAGCCCCCAGGGCTTGGTATGCCAAGATCAATAGCTTCTTGCTATCAATGAATTTTGTTCGGTTCAAATCAGATCCAAATGTCTATTTGAAGTTAGTTAATGGTTCATTAATGATCATTGTGTTACATGTTGATGACCTCCTCATTACAGGAAGCTCAAAGGCTAAGATTGATTCCTTAAAAGGAGCTATGAACCAAGCCTTCTCCATGACAGATGTGGGGCTCTTAAGTCAATTTTTGGGACGTGAGATTGCTCAAACCAAAGCTTGAATCAAGGTGCACCAGTCCAAATATGCCTTGGACTTGCTGAACAAATTCAAAATGAAGGATTTCAAAGCAAGCAAAACTCCTTTCCTTTCAGGAGTGAAGCTGGAAGAAGCTGATTCTTCACCTATGGTAAACAATACATTGTATAGGAAATTGATTGGATGTTTGTTGTATCTGACACATACTAGACCTGATATTTGATATGTATTAAGTGTGGCTTCTAGATACATGGATCAGCCTCATGAGATCCATCGGAAAGCAGCCAAAAGGATCCTTAACTTTGTTCAGGGAACAAGGACACATGGGATCTTCTATAAAGCAAAATCTGATCTTGTTTTGATTGTATTTACTGACAGTGATTGGGAAGGTGATAGCATAGATAGAAATTCCACTTCAGGATATGTGTTCATGCTTGTAGAAGGGCCAATCAGCTGGTCAAGCAAGAAACAGAGTGCCATTGCACTCTCATTTACAAAAGCAGAGTACAGAGGAGTTGTTAATGAAGCAACTCAATGTTTATGGTTGCAGGGTTTACTTGGAGAGTGTGGCTTCGAACCAGAGTACTCAACTACCATCTATTGTGATAACCAGAGTACCATTCGAATCTACAAAGATCCAGTTCAGAAGCAGAGAACCAGACACATTGAGATCCATATGCACTACATCAGAGAACTTGTGCATGATGGCACCATTCACCTACTCTTCTGTTCATCTTCAGAACAAGTAGCTGATATCTTCACCAAAGCATTTTGTGAGAATACCTTCAGCAATCTCAAATCACTGTTGGGGATTGCTGATCATGCTGTGAAAGCATGAGTGAAGACAAGATTCTACAATTTTGTTTTACAGTCCATGTTTAAGGGAGGATTTTCCCAAGTTGGTTTTGCCTCTTTCCTTGTTTAAATGGACATGCAGTATGTAAAGGGTGAATAAAGCTTGTTGCTAGGCCCTATAATTTTCTGATATATTACACATAATTCAGGCTTAAGGGGGGGTGTTATAATAATCAACCCATAGTTTAACCACTTAGACATCAATTTAATTATTTCATTCTTATTTGCCTAGTTCATGTGTCCCACCTTGTGCAAGTTGTCATTTTCCTATCTATAATGGTCAAAATTTCCTTATTTGACTCATGTAGTGCATGGGAGAGGTAAAGGAATCAATGCTACTTTATTCCTGGCATCCTAGGCGCCCTTCTGCTTTTTCTGCTTTATTCCCTGCTTTTTCAGTGCTTTAAGGCAAAAGGAAAAGCTAGACTAGGTGAGGTTGACTAGTTTTTTGTCCTACACATCCTCCTCTCTTTTCTCCATGCAAAAGCATGTATGAGCTGCCATTCCAACACTCTTTAGCTTGCCTAAGCCTTTTTTCCAATTCATGAGCTCCATGACAGATTTGGGATCAGCTTTTAACACCTATGGGGGATTTGCTTATTTTTACTAAGCCTTCTTTATGCTATATTCGAATTGATCCTCATGCATTCAAATCCCTGATGTATGTTATTTATTTGGAAACCTATGTTATTACAGGGTTGGCTATTGTAGACTGATTTAATACAGTTTAGTGTTCAGCTCCAATTTTCAGTCACTTTGTGAGTGATTTTGCATGATCAATTGTTAATTATTGTGAGTAAAATTAATCTATCACCTGGTTCAATTTCCATATGTTAGAATAATCAACCCATAGTTTACCCACTTAGACATTAATTTAATTATTTCTGTCTTATTTGCCTAATTCATGTGTCCCGCCTTGTGCAAGTTGTCATTTGCCTATCTAGAATGGTCAAATTTGCCTTATTTGACTCATGTAGTGCATGGGAGAGTGAAAGGAATCAATTTTGCTTTATTCCTAGCCTCCTAGGTGCCTTTCTGCTTTTTCTGCTTTATTCCCTGCTTTTTCAGTGTTTTAAGGCAAAAGGAAAAGCTAGACTAGGTGAGGTTGACTAGTTTTTTGTCCTACACATCCTCCTCTCTTTTCTCCATACAAAAGCATGTATGAGCTACCATTCCACCAATATTTATCTTTCCTAAGCCTTTTTTCCAATTCGTGAGATCCATGAAAGATTTGGGATCAGCTTTTTACACCTATGGGGGATTTGCTTATTTTTAGTAAGCCTGCTTTATGCTAGATTCAAATTGCTCCTCATGCATTCGAATCTCTGATGTATGTTATTTATTCAGCAACCTATTTTATTAGAAGGTTGGCTATTGTACACTGATTTAATATATTTTAGTGTTCAGCTCCAATTTTCAGTCGCTTTGTGAGTGATTTTGCATGATCAATTGTTAATTGTTGTGAGTAAAATTAATCTATCACCTGGTTCAATTTCCACATGGTATCAGAGCCATTGTATATTGTTTCTCTCCTTCAAAAATTGTTTTGCAGGTTCGACATTAGTGACTGAGATCCTTCTACTGACAGCCGGGACAGATTTTCTAAGCTATGGATCAATCACAGAAAACTATCTTAACTCCCTTCAATTTCTTTGAATGGAAAGCAAAGATGGAGATACTGTTGAGAGAAAAAGGCCTCTACAGGGTGACTATGGCAACAGAAGCAGAGCCCAATGCAGCTGCAGACAAGATAAAATGGCACAACAGGAGGGATGAGGTTTATGGCCTCTTGTGTCTGAGTATTTCCAGAGACCTCCTTTTCCATCTTGATGGATTGACATCACCGAATGAAGTATGGGAGAAGCTTGCTGATATTTTTGGAAAGACAGATGAGATGAGGGGACATCAAATCGAAAATTAGCTGATTTCTCTGAGTCCAACGAGCTTTTAATCCCTGCAGCTATATTTCTCCAAGTTCAAAGCACTAGTTTTGCAGCTGAAACAGTGTGGTATCGAAAAGAAATACGATCAGCTCGTACTGGCCATCCTTTCGAAGCTAGGCCCTGATTATTTAGTGTTTTTTTCAACCTTCTATGCCACAAAACCGACAGCTCAAACCTGGAAGATGCCTAGCCTTGCAGATTTCATGGAATCTCTCACACAAGAACAAGACAAGCTGGTGATGATGGGCACCATCAAACCATCCAAATATCAATCTTTGATTGCTGGAGATTCAAAGGTGGATTCAAAAGGAAAAAAGAAAGCTAAAAAGCCACCTGAGCAAAAGAGAGACAAGAAACAATCTCCGGAGGATCCACAAGGTCCCAAGAACAATTACCAGAACAAGAAGAACAAAGGTGAAATGAACAAGTGCACATACTGCAATAAGGGCAATCACTCTGAAAGCTCTTGTAAGAAAAAGCAGATAGACATGCTGACCCAACTCCTGGAGAAGAATGGCATCTCCCTTCCAGAAAGCTTAAAGAAGAGAGAAGGAGGATCAAGTTCAGATGGTAGAGAGAGAGTTCATGCTCTAGTTGCTAGCACATCAAGCTCACCCAGTTTTATCATTGATTTTGGAGCTTCAAGACACATGGTTTCGACTAAGGAGGCCTTTT
>LPNX010561824.1:248091-279571 GCA_001517045.1 Pseudotsuga menziesii | reverse complement strand
CACAAATTTGAGAGAGCTAGTCATGAGAGAACCTCTGCACCCCTCGAGCTGATCCACAGTGATGTTGCTGGCCCATTCCCTCATATGTCCATGAGTCAGGAGAAATATCCATTGAATTTTATTGAGGACTTTTCGAGGTATTGCTGGGTTCACTTCCTGAAACACAAGTCTGAAGTTTTTGGCCTACTCAAAGTCTTTAAGGCTTTGGTTGAAAACCAGTCTGGAAGAAAACTCAAGGCCCTCAGATCTGACAATGGTGGTGAGTATGTCAAGTCTGAGTTTATTAATTATTGTGCAGATGCAGGTATTCAGATGCAGCATTCTATCCCTTACACACCACAACAAAATGGTGTTGCTGAGAGGAAGAACAGATCACTGAAGGAGATGGCAACATGCATGATGGAGGCCAAAAATTTTCCACCAAAGTACTGGGCCGAAGCTATAAACTATGCAGCCTATATTCAGAATAGGGTGCCTCATAAAAAACTTGATGGAATGACTCCCTTCGAAGCATGGAGTGGGCACAAGCCAGATGTGACCCATTTCAGGATTTTTGGCTCAAAGGCTTGGGCTAGAATCTTGACAGAGAAGAGGAAGACTTTGTAGCCCCAAAGCCAAGAGTGTCTTTTTGTTGGATACTCTAAATATTCAAAAGGATTCAAGTTGATAAATTTGAGCACAAACAAATCCTTCATTGAAAGGTGTGTTCAGTTTAAAGAAGAACCCCTTGCAGCAGTGGAAGTTGGTGAAGCATCTTCACCACCTAAACCTCAAGAAGTAAGTAAAGAGTTTGTTGAACATGCTGATTCTGATTTGTTTGATGGAGATGAGTTTAATGCAGACCCTAACAGCCCTACAAGGCCAAAATGGGCAGCCAAGACACTACATGCAGCAGGAGAGCTAGCTGGGGATCCCAATGACCCAAGAAAAACTAGATCTCAGTTTGAGAGTGGTCTGTGCATGAAGGATCCTATGTTTGCTGAAAAATGCTATTTGATGGTGTATTTTTATCCTCAAACATATGAATAAAAGGCAGGAGATCCAAGATGGAAAACATCCATGAAGGAGGAGTTCACCTCACTCCAGAAGAGCAACACATGGGAGCTAGTGGATCTTCCCCCAGGGAGAAAACTAGTACAGTGTAAGTGGGTCTATAAGACCAAATTTGCTGCCGATGGTTCAAAACTGAAGTAAAAGGTGAGATTGGTAGCCAAGGGCTGCTCATAGTTTCATGGCATATATTACAATGAGAATTTTTCCCCAGTGGCAAAGATGGATTCCATCAGGCTAGCCTTAGCCATTGCAACATCAAGGCGATGGGAGGTACATCACATGGATGTAAAATGTGTCTTCCTGAATGGAGATTTCACTAAAGAGATATATATGCAGTAGCCTCAATGTTTTACTACTAACCCTTCTCTTGTGTGCAGGTTGAGAAAGTCATTGTATGGGCTAAAGCAAGCCCCCAGGGCTTGGTATGCCAAGATCGATAGCTTCTTGCTATCACTGAATTTTGTTCGGTGCAAATCAGATCCAAATGTATTTTGAAGTTAGTTAATGGTTCATTAATGATAATTGAGTTACATGTTGATGACCTCCTCATTACAGGAAGCTCACAGGCTGAGATTACTTCCTTAAAAGGAGCTATGAACCAAGCCTTCTCCATGACATATTTGGGGCTCTTAAGTCAATTTTTGGGGCTTGAGATTGCTCAAACCAAAGCTGGAATCAAGGTGCACCAGTCCAAATATGCCTTGGACTTGCTGAACAAATTCAAAATGAAGGATTGCAAAGCAAGCAAAACTCCCTTCCTTTCAGGAGTGAAGCTGGAAGAGGCCGATTCTTCACCTATGGTAAACAATACACTGTATAGGCAATTGATTGGATGTTTGTTGTATCTGACACATACTAGACCTGATATTTGTTATGCAATAAGTGTGGATTCTATATTCATGTATAAGCCTCAAGAGATCCATTGGAAAGCAACCAAAAGGATCCTTAACTTTGTTCAGGGAACAAGGACACATGGGATCTTCTATAAAGCAAAATCTGATCTTGATTTGATTGGATTTACTGACAGTGATTGGGAAGGTGATAGCACAGATAGAAAGTCCACTTCAGGATATGTGTTCATGCTTGCAGAAGGGCCAATCAGCTGGTCAAGCAAGAAATAGAGTGCCATTGCACTCTCATCTACAGAAGTAGAGTACAGAGGAGTTGTTAATGCAACAACTCAATGTTTATGGTTGCGGGGTTTACTTGGAGAGTGTGGCTTCGAACCAGAGTACTCAAATACCATCTACTGTGATAACCAGAGTACCATTTGAACCTACAAAGATCCAATTCAGAAGCAGAGAACCAGACACATTGAGATCCATATGCACTACATCGGAGAACTTGTGCATGATGGCACCATTCACCTACTCTTTTGTTCATCTTCAGAACAAGTAGCTGATATCTTCACCAAAGCATTTTGTGAGAAGACCTTCAGCAATATCAAATCACTGCTGGGGATTGCTGATCATGTTGTGAAAGCATGAGTGAAGACAAGATTCTACAATTTTGTTTTACAGTCAATGTTTAAGGGAGGATTTTCCCAAGTTGGTTTTGCCTCTTTCCTTGTTTAAATGGACATGCAGTATGTAAAGGGTGACTAAGCCTTGTTGCTATTCCCTATAATTTTTTGATATATTACTAATAATTCGGGCCTAAGGGGGGGTGTTATAAAAATCAACCCATAGTTTACCCACTTAGACATTAATTTAATTATTTCTATCTTATTTTCCTAGTTCATGTGTCCCACCTTGTGCAAGTTGTCATTTGCCTATCTATAATGGTCAAACTTGCCTTATTTGACTCATGTAGTGCATGGGAGAGCTAAAGGAATCAATTCTGCTTTATTCCTGTCCTCCTAGGCACCCTTCTGCTTTTTCTGCTTTATTCCCTGCTTTTTCAGTGTTGTAAGGCAAAAGGAAAATCTAGATTAGGTGAGGTTGACTAGTTTTTTGTCCTACACATCCTCCTCTCTTTTCTCCATGAAAAAGCATGTATGAGTTACCATTCCACCACTATTTAGCTTGCCTAATCCTTTTTTCCAGTTCGTGAGCTCCATGACAGATTTGGGATCAACTTTTTACACCTATGGGGGATTTGCTTATTTTTAGTAAGCTTGCTTTATGCTAGATTCGAATTTATCCTCATGGATTTGAATACCTGATGTATGTTATTTATTCAGCAACCTATGTTATTATAGGTTTGGCTATTGTACATAGATTTAATACAGTTTAGTGTTCAGCTCCAATTTTCAGTCTCTTTGTGAGTGATTTTGCATGATCAATTGTTAATTGTTGTGAGTAAAATTAATCTATCACCTGGTTCAATTTCCACATGTTAGAATAATCAAACCATATTTTACCCACTTAGACATTAATTTAATTATTTATTTCTTATTTACCTAGTTCATGTGTCCCGCCTTGTGCAAGTTGTCATTTGCCTATCTATAATGGTAAAACTTGCCTTATTTGACTCATGTAGCACATCGGAGATCTAAAGGAATCAATTTTGCTTTATTCCTGGCCTCCTAGGTGCCCTTCTACTTTTTCTGCTTTATTCCCTGCTTTTTCAATGTTTTAAGGCAAAAGGAAAAGCTAGACTAGGTGAGGTTGACTAGTTTTTTGTCCTACACATCCTCCTCTCTTTTCTGCATGAAAAAGCATGTATGAGCTTCCATTCCACCACTCTTTATCTTTCCTAAGCCTTTTTGTCAATTTGTGAGCTCCATGACAGATTTGGGATCAGCTTTTTACACCTATGGGGGATTTGCTTATTTTTAGTAAGCCTGCTTTATGCTAGATTCGAATTGCTCCTCATGCATTCGAATCCCTGATGTATGTTATTTATTCAGAAACCTATGTTATTACAGGGTTGGCTATTGTACACTAATTTAATACAGTTTAGTGTTCAGCTCCAATTTTCAATCTCTTTGTGAGTGATTTTGCATGATCAATTGTTAATTGTTGTGAGTAAAATTAATCTATCACTTGGTTCAATTTCTACATGGTATTAGTGCCATTGTAGATTGTTTCTCTCCTTCAAAAATTGTTTTGCAGGTTCGACATTAGTGACTGGGAGCCTTCTACTGATAGCCGGGACAGATTTTCTAAGCTATGGATCAATCACAGAAAACTATCTTGACTCCCTTCAATTTATTTGAATGGAAAGCATAGAGGGAGATATTGTTGAGAGGGAAAGGCCTCTACAGGGTGACTATGGCAACAAAAGTAGAGCCCAATGCAGCTGCAGAGAAGATAAAATGGCACAACATGAGGGATGAGGCTTATGGCCTCCTGTGTCTGATTATTTCCAGAGACCTCCTTTTCCATCTTGATGGATTGACATCACCGAATGAAGTATGGGAGAAGCTTGCTTATATTTTTGGAAATACAGATGAGATGAGGGGACATCAAATCGAAAATGAGCTGATTTCACTGGGTCCAACGAGCTTTGAATCCTTGCGGCTATATTTCTCCAAGTTTAAAGCACTAGTTTTGTAGCTAAAACAATGTGGTATCGAAAAGAAAGATGATCAGCTCGTACTGGCCATCCTCTTGAAGCTAGGCCCTAATTATTCAGTGTTTGTTTTGACCTTCTATGCCACAAAACTGATAGCTTGAACCTGGAAGATGCCTAGCCTTGCAGATTTCATGGAATCTCTCACACAAGAACAGGACAAGCTGTGATGATGGGCACCATCAAACCATCCAAAGATCAAGCTTTGATTGCTGGAGATTCAAAGGTGGATTCAAAAGGATAAAAGAAAGCTAAAAAGCCACTTGAGCAAAAGAGAGACAAGAAACAGTCTCCGAAGGATCCACAAGGTCCCAAGAAGAATTACCAGAAGAAGAAGAACAAAGGTGAAATGAACAAGTGCGCATACTGCAATAAGGGCAATCACTCTGAAAGCTCTTGTAAGAAAAAGCAGATAGACATGCTGACCCAAATCCTGGAGAAGAATGGCATCTCCCTTCCAGAAAGCTCAAAGAAGAGAGAAGGAGGATCAAGTTTAGATGACAGAGAGAGAGTTCATGCTCTAGTTGCTGGCACATCAAGCTCACCTAGTTTTATCATTGATTATGGAGCTTCAAGACACATGGTTTTGACTAAGGAGGACTTCACCTCACTCGACATGTCGAAAGGACCATCTATTGTACTGGGAGATGACTCTCTCAATGAAAGTAAAGGCAAAGGAAGGATAGATCTTGATCATGGTCAAACAGCAATGTGTTGTATGTTCTTGGTCTCACCTCCAACCTCCTATCAGTGTACCAGGTGACCCACATTGGGTCTCCTAAGAAGGTCATATTCTCCCTCGATGAAGTTGAGATCACAGAGAACTCAACTGGTGGAGTCATTGCAAAAGGAGTTGCGAATCATGCTCAAAAGGTATACATGTTCTCAAACTTCTTACCTTACTCAAACCCCTCTGCTCTTCTCATTCATGCTAATGAAGCCAGCAAGCTGTGGGAGGAAATATTTGGCCACCTAAATTACAAATATCTTTCTGATCTTAGTGAAAAAGAGATGGTCATAGGGTTTCCCAAGATAAAATTTTCCAAAGTAGTATGCCAAGGTTGTATCCTAGGAAAACACCCAGAGCACAAATTTGAGAGAGCTAGTCATAAGAGAACCTCTGCACCCCTCGAGCTGATCCACAGTGATGTTGCTGGCCCATTCCCTCATATCTCCATGAGTCAGGTCAAATATGCATTGAATTTTATTGATGAATTTTCCAGGTATTGCTGGGTTTACTTCCTGAAACACAAGTCTGAAGTTTTTGGCCTATTTAAAGTCTTTAAGGCTTTGGTTGAAAACCAGTCTGGAAGGAAACTCAAGGCCCTCAGATCTGACAATGGTGGTAAGTATGTCAAGTCTGAGTTTATTAATTATTGTGCAGATGTAGGTATTCAGATGTAGCATTCTATCCCTTACACACCACAACAAAATGGTGTTGCTGAGAGGAAGAACAGATCACTGAAGGAGATGGCAACATGCATGATGGAGGCCAAAACTTTGCCACCAAAGTACTGGGTCGAAGCTATCAACTGTGTAGCCTATATTCAGAATAGGGTTCCTCATAAACAACTTGATGGAATGACTCCCTTCGAAGCATGGAGTGGGCACAAGCTAGATGTGACCCATTTCAGGATTTTTGGCTCAAAGGCTTGGGCTAGAATCCTGATAGAGAAGAGGAAGGATTTGCAGCCCCAAAGCCAAGAGTGTCTTTTTGTTGGACAATATGAAGATTCAAAAGGGTACAAGTTGATAAATTTGAGCACAAACAAAGCCTTCATTGAAAGGTGTGTTCAGTTGGAAGAAGAACCCCTTGCAGCAGTGGAAGTTGGTGAAGCATCTTCACCACCTGAACCTCAAGAAGTAAGTAAAGAGTTTGTTGAACATGCTGATTCTGATTTTTCTGATAGAGATGAGTTTATTTCAGACTCTAACAGCCCTACAAGGCCAAAATGGGAAGCCAAGACACTACATGCAGCAGGAGAGCTAGTTGGGGATCCCAATGACCCAAGAAGGACTAGATCTCAATTTGAGAGTGGTATGTGCATGAAGGATCCTATGTTTGCTGAAAAATGATATTTGATGGTGGATTCTAATACTCAAAAATATGAAGAAGTGGCAGGATATCCAATATGGAAAACAGCCATGAAGGAGGAGTTCAGCTCACTCCAGAAGAGCAACACATGGGAGCTAGTGGATATTCCCCCAGGGAGAAAACTAGTACAGTGTAAGTGGGTCTATAAGACCAAATTTTCTGCTGATGGTTCACCACTGAACTACAAGGCCATATTGGTAGCCAAGGGGTACTCACAGGTTCATGGCATAGATTACAATGATACTTTTTCCCCAGTGGCAAAGATGGATTCCATCAGGCTAGCCTTAGCGATTCCAGCCTCAAGGCAATGGGAGGTACATCACATGGATGTAAAATGTGCCATCCTGAATGGAAATATCACTAAAGAGATATATATGCAGCAGCCTCAAGGTTTTTATACTAACCCTTCTCTTGTGTGCAGGTTGAGAAAGTCATTGTATGGGCTAAAGCAAGCCCCCAGGGCTTGGTATGCCAAGATCGATAGCTTCTTGCTATCACTGAATTTTGTTCGGTGCAAATCAGATCCAAATGTCTATTTGAATTTAATTAATGGTTCATTAATAATCATTTTGTTATATGTTGATGACCTCCTCATTACAAGAATCTCACAGGCTGGGATTGCTTCCTTAAAAGGAGCTATGAACCAAGCCTTCTCCATGACAGATTTGGGGCTCTTAAGTCAATTTTTGGGGCTTGAGATTGCTCAAAACAAATATGGAATCAAGGTGCACCAGTCCAAATATTCCTTGGACTTGCTGAACAAATTCAAAATGAAGGATTGCAAAGCAAGAAAAACTCCCTTCCTTTCAAGAGTGAAGATGGAAGAGCCTGATTCTTCACCTATGGTAAACAATACACTGTATAGGCAATTTATTGGATGTTTGTTGTATCTAAAACATACTAGTCCTGATATTTGTTATACAGTAAGTGTGGCTTCTATATTCATGGATCATCCTCAAGAGATCCATTGGAAAGTAGCCAAAGGGATCCTTAACTTTGTTCGGGGAACAAGGACACATGGGATCTTCTATAAAGTAAAGTATGATCTTGATTTGATTGGATTTACTGACAGTGATTGGGCAGGTGATAGCACAGATAGAAAGTCCACTTCAGGATATGTGTTCATGCTTGTAGAAGGGCCAATCAGCTGGTCAAGCAAGAAATAGAGTGCCATTGCACTCTCATCTACAGAAGCAGAGTACAGAGGAGTTGTTAATGCAGCAACTCAATGTTTATGGTTGCAAGGTTTACTTGGAGAGTGTGGCTTCAAACTAGAGTACTCAACTAACATCTACTATGATAACCAGAGTACCATTCGAATATGCAAAGATCCAGTTCAGAAGTAGAGAACCAGACACATTGAGATCCATATGCACTACATCAGAGAACTTGTGCATGATGGCACCATTCACCTACTCTTCTGTTCATCTTCAGAACAAGTAGCTGATATCTTCACCAAAGCATTTTGTGAGAAGAACTTCAGCAATATCAAATCACTGCTGGGGATTTTTGATCATGCTGTGAAAGCATGAGTGGAGACAAGATTCTACAATTTTGTTTTATAGTCCATGTTTAAGGGAGGATTTTCCCAAGTTGGTTTTGCCTCTTTCCTTGTTTAAATGGACATGCAGTATGTAAAGGGTGACTAAGCCTTGTTACTAGGCCCTATAATTTTCTGATATATTACTCATAAGTCATCCTTAAGGGGGGGTGTTAGAATAATCAACCCATAGTTTACACACTTAGACATTAATTTAATTATTTCTGTCTTATTTACCTAGTTCATGTGTCCCACCTTGTGCAAGTTGTCATTTTCCTATCTATAATGGTCAAACTTTCCTTATTTGAATCATGTAGCACATGGGAGAACTAAAGGAATCAATTCTACTTTATTCCTAGCCTCCTAGGTGCCCTTTTGCTTTTTCTTCTTTATTCCCTACTTTTTCAGTGTTTTAAGGCAAAAGGAAAAGCTAGACTAGGTGAGGTTGACTAGTTTTTTGTCCTACACATCCTCCTCTCTTTTCTCCATGAAAAAGCATGTATGAGCTGCCATTCCACCACTCTTTACCTTTCCTAATCCTTTTTGCCAATTCGTGAGCTCCATGACAGATTTGGGATCATATTTTTACACCTATGGGGGATTTGCTTATTTTTAGTAAGCTTTCTTTATGCTAGATTTGAATTTCTCCTCATGCATTCGAATCCCTAATGTATTTTATTTATTTAGTAGCCTATGTTATTAAAGGGTTGGCTATTGTACACTGATTTAATACATTTTAGTGTTCAGCTCCAATTTTCAGTCTCTTTGTGAGTCATTTTGCATGATCAATTGTTAATTGTTGTGAGTAAAATTAATCTATCACTTGGTTCAATTTCCAAATGCTAGAATAATCAACCCATAGTTTACCCACTTAGACATCAATTTAATTATTTCTGTCTTATTTGCCTAGTTCATGTGTCCCACCTTGTGCAAGTTGTCATTTGCCTATCTATAATGGTCAAACTTGCCTTATTTGACTCATGTAGCACATGGAAGAGCTAAAGGAATCAATTTTAATTTATTCTTGGCCTCCTAGGTGCCCTTCTACTTTTTCTTCTTTATTCCCTGCTTTTTCAGTGTTTTAAGGCAAAAGGAAAAGCTAGACTAGGTGAGGTTGACTAGTTTTTTGTCCTACACATCCTCCTCTCTTTTCTCCATGAAAAAGCATGTATGAGCTACCATTCCACCACTCTTTAGCTTGCCTAAGCCTTTTTTCTAATTCGTGAGCTCCATGACAGATTTGGGATCAGCTTTTTACACCTATGGGGGATTTGTTTCTTTTTAGTAAGCTTGCTTTATGCTAGATTCGAATTGCTCCTCATGCATTCGAATCCCTGATGTATGTTATTTATTCAGCAACCTATGTTATTACAGGGTTGGCTATTGTACATTGATTTAATACAGTTTAGTGTTCAGCTCCAATTTTCAGTCTCTTTGTGAGTGATTTTGCATGATCAATTGTTAATTGTTGTGAGTAAAATTAATCTATCACCTTGTTCAATTTCCACATGGTATCAGAGCCAATGTATATTATTTCTCTCCTTAAAAAATAGTTTTGCAGGTTCGACATTAGTGACTGGGAGCCTTCTACTGACAGCCGGGACAGATTTTCTAAGCTATGGATTAATCATAGAAAACTATCTTGACTCCCTTCAATTTCTTTGAATGGAAAGCAGAGATGGAGATACTGTTGAGAGAGAAAGGCCTCTACAGGGTGACTATGGAAATAGAATTAGAGCCCAATGCAGCTTTAGAGAAGATAAAATGGCACAACATGAGGGATGAGGCTTATGGCCTCCTCTGTCTGAGTATTTCCAGAGACCTCCTTTTCCATATTGATGGATTGACATCATCGAATGAAGTATGGGAGAAGCTTGCTTATCTTTTTGGAAAGATAGATGAGATGAGGGGAAATCAAATCGAAAATGAGCTGATTTCTCTGAGTCCAACGAGCTTTGAATCCTTGCAGCTATATTTCTCCAAGTTCAAAGCACTAGTTTTGCAGCTGAAACAGTGTGGTATCGAAAAGAAAGATGATCAGCTCGTACTGGCCATCCTCTCGAAGCTAGGCCCTGATTATTTAGTGTTTGTTTCGACCTTCTATGCCACAAAACTGATAGCTCAAACCTGGAAGATGCCTAGCCTTGCATATTTCATGGAATCTCTCACACAAGAATAGGACAAGCTGGTGATGATGGGCACCATCAAACCATCCAAATATCAAGCTTTGATTGCTGGAGATTCGAAGGTGGATTCAAAAGGAAAAAAGAAAGCTAAAAATCCACCTGAGCAAAAGAGAGACAAGAAACAGTCTCCGAAGGATCCACAAGGTCCCAAGAAGAATTACCAGAAGAAGAACAACAAAGGTGAAATGAACAAGTGCGCATACTGTAATAAGGGAAATCACTCTGAAAGCTCTTGTATGAAAAAGCAGATAGACATGCTGACCCAACTCCTGGAGAAGAATGGCATCTCCCTTCCAGAAAGCTCAAAGAAGAGAGAAGGAGGATCAAGTTCAGATGACAGAGAGAGAGTTCATGCTCTAGTTGCTGGCACATCAAGCTCACCCAGTTTTATCATTGATTCTAGAGCTTCAAGACACATGGTTTCGACTAAGGAGTCCTTCTCCTCACTGGACATGTCAAAAGGACCATCTATTGTACTGGGAGATGACTCTCTCACTGAAAGTAAAGGCAAAAGAAGGATAGATCTTGATCATGGTCAGTTCAGCAATGTGCTGTATGTGCCTGGTCTCGCCTCCAACCTCCTGTCAGTGTACCAGATGACCCACACTGGGTCCCCTAAGAAGGTCATATTCTCCCTTGAGGAAGTTGAGATCACAGAGATCTCAACTGGTAGAGTCATTGCAAAAGGAGTTGCAAATCATGCTCAAAAGGTATACATGTTCTCACACTTCCTACCTTACTCAAACCCCTCTGCTCTTCTCATTCATGCTAATGAAGCCAGCAAGCTATGGCATGAAAGATTTGGCCACCTAAAATACAAATATCTTTCTAATCTTAGTGAAAAAGAGATGGTCATAGGGTTGCCCAAGATAAAATTTTCCAAAGGAGTCTGCCAAGGTTGCATCCTAGGAAAACACCCAGAGCACAAATTTGAGAGAGCTAGTCATGAGAGAACCTCTGCACCCCTCAAGCTGATCCACAGTGATGTTGCTGGCCCATTCCCTCATATGTACATGAGTTAGGCCAAATATGCATTGAATTTTATTGATGACTTTTCCAGGTATTGCTGGGTTCACTTCCTGAAACACAAGTCTAAAGTTTTTGACCTATTCAAAGTCTTTAAGGCTTTGGTTGAAAACCAGTTTGGAAGGAAAATCAAGGCCCTCAGATCTGATAATGGTGGTGAGTATCTCAAGTCTGAGTTTATTAGTTATTGTGTAGATCCAGGTATTCAGATGCAGCATTCTATCCCTTACACACCACAGCAAAATGGTGTTGCTGAGAGGAAGAATAGATCACTGAAGGAGATGGCAACATGCATGATGGAGGCCAAAACTTTGCCACCAAAGTAATAGGCCAAAGCTATCAACTATGCAGCCTATATTCAGAATAGGGTGCCTCAGAAACAGCTTTATGGAATGACTCCCTTCGAAGCATGGAGTGGGCACAAGCCAGATGTGATCCATTTTAGGATTTTTGGCTCAAAGGCTTGGGCTAGAATCCCGACAGAGAAGAGGAAGGCTTTGCAGCCCCAAATCCAAGAGTGTCTTTTTGTTGGATACTCTGAATATTCAAAAGGGTACAAGTTGATAAATTTGAGCACAAATAAATCCTTCATTGAAAGGTGTGTTCAGATTGAAGAAGAACCCCTTGCAGCAGTGGAAGTTGGTGAAGCATCTTCACCACCTGAACCTCAAGAAGTAAGTAAAGAGTTTGTTGAACATGGTGATTCTGATTTGTCTGATGGAGATGAGTTTATTGCAGACCCTAACAGCTGTACAAGGCCAAAATGGGTAGCCAAGACACTACATGCAGCAGGAGAGCTAGCTGAGGATCCCAATGACCCAAGAAGGACTAGATCTCAGTTTGAGAGTGGTCTGTGCATGAAGGATCCTATGTTTGCTGAAAAATGCTATTTGATGGTGGAGTCTGATCCTCAAACATATCAAGAAGTAGCAGGATATCCAAGATGGAAAACAACCATGAAGGAGGAGATCAGCTCACTCCAGAAGAGAAACACATGGGAGCTAGTGGATCTTCCCCCAGGGAGAAAACTAGTACAGTGTAAGTGGGTCTATAAGACCAAATTTGCTGCTGATGGTTCACCATTGAAGTACAAGTATAGATTGGTATCCAAGGGCTACTCACAGGTTCATGGCATAGATTAAAATGAGACTTTTGCCCCAGTGGCAAAGATGGATTCCAGCAGGCTAGCCTTAGCCATTGCAGCCTCAAGGCAATGGGAGGTACATCACATGGATGTAAAATGTGCCTTCCTGAATGGAGATCTCACTGAAGAGATATATATGCAGCAGCGTCAAGGTTTTTATACTAACCCTTCTCTTGTGTGTAGGTTGAGAAAGTCATTGTATGGGCTAAAGCAAGCCCCCAGGGCTTGGTATGCCAAGATCGATAGCTTCTTGCTGTCATTGAATTTTGTTCAGTGCAAATCAGATCCAAATGTCTATTTGAAGTTATTTAATGGTTCATTAATGATCATTGTGTTATATGTTGACGACCTCCTCATTACAGGAAGCTCACAGGCTGAGATTGCTTCCTTAAAAGGAACTATGAACCAAGTGTTCTCCATGACAGATTTGGGGCTCTTAAGTCAATTTTTGGTGCTTGAGATTGCTCAAACCAAAGCTGGAATCAAGGTGCACCAGTCCAAATATGCCTTTGACTTGCTGAAAAAATTCAAAATGAAGGATTGCAAAGCAAGCAAAACTCCCTTCCTTTCAGGAGTGAAGCTGGAAGAGGCTGATTCTTCACCTATGGTAAACAATACACTGTATAGGAAATTGATTGGATGTTTGTTGTATCTGACACATACTAGACCTGATATTTGTTATGCAGTAAGTGTGGCTTCTAGATTCATGGATCAGCCTCAAGAGATCCATTGGAAAGCAGCCAAAAGGATCCTTAACTTTGTTCAGGGAACAAGGACACATGGGATCTTCTATAAAGCAAAATATGATCTTGATTTGATTGGATTTACTGACAGTGATTGGGCAGGTGATAGCATAGATAGAAAGTCCACTTCAGGATATGTGTTCATGCTTGCAGAAGGGCCAATCAGCTGGTCAAGCAAGAAACAAAATGCCATTGCACTCTCATCTACAGAAGCAGAGTACAGAGGAGTTGTTAATGCAGCAACTCAATGTTTGTGGTTGCAGGGTTTACTTGGAGAGTGTGGCTTCAAACCAGAGTACTCAACTACCATCTACTGTGATAACCAAAGTACCATTCGAATCTGCAAAGATCCAGTTCAGAAGCAGAGAACCAGACACATTGAGATCCATATGCACTACATCAGAGAACTTGTGCATGATGGCACCATTCACCTACTCTTCTGTTCATCTTCAGAACAAGTAGCTGATATCTTCACCAAAGCATTTTGTGAGAAGACCTTCAGCAATCTCAAATCACTGCTAGGGATTGATGATCATGCTGTGAAAGCATGAGTGAAGACAAGATTCTACAATTTTGTTTTACAGTCCATGTTTAAGGGAGGATTTTTCCAAGTTGGTTTTGCCTCTTTCCTTGTTTAAATGGACATGCAAACCCCCATAGGTGGATAAAGCACTTGATAAATCTATCAAGGACCTCATGAGTTGGAAAAAGAATGATTGATTTGTCAAGGAGATGGAAATAACATGCTAATCCTAGAAAATGGAGAAAAACTAATGGAGGATGGGTTGGAAACAAAAGCTCCCAGTTTCCTAGTTGACTAGCTTTTATCTTATCCATAGAAAAGCAGGAAAAAGCAGAAAAAGCAGAAAAATGAAGAATCTGCTGTAAGGTCCTGTATACTAATTCTAGATCAACCCAGAATCATAAATAAATCATTCCTAGTATATATATGGCATGCATTGACTTTAAGGTGCAAGTGGATGCCAACTAATTAAGCTAGTGGGTGAATAATTAATCAAATAATGATTAATTATTTTATCCTAAGTTGTGAGTGGGTTTAATATATTCCAACACCCCCCTATAAGTCTGACTTTATGATGGTATGAAAAAAAATATGGATGCATATAGGGCCCAACAACAAGGCTATGGTCACCCTTTAACAATTATTATGTCCATAAAAGTGAGGAAAGAGGCAAAACCACATGGGGAAAATCCTCCCTCAAGATAGGACAAGGCACAGAATTTGAAATGTGTCTTCAACATATCTTCATCTTCACTTTAATGAGCTGATTGAACTGCTTCTAGATGAAGGACTTTTTGAAGAAATCATGAACTCCAAGATCATGCTCTGGAGTGTAGAACCTGCAAGAAGGAAGAGGAGAGACTCCTTGTATCTCATCAACTGATGAAGTAGGAGCATTATCTAAATGCTTCTTTCTACTGTAAAAATCTTATCTACAAACATAATCTGAAATGGAAAAGATATCTATGCATACTCCTTCCCAAAGAGTACAAAAAACAAGGCAATTTATTTCACACCCAGTTCCCCGAATAGCTGCAAAATTGTGATGTGAATCACATGTCAATCTTCCAATATGATGTAGCACCTGTATAGATCTGATATGAGGCTGATGAAACTCTGATATATCAGAAATATTAGCATATGGAATAGCAAATACAAAGGCTTCAGTGGCTCCATGAGGATATAGGACTAGACTAGGAAAATTATGAACAACTGGGGAAAACTGATAGGTGTAAAAATCTGAATGATGGATGGGCATAAGATCTGAACCATAAGTGTTTAGAACAGATCCAAACATATTTAATATCAGTCCATATATGACTAAGGTCATGGATAACCAGCCACTGAAAGTTAAAAAAGACTTCAAATCATGTAAGATAAATATCACTGCATAAGAGATCAATGAGGAATTATCTAGTGAGCTTGGGATTTGTATAGTCTTTGGATTATTCAGAGGTATGGTAGATGGTATGGATGGTGGTATTATATGTTTATCAACCTAAAAATATGCTTCTAAATCAGAATCCAAAGGATCACATATAAGCATATCAATAGACTCATGGGAATACACTGGTAATGAATCCTCTGTATGAAAGGAGGAAATAATGAGATGTTCATAATCTTCAAGGAGGCTCTGAGTATTAATGCCAAGAACAAAGGAGGATATGCTGAAGCACATGAGATAAATTAAGGTAAGTGGTATGACACAAATAAGTCTTGATGTGGCTAAGCAAACATCCTAGAAGTCACTAGGTTGCGCACCATCAATGAGAGAGGTATGCACAAGGTGTGAAGAATCTGGCACATAGATCTCAGAATCTAAGATAGGATATTGAGAGAACAATGAATGGGTTATAGGATCATAATCAATATCAGCAGAAGCTCCATATGTTACTTATTTTTCATCAATAGTATCACAAGAAGAAAAATCACCTTCAAGAGACACAGAAAAAGATGGCTCTTCAATATTTGCTTCTTCATTGAAGGAGGAAGCATTCGAATGAAAGACGGCAGCAGCAACATGAACTGTATGAGAAAATTCTTTATCATGATCAACTTCATTAGAGAATGTAGAGGCCAAGAAATCTTGAGAAAGAGAACAAGAGGAGATGCTAGGTTCGCTCCATGCTTCATCTTCAATTTCTTGCAAACCAAAAGCTTTGTCCAAAATTTTCCAAAGCTCAAATGGAAATTCAGCAGAATCTATGAGATGATATATATTTGGAGACATTCCCAAACACATAATTCCATAATCTCTATCACAATTATTTATCCAATCAATCTTCTCTTCATAAGACTCAGGTTCACTCAATGCACCAATGGAGACATCAAAGAGACATTGCCTCTTCAAGTATGCACTCATCTTTGGCTTCCAATCAACATAGTTGAAAGGAGATAGTAGAGGAACTTTTGAATCCATATTGAAGTTGTTGATATGCTCTAAGAGATACTCTCTGCAACCTGCAAAACAAACTAGGAGAAAATCTTGTAAGCTAGACAAGCTCTTCTTCAGAGAGGGATAGGAGACTGGAAGCGCTCCTCAAATCTGTAGAACTTGATCAACCTTGTAGCTCTGATACCACAAACATCCAATCAATTTCTTATACAGTGTATTGTTTACCATAGGTGAAGAATCAACTTCTTCCAGCTTCACTCCTAAAAGGAAAGGAGTTTTGCTTGCTTTGCAATCCTTCATTCTGAATTTGTTCAGCAAGTCCAAGGCATATTTGGACTGGTGCACCTTGATTCCAGCTTTGGTTTGAGCAATCTCAAGCCCCAAAAATTGACTTAAGAGCCCCAAATCTGTCATGGAGAAGGCTTGGTTCATAGCTCCTTTTAAGGAAGCAATCTCAGCCTGTGAGCTTCCTGTAATGAGAAGGTCATCAACATATAACACAATGATCATTAATGAACCATTAAATAACTTCAAATAGACATTTGGATCTGATTTGCACCGAACAAAATTCAGTGATAGCAAGAAGCTATCGATCTTGGCATACCAAGCCCCGGGGGCTTGCTTTAGCCCATACAATGACTTTCTCAACCTGCACACAAGAGAAGGGTTAGTAGCAAAACCTTGAGGCTGCTGCATATATATCTCTTTCAGTGAGATCTCCATTTAGGAAGGCACATTTTACATCCATGTGATGTACCTCCCATTTCCTTGAGGCTGCAATGGCTAAGGCTAGCCTGATGGAATCCATCTTTTCCACTGGGGAAAAAGTCTCATTGTAATCTATGCCATGAACCTGTGAGTAGTCCTTGGCTACCAATCTGGCCTTGTACTTCAGTGGTGAACCATCAGCAGCAAATTTGGTCTTATAGACCCACTTACACTGTACTAGTTTTCTCCCTGGGAGAAGATCCACTAGCTCCCATGTGTTTCTCTTCTGGAGTGAGCTGAACTCCTCCTTCATGGTTGTTTGCCATCTTGGATCTCCTGCTGCTTCTTCATATGTTTGAGGATCAGAATCCACCATCAAATAGCATTTTTCAGCAAACATAGGATCCTTCATGCACAGACCACTCTCAAACTGATATCTAGTCCTTCTTGGGTCATTGGGATCCCCAGCTAGCTCTCCTGCTGCATGTAGAGATCGTCGATAAATGTCGTCCAAAAAATTTAGAAGATCTGACCACTGAAATGTCGGCGGAAAATAGGTGATGGAGCTGATACTTCGAGAGATATTAGTTGAACAGACCACCGATGTGTCTAAAGAATCTTGTTGTTTGGGAGTCCACCGTTGTAGCTGTCAGTTGGTCTATCACTCCAATGATTAGAGTCTTCAACTGCCGATAGTGTTCTGGTCATCGACGCAGCAGAAAGAGTTTGTTGTTTGAATCGTCGATACGACGGACAGGATTAGTGATCTGATCACCGATACATCAGAGGAAAACAGTTGATGAGACCACCAATGAGTTTTATGGTCCACGGAACCCACAGTTGGTTCATTGGCTACCATTGCGGATTCCTATAGAACCAGCTGCTCAATGAATAGTGGATCTGATTTTCGATACAGCGTTATGTGAATTCGTTCCTCACCGATGCGGTAGTGCTTAGCGGTCCCGATCACCAATAATAGTCCTCAACATCGCTGATAAAGTTTGGAATCTTAGACAACTATGGATCCGACACGTCGAAGAAAAATAGACGAATAGACCGCCGATGAGTAGCGGAGAAAACTAGCTGTTTTGACTGCCGAAGTGTCAGAATTTTAGTTGGGAAGAGGTCCGATGGGGGAAAAGAGAATTTGGGATTTTCAAGTGGGATTCTTCAGCAATTTCAGTAGTTTTTTAGTGAGATTTTCAGCAGTTCTTCAGTGGATTTCAGGGCTGAAAAGGAAAAATCCTAGGTGGCTGAAGTTAGCATTCCAGACCAAAATACAGTTGTATGTTTTGCCTAAATTTGGTGAAATTCGTCATTTTAGAAGGGGTGTGGTTTTCACACCCGAGGTCAGAATGGAACATGTGGATAGGTGTTGGAAAGCTTCTCTAGCAGGGAACAAAGGTGAATCACCAGAATTTGAATGAGGAGTAGAAAAATACTAGCGGTTGCTGAAAAGAGTTGTGTTACTGTGAATATGGACAATCCAAGGATTGCATGCCTAGAGATAGCAAAGACCATGAAGTCGAACCAGCTATTATGCGGAAGAGGAATTCCAAGCAAAGATGAGGATTTTTAAAAGGAAAGTCCCTTAAACCCTATCTTGCTAACTATATTATATTTTATAAGCTTGTGTACATAGAAATTATGGCATGGGGATGCTGAAAATGCATCGAGATAATGCTTGTTTATCATGACTAACCAATGGTTGAAATGATGAATTGATGATAATTCTAGAACCATTTCAAGAGCTGTTATGAATGTAGGATAGTAAGTGCATGAAGAGGGTAGTCATGATTGATTGGCTACCAGAAATGCTCTATGGAAGGGCAAGGTGGTACAAATGATATGCCCGTGAACAATGAAAAGTTATATGCATCAAGACTTACCAAGTGTTGGCTAATTGAAGTTTAGGTTTCAGGTAGATTGGTTGGGGCATGGAAATATGGGTAAGACCATGAAAAAGGCTGAAATCTACCCTGTGAAAGAGCCAAACCTCATGAGAAGAATCTCATGGTTGTGAAATTAGTCTGTATGCAGAATGAGTTGTCAATTTGAATTTGAAAATTTCAGATTTGAGAAATTGCTGATAACTACTAATCATTGTTGGCTTACGTAGAATTGTGTCAAGAGGACGTGTTGTAAGTGGATGTCCATGTTATGCTAGTAAGCATAAAATTTCAATATACAGAATGGTGCTGCTTACAAGAGACCAACAAATGAGGATCACCTCATTGCTAAGCAAATCAATTTCTGTAGTAGACAGAGTTGCAAATTCATATTGAATTTAATTACTAATGTCATTTCTTGGTTATGGAATAATCAAATTTGGATTGTATTGTTAGACAATGATTGACTGTTTGGATACTTGATGAATGTGCCAGGGGTACACGCTGTAGGAAGAACATGTGTGATGGCTTGCAGGAGCCAAACTTCACGAGGAGGTTTCCCCTATCTTGGAAATGGGTTTTAGGTGAAAATCCATTGGACATTTTGGAAATGTCCCATCTGCACTGCATGTTTGGTAAGAAACATGAGTGAGATGGTATAGATTATGTCAGTAAGACATGTGTGGATAGGGAATGTGAAAGGAGTTGGGATTGAAAACTGAGGGACTGTCAACTTAGAGAAGGAAGCCCCCATTCCTCCTTAATGAAGGAATACTGCATCAGCAAATGGATAAGTATTATGTGACCCTAGCTTAGAATATGCATGCCAAATTGTTAAATTCCATATGCAGATCATGTTTTGATTTTATTTCCATTATGACAGATTGCTTGAGTATGAATAGGGCCTACATGGCTCACATCGGAAAGGGGTGCACACTTTTCCCGATGTCGAGTCATGAAAGGGTTCTCAATATTTACTACACCCTAGGGAGTGGACGCACTCCTGGTGTCTCAATACTTGATAGTGAATGACATGAAACATGATTACAGTTTTAGAGCAATAACACTGATGAGGTTGCTTATGTTACTTGTGTTGATAGGATAAACATATGCAATTTGGTTGTTGATATAAGTGTATTGGCTTGGTTTCTTGAATCCTAATAAACCCAATTGTGTATTGGCTTGGCTAGACAGTCTAATAAAACCAAATGTAGGTTGGCTTGACTTTTCTTGATGTGTATAAAAGGAGGTGGTGAAGATGTCACTGAAATAGGGTTGTTATATGCCTGGGGATCCATAGTAGATCCTGGACCTGGAAATGGTCATTTATTGTTGAAATAAGTGTATTGTTGATATAAGTGCATTGTTGATATAAGTGCATTGTTGATATAAGTCCATGTGTTATTGTTGATGTCCTGATAAACCCAACTGTGTTGGCTTGGCCGATTGGTTGTTGATATAAGTGTATTGTTGATATAAGTGCATGTGATTTGTTGATGGCCTGATAAACCCAACTTTTTTGGCTTGGCTGATTTGTTCCTTCCTAGTCAGTGTGAAGGTGTACTGGCTGGATAGTAATTACTTGATGTTTAGGAGCAGCCTGCGTGCTAACCTAACATCCAAGTCCATATGCAATCCCAAGGCTTGCAAAGCGAAGCAGGACCCTATGGACCAAAGAGGAAACGCACAATGCAGATAAGTATTGGATTATTTTGCAGCTTCTTGCTTATGAATATACTTGTGTATATGGTTTGGTTATAATCTTCTAACTCTTGTTTAGAGACAAGCCAATGAGAATAAACTAAACATGTGAGTCTATTCGATGTTTGAATATAGGTATCATTGGGAGAGAGGACTATGAGGGCATCCTAGGGGTGCATGTGGACATGTGACTGTCCTAAAGAGCTCAAAATGAGCGATAATGAAAAAGGTGCTAGTGGGACTGTGAAGGTCCTATCAGCCAAGAGTTGTAGACGAACCATGTGGAGAGACTCCATGGTTGAAAGGTCTAGAATAGACTGGAGACACTAAGTGTCATGACCAAGAAGGGTTGGTCCAGCATTCACGGTGAAGTGAAAGAGGCTAAGAGCNGTATGACTGAAAATAGAATGTGTTTATTTGCTTAAAATAAATTGTGAATGCTGGAATAGTTAATTCCCTGCCCAAGAATGGACATGAATGAGCTCATGTGGGTGTTGGGAAGGCATGAAAAGTATGAAAGTCTCCTTGAGAAGACTTGGACTGCCATGCCAATTGGGCAATTAATTGACTGATTTTAATGCCTATATTATGCTTGGTCTAACAGAATTTCAATGATGCATTTCACAGGTGAGAAAAGTGAAATCTAGTTGTGGAAATTGATCATGGCAGCAGACCAAAAACTGTTGGACTTGGCTGGAAGTCTCCTTCAAACAATTTCCAAGACCCAATAAAATCTTGGAGAGACGCTCAAGATATAGAAAAGGCAGAACGAGATGAACCACCAGATTTTGCAAGACTCTATTGGTTTGAAAAAGGAGGTAAAAACCCTTCTGGGAGCAATCCATAAAGGAAATAAAATTGGATCAATGATGGTGCATTCATCCAATCGTCCCATGAAGAAATGTTCCAGGCAAGGAGACTCAAAGGAAATTGAGCAGGTAAAGATGAAGCAGCCAGTGAAATGTTGGAAATGCAGAGGACATCATTACCGCCGAGACTGCCCAACGAGGGAACACTAAGAGGGTAGCAGCCACAAAGTTCCTAGACTTGGGGATGAGCCAAAAGTTGAGAAACAGCAGGAGAAGCTCATGGAAGCCAAAGGGCTTGGTCCTAAAAGTTCAAAGTAAATAATTGAACATGGGACAGATCTCCAAAGCTTTGAAATTTTGGATGTGCAAATTGTATATGTATTTCCTATGTATTGGAACACTGAGGACAATGTTATTCCAAGGGGGAGGGGAATGTAACATCCTGATTTTGACCTTGTTAGCATTAAATATACATTATGTATATATTGTAATTAATCGTGGTGTGGAGCTAAAGGCAAAAGCCCCACCATAGATTTCGTTGTGTTATGTTTCGGCGATTGGAATCGTTGCCAATGGTATATCATGTTATCCGACACATTATAGTTTTGGCATCATGTAAATATTCACTTTAATTAAAATGAACCTACAACCAGCTACGACGGTGCAACGATAATGAAAAGGGCATGATTTTACAAAGGATAACCGGGGGGATTGTTAAACCTTGAGCCCATGGGGTAAAAGCCATGTGTCATCCACCTTTTTGACTTGTCATCTTCCCTTGTCTCATCCAAATACCACATTAAAGGTTCTACTGTTAGTTGGGGTAGTTATTGCTAGGGAGTGGAGTGTGGTAGGACTGTCAGTCCTTGCCCACACACACACTCCACCAGCAGGTTGACCTTCACGTTGGTAGGAAAAACCACTACCTCATCTTGGCATGCAATTTTTCCCATTCTCTACATGACTGCATGGGATGCTTCCACTCTCCCACTCTCCCAAGCTTGTTCATCCTCATGCAGATGGTGGTCCTTTCACCTTCTCACACACATGCTTCTGTGTCATTTTACGAAGGCAACGAGTTGAGGAGCCGCTTCTTTTTCCACCGACGCCCACAATTTTCTTGTGCAAAGCCATTCACGCTTGGAAGGTAGTGTGTATGCATGTTTCCATACCGATTTGGGGTTCTGCGTATGTGTTTTCCCTGCCCAGTTGAGAACCTGACTTTCCTCTTCCATTTTTGTACGGTGCAGTTGTCCCTTTGCCTCCTTGTTGAGACTGAGGTTTTTGTTTCCCCATGTTGTTCATTTGTTGTGGGTTCAGTCATGTTTTGGCCATGATAGGGCCAAGAACGATTCAGGAATTGTTTTCCCCTGTCCAAGCTGTGAATCGCTTGTTTGGCTGCGTGTATGCAGTGGTTTTTATTTGGACTGTGTTGGAGTGGGATGAGGGCTTGATTTTCTTGATAAACCTGGTGTGTTTGGGGAACCACATAGATAGATCTAGAGGGCTGGATTTCTTCTCCACAACCCCGAGGTAGCACTGGAAAGGGAGGTCAGGGCCTGAGGGACTGTGTAGTAGAGAAGGGATTGATTTCCTGGTGTTGGGTGTGTGTGGGTGTCTTAGAATTCAGGCTAGCTTTGGTGTAAGCATCCTTAGCTCTTCCATGAGCTCCCCAACTTAGCATTCAGATTTTCCTTGATAGCTTGATAAACCCTACTGTGCTGGTTTGGTTGATTTGTGTACCTTGTCTATGTGTAAGTCTGCTTAGTCCCTTATTCCTTGGGGAATCATGCCCAGGTCGGGGGTGGCAGTGTTGTTGATAGATTGATGAGCACGCTGGCCTATGGTTGGGTGGAACGTTGCAGCGATGTAGCTGGTTGTGCGACAAGTTCTTTATAAGATAAGTATTCTTGTCTATATTACTTCTGCAATCATATTTGATGTTTAATGAATGATGATTGAACATGTTGAATGCCTGAATGAATGTATGTTTGCTTCTACTATGTATGTAAATGATTATGCATCTTAGCATGTTTTAGGTTCAAGCATTTTGATTTTATGTATGTTCATGTTCATGGGGTTAGTTGCTCAGATGTTTGATGGTTTGGTAGCGTCCTCTTCACCGTTCAGAGGGTCACGGACGTTACATTTGTTTTATGCATTTTTGAGATTTGTTGCATATTTGATTCCATTTGTGCTTTTTGGACTGTTATTGTGGAAATTTATAATTGTTTCACTCTAGGAAATAATTCTTATTTTCCTTACTGTTCAGATTCATTTTGGTTTGTAAAGAAAACTCAATAAAAAAAACAAGCCAATTTTTTTTTCTTAAGGGCTCCCTCCCCGAACCCCCATAAACCCCCAGGCCAGGGGGATGGACCACCCCCCCGAACCCCCCTATAGCTCACATGATAATTCATGGAATTGTGATTGATGTTGCTCTTTTCAAGAAAACTCTTTCCCTACCTTAGGTAGCTTTCATCAAAAGAGAAATGTGCATCGTCATGTAGCTAGGGTTTGCATTCTTTTTACATTTCATGTCTACTCATGCATCCACTTAACCGCATAAGATAAAATTAATGCTATATTAGGATTAAAATCATTTAGTAATTGTGTGTAAGTTATAGACGTGTTCTAGCATCTTTAAGCATGGCAGCTGTCATTTATTTCCTGCACTGCATCCTGAGGGCTTGTAGTTCTTCCACGTACCAGCCGATATATATAATGGATTTTCACATACCTTTGGGTATATAGAAAATTAATTCACATACTCAGTAGTATATCAGAAGGCTCCTGTCGAGCGGTTGTGCATTAGACAACACCACTATGGAGTTGAGTTCCCCCATACTTAGTGTAAATTGGGAGGACCTGTTAGGATTCCTATGACCAATTGAGTTAACCTTTTGGTCGTCTTGGCATCACAATACACCAAGCACAACACTCAGGGATATTTGTTAGAATAATCAACCCATAGTTACCTACATTATACATTAATTTAATTATTTTTTTCTTATTACCTAGTTTCCTAGATTCCATTCTATGCTAGTTGCCTTCTACATCTCCTAGAAGTCAACACATGCTAAAAATGAGTCATGGAGCGCTTGGGAAACATCCTGGAAACCCAATTTAGCATGTTTGATTTATTCTATATTCTCTAAAGCACATATCTTCTTTTTCTGAAAAGCTTCCTTGTTTTATTTCTGATTTAAGGCAAAAGGAAAAGCTAGACTAGGTGTAGTTGACTTGTTTTTTTCCCACATCATCCTCCCTCCTTTTATCCAAATAAAAGAATGTATGATTTTTATTTCCATCCCTATTTATCTTTCCCACTTGACTTAGAAAATTCATGAGCATCTACTTATATTTGGAAACTGCTTTATGCACCTATGGGGGATTTGACTAGATTTGGTAAGCTTGTTTTTTTACTATTTTGAATGGAATATTTATGCATTCGATTCTCTCATGTAATTATATATTACAGCAGCCTATTACTTAATAATTTTTTCTATTGTACACTTACTCAATACATATTAGTGTTATGCTCCAATTTCAGTCTCCTTTGGTGTTAATTTTGCATGTTTAATTAGCAATTTTGTGAATGTAATTGTTTTATCTCTTGGGTTCAATTTCCACATGGTATCAGAGCATTTGTAGATTGATTTATCTCCTTCCAAATTGTTATTGCAGGTTTGACATCATTGGCTGGGAGCACATTCTGCTGAATGGAGGGCACAATTTCTGAGCTATGGACCAATCTCAGAAGATCATCTTGACTCCATTCAATTTATTTGAGTGGAAAGCTGAGATGGAGATATTTTTGAGAGTGAAAGGTCTCTAGAGGGTGACTATGGAAACTGAGGAAAATCCCAACGTAGTTTCAGATAAAATTAAATGGCACAACAGGAGGGATGAGGCCTATGGTTTTTTGTGTCTGAGCATTTCAAGAGACCTCCTCTTCCATCTTGATGGATTGAAATCACCTGATGAAGTGTGGGAGAAGATATAAGATATTTTTGGAAATACAAATGAGATGAGAGCACATCAAATCAAGAATGAGATGATCTCCTGGAGTCCCGGTAGCTTCGAATCATTGCAACTCTACCTTTCCAAGTTTAAGGCCCTTGTTTTGCAGTTGAAACAGTGTGGGATTGAAAAGAAGCAAGATAAATTAGCCTTGGACATACTCTCTAAGCTTGGTCCTAAATATTTGGTTTTTGTTTTGACCTTCCATGCCACCAAGTTGATAGCTCGAGCTTGGAAGATGTCTAAGCTTGCAGAGTTCATGGAGTCCCTCACACAGGAGCAAGATAAGTTGGTGATGATGGGCACCATCAAACCTTCCAAAGACCAATATTTGGTTGCTGGATATTCAAGGGTGGATTCAAAAATCAAGAAAAAATCTAAAAATCCACCTAAGCAAAAGAGAGACAAGTCTAAGTCTCAAGAGGAGCCCCAAGGTTCCAAGAAGAACTCCCAGAAGAAGAATAACAAAGGAGAAATGAGTAAGTGCGCATACTGTAGTAAGGGCTATCATCCTGAGAGCTCTTGTATGAAGAATAAAATTGACATGTTGACCCAACTCCTCTAGAAGAACAACATCTCCCTTCCTGATTGCTCAAAGAAGAAGGAAGGAGGATCAAATCCAGAAGATAGAGAGAGAGTACATGCCTTGGTTGCTAGCACATCAAGCTCACCTAGCTTCATCATAGACTCTAGAGCTTCTAGACATATGGTTTTGAAAAAATTGAAATTCTCCTCTCTTGACATGTCGAAAGGTCCACTAATAGTTTTGGGAGATGACTCTCTCACTGATAGTTTGGGGAAGGGTAGGATTGTTCTTGACCATGGTAGTTTCAATAATGTGTTGTATGTTCCAAGTCTTGCCTCCAATCTCTTATCAGTGTATCAGATGACTCATATTGGGTCTCCAAAGAAGGTCATATTCTCCCCTGATGATGTTGAAATCACTAAGATTTCTAATGGTGAAGTCATAGAAAAAGGTGTTGTTGATCACACTTCGAAGGTATACAAGTTTTCCCATTTTCTACCCTACTCAAACCCCTCTGCTCTTTTGATTCATGCTAATGAAGAAAGCAAGATTTGGCATGAAATATTTCTGATTTGAGTGAAAAAGATATGGTCATAGGGTTACCAAAGATCAAGTTTTCTAAGGGAGTTTGTCAAGGTTGTATCCTAGGAAAACACCCATAGCACAAGTATGAGAAATCTAGTCATGAGAGAACCTTTGCACCTCTTGAGCTGATCCATAGTGACATTGCTGGTCCATTCCCTTATATTTACATGATTCAATCCAAATATGCACTGAACTTCATAGATGACTTTTCTAGGTATTGTTGGGTTCACTTCCTAAAGCTTGGGTTCACTTCCTAAAGCATAAGTCTGAATTTTTTTACCTCTTCAAAGTCTTTAGGGCCTTGGTTGAAAACAAGTTTGGGAGGAAACTCAAGATCCTTAGATCTATAAATGGTGGTGAGTATGTCAAGTCTAAGTTCATTTAGTATTTTAAATATGAAGGTATTCATATGTATCATTCGATCCATTACACACCACAACAAAATGTTGTTGCTGATAGAAATAACAGATCACTGAAGGAGATAGCAACCTGCATGATGGAGGCTAAGACTTTTCCACCAAATTTTTGGGCCGAGGCTATAAACTATGCATCCTACATCCAGAATAGGGTGCCTCATAATCAACTTGATGGTATGATTCATTTCAAATCTTGGGGTGGGCACAAGCCAGATGTGACCCATTTTAGGATTTTTGGCTCAAAGGCTTGGGCTAGAATTCCAACTGAAAAGAGGAAGGATTTGCGACCCCAAATACAAGAGTACCTATTTGTTGGGTATTTTTAAGATTAAAAATGGTACAAGATGATAAAATTGAGCACTAACAAATATTTCATTGAAATAAGTGTTCAGTTCCAAGAAGAGCCTTTAGCAGCAGTTGAAGTTGGAGAGTCCTCTTCACCACTAGAACCATTGATTGTAAGTGGAGAGACTAATGAGTTTGATGATTCTGATATGTCTGATAATGATAATTTGATTGCATATCCTAACATTCCTACAATACCAAAATGGTCAGCAAATACCATTCATGCAGCTGGGGAACTAGCTGGAAATCCTAATGACACTAGGAGGACTGGATCTCAATTTGAGAGTGCCCTTTGTGTGAAATATATTCTATTTGATGAGAAGTGCTATCCAATGTTTGAATCATATCCAAAAACATATGAATATGCAGTACATGATCCAACATGGAAAACAGCCATGAAATAATAATTCAGCTCGCTCCAGAAGAACAACACTTGGGAACTTGTTGATCTTCCCCCGGGGAGGAAGCTAGTTCAATTTAAGTGGGTTTTCAAGACTAATTTTGATGCTAATGCTAATGGTTCACCTTTGAAATATAAGGCAATATTGGTGTCCAATAGATACTCACAAGTACATGGTATTGACTACAATGAAACCTTTGCACCAGTGGCAAAGATGGACTCCATAAGGCTAGCTCTAGCCATTGCAGCTTCAAAGCAATGGGAGGTACACCACATGGATGTGAAGTGTGATTTCCTAAATGGAGATATAAATGAAGAGATTTACATGCATCAACTTGAAGGGTTTGTTTCTAATCTATCTTTAGTGTGCAGTTTAAATAAATCATTGTATGGGCTCAAGCAAGCCCTAAGGGCTTGGTATGCCAAGATTGATGGATTTCTGTTGTCACTGAGTTTTGTTTGATGAAAGTCTGATCCTAATGTCCATTTGAATTTGATTCATGGTTCTTTGATGATTATTTTTTTGTATGTGGATGACCTTTTTATTACAAGAAGTTCGAATAAAGAGATTGCCTCCTTAAAGGATGCAATGAACCATGCATTTTCTATGACAGATTTGGGATTGTTGAGCCAATTCTTGGGTCTCGAAATTGCTCAATCCCAAAATGGAATCAAAGTACATCAGTATAAGTATGCTCTATATTTTTTCAACAACTTCAACATGAAATATTGCAAGCCAAGCAAGACTCCCTTCCTTTCAAGAGTTAAGTTTGAAGAAGCAGGTTCTTCTCCTATGGTAAATAATACACTGTATAGGCAGTTGATTGGGTGTTTGATTTATCTTACACACACTTGACCTGATTTATATTATGTAGTTAGTGTGGCTTAGAGATACATGGATCATCCTCATGAGATCCACTAGAGAGTAGCCAAAAGGATCCTAAACTTTGTTCAAGGAACAAGAACTCATGGGATATTCTACAAAGCAAAATATGATCTTGATTTGATTGGGTTTATTGACAGTGATTGGGAAGGTGACAACACAGATCGAAATTCTACATTAGGATATGTGTTCATGCTTGCAAAAGGGGCAATCATCTGGTCAAGCAAGAAGTAGAGTTCCATAGCACTCTCATCTACAGAAGCAGAGTATAGAGGAGTTGTAAATGAAGCAACTCAATGTTTGTGGTTGCAAGGGATACTTCAAGAATGTGGCTTTGAATAAGAGTTTTCAACCATTATCTACTGTGATACTCAAAGCACCATTAGAATCTACAATGATCCAGTTCAGAAACAATGAACCAAGTACATTGAGATCCATATGCACTACATTAGACAACTTGTGCATGATGGTACCATTGTTCTACTCTTTTGGTGCATCTTCAAAACAAGTAGCAGACATCTTCACCAAATTTTTTTGTGAGAAGACCTCCAGCAATCTCAAATCACTACTAGGGATTTCTGATCATGCTGTGAAGCATGATTGATGATAATATTTCCAAATTTTGTTTTTCCTGTCCATGTTTAAGGGAGGATTTTTCCCACTGGGTTTTTGCCTTTTTCCTTGGTTGTATGGACAAGCAGTATGTAAAGGGTGACTAATACTTGTTGCTAGGCCCTATAGTTTTCTGATATTTACTCATAAATTTAGGCTTAAGTGTGGGTGTTATAATAACCAACCCATAGTTACCTACATTAGACATTAATTTAATTATTTTTCTCTTATTACCTAGTTTCTTAGATTCCATTCTATGCTAGTTTCCTTCTACATGTACTAGAAGTCAACACATGCTAAAAATGAGTCATTGAGCACTTGGGAAACATCCTAGAAACCCAATTTATCATGTCTTCTTTATTCCAGATTCTCTAAAGTGCATATCTGCTTTTTTTGAAAAGTTGCCTTGTTTTATTTCTGATTTAAGGCAAAAGGAAAAGATAGACTAGGTGTTGTTGACTTGATTTTTGCCCACATCATCCTCCCTCCTTTTCTCCAAATAAAATAATGTATGAGTTGTCTTTCCATCCCTCTTTATCTTTCCCACTTTACTTAGCAAATTCATGAGAATCTACTTATATTTGGAAACTGCTTTATGCACCTATGGGGGATTTGACTAGATTTGGTAAGCCTGCTTTTTGACTATTTTGAATGGAATATTTATGCATTCAATTCTCTCACGTAATTATATATTACGGAAGCCTATTACTTCATAAGGTTGGCTATTGTACACTTACTCAATACAAATTAGTGTTATGCTCCAATTTCAGTCTCCTTTGGTGTTAATTTTGCATGTTTGATTAGCAATTTTGTGAGTGTAATTGTTCTATCTCTTGGGTTAAATTTCCACAATATTACTACACATGTATCATCCAGATAGTCAAGTATTTAGGAAAGGGTATGGTCTCAAACCTTCTTGTCGCATTTTATTGTTGGACCTTGCGGTATGTAGCGAGTTGTGAAGCCTTGATAATACTGTGAGAATCCTGACTTTTGATCCACTCCTATTCACACAGTTTTCTTGTTGATTTTATACTTGAGTAGTGTTTGATTTGTGTGGTACTTTAGACACTCTTATAGAATTTAGATACGGGAGACTCTCTAGGTACCACCAGTCAAGAGAACCCTTTTCAGGGCATGTCTTTTATTTCTCCCCCTTGTGGAGTTGTTGGTCATCCCTTCATGGCCACTTTGAGTCTTCTTGGATTGAATATAGTATTTTCTATGTGTTTATTCTCCAATCATGTTATAAAAAATGCATATTTTGTGTCGGATCACTGTCACATACCCCAATTTTGTGAAATAACGTTAATTGTTTTTATTATATTCCTGAGACATTATGTTAAATTAATGTTAAGTAGGAATTGATGACTCAGCAGAGTCAACAGAAGTGGAATGTAATTCAGAATATTTTATTATTAATAAATAAATTGTGGAGACAACAGCATGGGAGAGTTGTTAAAAAGAGGTTACTGGTCAAACTGGTGGATGGAACTAGGTGGAGGGCAAAAGACAAGTGGCAGCATCCTCAAACACTTCCTAAGTTGCAAGTGGCAACTTCCCTATATTTGGGGTCATGATCCCCCAAGAAAGAGGGATCAGAGCAGGTGGCTCATTAAATGAAAACTAACCCAAAAAAGACCTAGGCAATCTTTTAAAAGTACTCAATGAAGAGAGCTGAGGCTGCTCAGAGATTTTCCAGAAAGAATTCATTCAGGTGAATGATATTCAGGAAATTCATTGAGGAAAGAGGGAAAAACAGTAAGGAAGTTGTTTTGAGAGGAATGCTGTAGTAACTTGTTATTTACAGCTTGTTGGCTGGGAGGACTTACTGATAAGTCCTGGATTAATACTGAGTTTTGAAGACTGGTATTTGTCTATTGCTACACCTAGTTCCAGCCAGGGAGACCAGAGCAAGCTCGGGGGTCCTGAGGAGTCACTGTTTGAGTGCTCTCCAGGAGTTGGTAGGGAGGAACGGCCTCTCATTGCTGTTGTTGTCCCAGTTCAAACAGTTTTTGTCACTTAACTATTTTTGTTTTAATAAGTGTGAATGGATGAATGTTATGCTTATTTTCTATGACAGAAGAGTTAGCTATTTTAGTAATGTAAATGTTTTAGTTTATCAGTATTTGAATCTGTTGATGAAAACTAAAGACCACTGTGTTTTTCCACATCTGGGTTCTACCAGACCGTGCTCCAGCACAGGGGTAAAAATTATAAACAGATAGTATGATGAGATGGTAGAATAGTAATTGTTTCTTTACTTAACATCGGAACACATTATTTTCTTTACTGACAGCTGTTTATGCACATAGCTAAAACCTATTTTTCTCAAACAGTATATCATTCCCAGTAATCCTAA
>LPNX010561824.1:220131-238548 GCA_001517045.1 Pseudotsuga menziesii | reverse complement strand
AATAATACTTGAGGACATTATTAAAATATAATGAGAGTATAAAGACTTTACATAAATTTGAATGGTATAAATTATGCCTTAAAAATTTCAGTTTTTTCTGACAATTAGTAAATCAGGGTATAAAGCCAGTACAGAACCCTTGACAATAAATTTAATTAACAATAAGTTTGGAGAATACTTTAACCACAGATTATTTATAAACTGAGAATAAACTACTATTACTTTATATAATTATAAAAGATCCTAAGCAAAACAAATAACAACAGTAATAAGTATTACAGGAAGATAACCAGGTTATTATAAGCAGTGATATTAGTATCCTATTAATTATTGTATATAAATTTATATTATTTGGAAATTACAGTAATATCTTATCTTTTCTCTTTAGCAGGAATTTCAGTATAACAACCTGTAAGCTTGGTGATACAGTCAATGACTTTTAAATGTCATTTAGAACCTCAAGATTATTTAGTTTGTCAAGTATAACTCTTATAAATTTTTATAAAATAATTAACCCTGTATATTATTAAAATGCAGTAAAAACCTACCTACAAGTACCACGAATAAATAACTTAAAGTATACCAAGTATTTTATCAAATTCATAGGAACCCAATATAACGAAGACCGATAAGCTTAATAAGCCAAAATTTAAATAGTAATGGATTTAAAACTGTACAGTAACATAATATTTATTTAAGAAAAGTAGCATGGACAGCACACAGCTCCGAGTTCAGGGTAAACCCTGATAAAAACTTAAAATATGTACTGAGAATGGAGTTTATCTCCTTGGCACCTCATGGCTGCCAGTATATTTTACATTAAAGTAAAACTTACAGCCTTTACAAACAGTAATACATCTTTTTGCATGCTTTACACAGTTTTTAAACAAAACCCAAAACCCACAGTCTCGGCTTCATCCAAGATCCCTTAATAAACAAAGAGCCAAACTCTTTTAACAGTGTTAGGTTTCACCAAATGAACCCAAGTAACAGAAAGAGATATACATCACGAAACCAAACCCTTAACTGCCCTAATAACCAGCAAGGAGTGAACGCCATGGTTAAAACCAGGCTTACTGGGGAAAGCCAACTGTCGAAGTCTTGCGCCATCCACGCCATGAGGAGGAGTCCAACCCTATAGCGAAGGAGCACTTTAATATTAAAACCTTATAAAAATGCAATTGTTAAGCTAATATTTTAAATAGAAATCCAAAGAAAACTCTGTACATACCTTAGAGTTTGATAGTGATGCGGCCACCAAAGAACAGCAAAACAACCACTAGCAGGAAGATAGGTAAACCCCTCATGACTGCAGAGAATAAGGAGCTCACTGGAGAGGAAGGTAACCTGTCACAATGGAGGAGGATGCGTAGCACTAAGCTAAGGCGACGGCTTACACAGTAATGAGTTCGGGCAATAGATGCCAAGGGAAAAACCCTAAATAAAACAAACACCATACAACACTAACAGTAAGCTTCTCGACACAGTCAAACTTCCTCTCAGCGCAGTGGGTAAGTCCACAAGAAAACTGAACCAGCAGGGGAAATGCTATCAGGTAGTGCAAGCAGTGGAACGTACCAGAAGGTTTTGCAGAGCGGCTGGAGGCCCTAAGGTAGTAGAGGAATGATGTTTAGGGTTAATTAAAACCCTTTTATAACGCCAATGCATGGTGGAGAGGAGCCCACATAACCCCAAAAATTATTTGCATGCAGTGGGTGGGAACTCTATAGTTCCACGACAGGATTTTCCAATGATTTCTCAAACCAAATCATAATGTGGGGATTCCATAGGGATCAATACACTATAATCAAATCACCTACATTACGTAATCAAGCATATAAGCATTGGATTAATGATTATCAAACGTAAAGAATTGGATTATCGTTAGTCTCATATAATTACGTATGGATAGTGAGAATAATGCTTATAAAACTTTGCATTATAGATTTTGTTTATCGTAGGTCTCATACACTTAGGTTTGGAGAGTTGTTTTAGTTGTAATGTTGTATAAAGCAAAGAAGTAAGGTTAATTACCATGGTATATGCTGTCTATAAATCTACTTCATATTACAAATTACCCTAGTTTACAACTGAAGATAAAAGACATAACATTAAAATTATAAAAGTCTATAATAGTATAGTAAACAAACTATGTGAATTTTGATTATGGTTTACTCTTGAACACTTGCTAGTAGAATGACAACCTATTAGTAATTTTAGAACCATTTTCATGGTGACAAATAGACTTTTGTCAAAATCAAGCCAAGGATAATAAAAGGTTTTATAAGAGTTTTTATATGATAAGAAACTTGGGTAAGTTAGATTTCTTTGTTTGAGAGTATAGCCATGATACTCATAAGTGGTGTTGGAATATAATAAATATAGTACTGATTCTAGAAGTGTTATTGTTCTTATCCAAATATCGATCATGGAAATACAAGTAGTATTTCAAAACAGTGCAGATCCTTAAAGTATTAAAGGAAGACTTGTATCCTATAATAAACTTAGTAAATGCTTGAAGTAAGAATAGTATAGATTGATACTTAACTACTTTATCCTTTACAATTGCAGTTGTAAATATAAACATATTCTGAATCTAAACTTGGCATGTTGCAGTAACTATTCTTGAGTAGAATTAGATCTTGATATGGTAACCCAGTTATATTTACTGTGCTAGATAAGAAACATGTATTTACTTTTATACTTGCATTTCAGTAGACACATCAAATGGATCAGTACTCCATAGGGATACTTAATCCTGCTATCATGAAGGAAAATAGCTATCATCCTTACTAGTAGAATTCAACTCTCTATCAGTAAGATCTTAAAAGATTTTATAGTTAAAGCTTTACCTTAGAAGCCTGGTAAATCTGACTAGCATGTATATACTTTTTCTGAATGAATTTGTATAGTAAATCGTTAGTGAATACTTTAGATATTTGTTAGCAGTGACCTAAACATATTACCTGTATATTTGTAAGAGAAGGAAAACTGCTGCATTAGCTCGAAAGCTAAGTAAGCCCAGTCTAACATGACAATCCCCCTTGTAGTCGCAAACAGAAAACAAATCAGTAACTGAAAGGAAACTATTCTTTAAGGATAAATATAATAAAAATATCATTCAGTTATAATTCTAGTAACATAAAACTAATCAATTCAGTTAATGACTGCATTTAATAAGAATTTATACTATTTTTAAAAAAAATTAAATTTTTCGGAAAATTTGGGGTTATGACAATCACGGTCCTTCACCACATGATCATCGACCTCATGTTAACCCTTCTCCTTCTTCCTTGAATGGTGAATTAACTTCCCTTTCTTCTTCTTCATCTGTTGAAAACTCTGATGTTAGTAAACAGGCGGGTAATAAGAAGAAGAAAAGGAAGGCTAAGAAGAAGAATGCTAAGAAGAAGGTCCCAACTCTAACCTTTAACTGTCATGTTGGAAACCCGCCAGCCACTGATCAGAGTGTTGAGAGTGTTGATTTTCCCACAAGAACACCTCGTAAACCTAAGATCCCTTGTAGACTTTGCAAGGGTGACCATATTCTGAAATATTTTCATGGTCTGTCTATGGTTTTAGAAGTGTGGTATGAAGCTTCTCAACACCCTATGTCATCAGTATTTGGTCATCATACTAATGATACCCCACCAACTAGTGACTCTGTGCTTAAGAGTTAGAAAGGAAAGTTCGAATATCCTTGCTTGTTGTGTAAGGGCATGCACCTTACTTACCTTTGTCCTCATATGGATGAAGCTTATAAGTTGTTGTAAGATATTACTGTTTCTCATCAACAACTTCCAATAGGTTATCGTAAGTTGTCCCTTGACATCCCATTGGTTGATGAAGTGGCCGATCCAATTCCATCCTCGGTCAATCCCACACTTGTTTTAGAGAGTGAAGAATGAATATTTCATCCCACTCTTCTTTTGGAGAGTGAGGTTAAAGTGGTCGATTCGATGTCATCCCCACCCGATCCCACTCCTTATGTAGAGAGTGTTAATGTTGAAGTAGTGTCTTCGACACAGTATTTGTCTTCTCCCTCTCTTTCAGTTGAGAGTCAACTGAAACCCACTGAATTTTTCGTAGTAAGTTCCGATTGTTCTACGCAAGAGGAAGTTTTGTCTCTTTCAACAAAATACTCTCCAAGTAGTGAGGTTATTTCCTTTGACTGGAGTAACCTAAAATAATATCGTCTTTATTCGAGTGTTCCTTTCCAAATATCTATGAAATTTACCGTTAAGAGTATATTCTGCATTATGGTTGGCGAAGGGCCTTATGTTAACATTCTATCATCTACTGCTTGGAGAGCCACAGGTTCTCTTCCACGTGTGCTAGCCACCGATCAGATACTGGATTTTAATCAAATACCGACAACACCTTTAGGGATACTTCCTCATTTTCCTATCACTTTAGGAGGGAAAGTTGTCTTTATCGATGTTATGGTAGTCCAAGGTCCCTTAGATTTTAATCTTCTCCTTGGACGTGATTATGTTTATGCCATGAAAGTTGTAGTGTCCACACTCTTTTGAGTGATGCATTTTCCCCATAATGGGAATATTGTGACCATTGATCAACTTTCCTTCCTTAAACCTGATCATCATATGACTCCTAGTCATCAGACTTCCTTGAATGTTTCGCATGTTCTTGTGGTTCCTTCCCCTTTTAGTTAGCTTCTTCCCATCATAGGTAAAATGGGGGGCATGGCTGCATCCTTTGGACATCATACTGGAGTTAATTTGATAGCTTCTTATGTAAGGGGGAAACCCACCAACCTATGGACATCACGTTGGCTTAGAACTATATGTGAGCATAGTTCTCTTTCTGTGTCAAGCTCGTTAAAAAATGAAACAGATTTCTACGAGCATAGTTCCCATTCTATGTCAAGATCATTAAAAAATGAAACTGATGTCCTCAAGCATAGTTATTTTTTGTTTCAATCTTGTGTAAAATTAAACAGGTCCCCATAAGCATAATTATTTTATGTTTCAAGCTTGTGTAAAAATGAAATAGGTCACCTTGAGCAGTGTTTATTCTTAATTTCTAGCTTGTTAAAAAATAAAACTGACCTTGAGTAGAGTTCGTTTTTCGTGTCAAGCTCGTTAAAAAATGAAACAGATTCTTCCATTGTGTCATGACTCAATTTTTTAACCTTCTTTTCATCTTCTTGTAAAGTAGATAAAACGAAGCTTGGGGGGCATGTACCCTACCTCTTTATGTTGGAATTAAGCTACTTGACAGTTATCTAAGGGGAAAGTACCAACCACTGGACATGATGTTGGGAAATCACCCATTAATGGGAGTCATTCTGAGCATACTTTATTTATTTTTGAGCTCACTAAACCATGAAATGACCATTTGAGCATAATTCTTATTCTGTTCCAATCTCGTTAAAAAATGAAGCAAATACCCTGAGCATTCTTTCAACTAATCTTCGAGCTTGTTAAAAATAGTAACATGGTGTTGAGATTACTTTTCAATTTTCATTCTCTGGTTAAAACATGAAAAGTGATTTGAGCTTACTTTATCACTTTTTCGTGCTTTGGATTCAAATATGAAAAAGGTCTCGAGCGCCTTTTATACCTTTGGCATGCTCGTTAAAAACTTAGTGAAGAGGTATCGAGTGTAATTTTACTATTTTTCAGACTCATTAAATTTGGATTATAAAAAAGAAACCCTAATAGAGTCCTCTTTAATCTATTTTCGGACTCTTAAAATGTGAAAATATCGTCGAGTGAACTTATCTTCTTCATGCTCATAAAAGGACCTGAAGAGTCGTCTTCCTGGTGATAGTTTACCCCTTTTTCAGACCACAGGGTACTACTTACGAAAAAAGGTATACTTTAGCCAATCATGACTGGAAGAGTTATCCTAGGCATTATTTTATACCTTTTTGGGCCTCAGGGACTAAATTTACAAAAACGTCCATTTTGGAGTCTTCTTAGTCATTTCAGACTCTCTAAACATGAAACAACAAATAATTTTACTTGCGTCGAACTCATAAAATAAAATGATGAAGCACCCTTTCTAGGAATGACCCCATCCTTTCTCAACTTCATAAAACATATGGGGATGGACTCATCGCTTGATGAGCTACATCGAGTGTTTGTTAACCTCTTTGAACTTGTTAAAATGAAAAGAGGCACTCATCCTTCGTGATGGGAAAATTAAGGAAAGATTTCTTGTTTCATTCTATTTACGGCAGTACATAGTCGCTCTTGAAGATGGTACTTATTTGCATATACATTTCAGTACTTGGGTAATCCATTTGTCTTCGAGTCCTATTGATTCCCTGAGTCTTCTTACCTCATTTGAGTTGTCCAAGAATTCTCTTGTCGTTAGTTTCATTAGGGGATGGGTATCGATCTCGTTAAAGTAAATACTACCAAGTCATGCCATGACCATTTTCAAGAGAATTTTGGTCATCCTTTAATTGTTTGCAGTCATCTTACCTTGTATCATGTTGGTCATCTCTGAGTCAGTCTTGTATATCACTATGTTGTCCATTCTACACTAAAACATCTGTGATCGTGTTTGGTGTCAATGATGTGGGATACGTCATGGCCCTCCTTTGACGAGTCTATTCCTGTCGAGTTCAACACCTCATCCGAGAATTAGACTTCGAAACCAAATCAAGTACCTTGAATCCTGCATGCCTTAATGGCAGGTTACCTCACTTTCAACATGAGTTTACATCATTGACTCTTGATTGAAAGATCCCATCAAGTGATCGTCTCCAATTCCTTTATTCACACTCAATGGTATGTATTGAGATACCTTGGGAATCATTGACATCAATGGTGATTTCCCTTGCACTTGTTAATAGTTTACATCAATGACTGGTAATCAAGTGGTTTCTACCATGTTCGACATCAAGCCATTGTAATCACATGGTAAGATTCATATTGTTGCGGGTTCGTTTTGAATACCCTGGGTTTATTGAGCTCTTTCCTGGGTTGCGATGGAGTTTGTTTGAGTCATATTGCACAGATCCACTTTGTATTAGTTGTGGCTATGTTATTATCTCATCATGGATCTATTCTTGTGTGTAGTAGCCATGATTGTGTTCATTCGTCCTCTACTACCATGGATATGCATTGTATTGGTTGGAAGATGTAACACCCCGGTTTTGACCCCGTTTGCATGATGTATATAGTGTAATTAATCATGGTGAGGAGCTAAAGGCAAAAGCCCCACCATCGATTTGGTTGTGTATGTTTTGGCAATAGGGATAGTTGCCGATGGTATATTGTGCTATCCAACACATTATAGTTTGGCATCATGTAAATATGCACGTCAATTAAAATAAACCTACAGCCAGCTACGACGGTTTAACGTTGAATGAAAAGGGAATGATTCCAAAGGATAAGGGGGGGGGATGATGAACTTTGAGTCATCGGGGAAAAATATACATGTCATCACCTTGTCTATTTTGCTCACCTTCCCTTGTCTCATCCAACCACCTTTTTAATGTTCTGCTGAGTTGTTGAGGAATTTATTGCTGGAAGTGGAGGGTGGCAGGACTGTCAGTCTTTGCCACATGCTCACTCCACCAGTCCTCTCTCCACCTTCACGTGGGTAAGGAAACCATCACTATGCAGCTCTCTCTTGGCTTTTTTTTGGGGGGGGGGTTTCACTCTCAGGCAGGGACAAGTAGGGGGGCGGTTAATCTTCCTCACGCATGGAGTTGGCATTTTTGGCCTCCACCATTGCCAGACGGTGAAGGACCACTATGGTTGTACCTTGTTGTTCGTGAGCTGTTGTTTTTCCCTATTTTGTTGGCTGCATCCTTTCCCCTCATGCACATATTGATTGAGAATTGGCTCTTTTTCCATTTCTGTATGTGTAACTTTCTTCAGCGTTTTCACTGAGGAGCTGTGTGCTGTGGGCTTTTAGAGGTTGGACGGCCATTGATTTCCACATCCGTTGGTTGAGTCCTCCCATGTCTATGTTGGGAGTTCTGCTTCTGCCCCAACTGTGGACTGTGTAAGGTTCTCATCGTTTCCTTCATCAGACTGTGGTCTGCGTTTATGTCCTTCTTTTGCCCAAGATTGAGAATTAGAATTCTCCCCTGTTTTGAGATTGTGTAAGGTTGCCATAGTTTTCATTGTGAGTTTGGGATGTCGATTCAACCTGGTTTTGGGTTTCTTCTTGGTTGCTGAGGCAGCAGATGTGTTTTGGGGATTGTTGCTGAGTTGTTTTTTCCACGCTAGGGCCAAGAACAACTCTGGAGTGTGGTTGGACCTAAACTGTGTTTCGCCTTTTGTTTGGGACTGTCACCTAGTTGTCCTTGCTTTCTTCATAGAGCTGTGAATGGATTGTTTTGCTGCGGTATGCAGTGGTTGGTCTTCGGACTGTTGAGAGTGGGATTAGACGCTAGGTATGCTTGAGAAAATTGTTGTTGAGGCCACCAGCTTAGCATTTAGCCTTTACTATCTCCTTGATGACCTAGTAAACCCTACTGTGTGGGTTTGGCTTATTTGTGTACCTTGGCTATGTGTAATCCTGCATTGACCCTTATTCCTTGAGGAATCATGCCTAGCTCGGTGGTGGCAGTGTTGTTGAGATATTGATGAGCATGTTGGCCTATGGTTAAGTGGAATGTTGTAGCGATGTAGCTGGTTGCAGGGCAAGTTCTTCATTAAAATATAAGTACTCCTGACTATTTCATCTCTGCAATTATATCTACTGTTTCATGAATTATGATGAACATGTTGAATGCTGGAATGTATATGTTTGCTTCCGCTGAATGTTGAGTAACTATGTATCCTTGCATGTTTTATACATCTTAGTAGGTATTATGTTAATCTTTTTAATATCATCATTTATCCCTGTTCATGTTCATGGGGTTGTTTGCCCATTTTTTTGGGGTTAGTAGCGTCCTCTTCGCCGGTCGAGGATGTTTCAGAGTGGTATCAGGGCAAAGGTTGTAGCATGGGCCTGAATGGGTCGTAAAGATGCAATGACGGAATGTATGTTGTAGCAATTGGGCCTCAGAGTGCCATGAAGAATCAGTTAACAAGGCAGGGTGCCTACTGCCTAGAAGGAAGCAGGAGAAATATGTGAATGACAGGAGAAAATTCAAAAAAAATTCTAAGTCCAAAAATCATCAGATAAGCTAGGCGAGAGTCCATCCGATGCACAATGGAAAAAACCTAGAGACGAAGCCGCAACAACATGAAGCTTCACGAGAAGTCTTCCGATGCAGCGATGGTGGCAGAAGAAAGGGGAGGCTCACTGGAAGGGAGACGCAATGGTGGAAACGAATAGGTGTTGAGAGCCGATGCCATCGAGCAAAATAAGCTGACAAAGACGAAATCCTTTGAAATTTTTTTCTAAGTGTTTAGACCGTCGGATCGTCAGAGAACTTAGTTGGAAGCCCCTCCGATACAGACCCCAGCGGTGGCAAGAGATAGAGGAAGTCTGAGCTGATGAAGTATATGGAAAAGCATGAAGGTGCCGCAACGGTAGCGGAAGAAATATGATGAAGGCACCTCAACGGTGGCGGAAGAAAGATGATGAAGACTATTGAAACGTCGACACATTTAGATGGAAGGAATTCCAATGCTGTCAGCGGAAAAGAGTGCAAGCCGGAGCCGCAGTTGTAGATGGAATCAGTCAAAGGCCACTGATATGTCGTCAAAACTTAGTTGTTCGAAGCGCCGATAAGCAGCGGAGGAATTAGGCGATTTGATCGGTGAAATTTAGAAGAAGTCTGAGCCAATACATCGGTGAAAATTAGTTGTTTGGAGTGGCGAAGATTAGTGAAGTGGATCTGAGAAAATTAGTTGATGGAGCAGCCAATGCGGTGGTGGATGAAGGGAGAATTTTTTCCGAAGAGCTGGAAGCATCGAAAAAATTTAGATGATCGAGCAGCCGATGCAGCGGCAAAAGGAAGAAGAAAAATTTTCGAAAATTTTTCTAAGTACAAAAAACATCGAAAAACTTTAGAATATTGGACCGCCGATACATTGGAAAACTTTAGAGGATTGGACCACCGACACATCAGAGAAAATTAGAGGATCGGTCTGTCGATACGTCGAAAGCCAGAGGAGGATTGGCCCCAAAACGTCAGAAAAATTTAGTTGATTGGACTGTCGATGAGCGTCGGAAGCTTAGAGAACTAGTCGTCCGATAGGTAGAGGATTCGATCACCGATGATGGATTTTGCAGTGCTGATAAAGGAATCAGAAGCTTAGACAGATGGGGATCCGAAACGGCAGAAAACGTTAGCTGTTTGATCACTGAGGGATAGCCTTTGGCATCGCCGATGAAGTCCGAAAGCATAGATGAACAGTGAAAAGGGTTAGTTGTATGGCCGCTTATGAGCAGTAGAAGAAATTAGTCATTTTGACTACTGAAATGTCAGAATGATAGTTGGGATGAGGCCCGATTTGATGAAGGAAAGTTTTGGGGTTTCAAGTGGGATTTTTCAGAGATTTCAGGGGTTTTTTAGTAGTATTTCAGCAGCTTTAGGGCTGAAAAGGAGAATCACCATAGTTTGAATGTGTAGCAGCAAGGTACTAGTGATTGTTTGAAAAAGAAATGTGTTGCTGTCAAATGGACAAATCTGGGAAATTGCATGCCTAGAGGTAGCAAGGACTATGAAGACTAACCAACTATTGTATGGAAGAGGAGTTCCATGCAAAGACGAGGGACTTAAAAATGGAAATTTCCTTAAACCTTGTCTTGCCAACTATATTATAAGTTTTATGCATGAAATGCATGAGGATATGCTTTGCATACATAGGATATTGAGGATTATACATCTATAATGAACCACTAATGATAGTTATTGGATTGGTGTTGGAATTAGTGGGAAAACCAATGACAACATGGGCCTGGTTGAATATGTTGATGATGTTGACAAATGTGACTAGCAACCCTCTGGAGGAAGGGATAAGGCAACCAGTCCATAATCAAAAGTTGGTGAGCAAATTTTGCAATCCTCTACAAGATACCGACTAAACTAGTAATGTCGAAGGTGTAAGTAGGATCCATGCAGGTAATGGTTTAATTATGACAAATTCCAAGGAGTGGTAAAGGTAAGAGACCTCATACCATGTGGATATTTGAATGTTGTACTACATTCATATAGAAAGGTGTCATGCATGTATATATTGATTGAGCTTAGTAGTCTAAGGAAACTAAGTACTGATGATCTTGATTATAGTAATGCATCCTATATGAAGTAGTCATGGTTAGGCCATGCATGGTATGTTGAGTGCATAGTATTCTTGAATCAATGCAAGGTATCATTGAATGGATATGCATTAAAAGGTTTTATGAATCTTGTAGTCATGCATTGAATGGATGCATATGAAGGGTGTGAGTGACTGATTGCATAAGTATAGGTGCAAATGTTGTGATGCATTGCATGAATGCATTGAGATGAGTGCATGTGATATTATGAATAACTAATGGCTGAAATGATGAATTGATGACAATTCAGGAACCATTTCAAGGCTGTTATGAATGTAGGATAGTAAGTGCATAAAGAGGATAGTCATGATCAGTTGGCTACTGGAAATGCTCTATGGAAGAGCAAGGTGGTACAAATGATACGCTTGTGAAGTAAGGAGTATCTAAACATTTCATTTAAATTGCATGAATGATGTGACTATACCTTGCAAATGCTAGCATGATAATGATTGCGTGAAGTAAATGAGTTTTGGTAATATTGATGTGATTAACAACTAGAAGTATTTGAATTTTATAAATTTTGAAAATGCTTCAGTGATGGTTGTAGCAATGAAAAGGTTATATGCATCCAGACTTACCAAGTGTTGGGTTGATTGAAGCTCAGGTTTCAGGTAGATTATTTAGAGCATGGCAATGAGAGTAATACCATGACAAATGCCAGAATCTACCATGTGAAAGAGCTAAACCTTATGAGAAGAGTCTCATGGCTGTGAAAATAGTTGGTATGCATAATGGGTTGTTAAATTTGAATTGTGAATTTCGGATTTAAGAAATTGCTGACAACTACTAATCATTATTGGCTTCCATAAGATTGTGTCAGGAGGACGCATTGTAAGTGGGTATTCATATTATGCTAATAAGCATAAAAGTATAATGGGCATAGTGGTGCTACTTACAAGAGACCCACAATTGAGGATCACCTCATTGCCAAGCAAACTAATTTCTGTAATAGACAAAATTGCAAATTCCTATTGAATTTGATTACTAATGTCATTGCTTAGTTATGGAACAATCAATTTGGATTGTATTATCAGATAATGATTGACGGTTTGGCTATTTGATGAATTCGCCAGGGGTACACACTACAGGGAGATCATGTGTGATGGCCTGCAGGAGCCAAACTTCATGGGAAGGTTTTCCCTTATCTTGGAAATGGGTTTCAGGTGAAACTCCATTGGACATTTTGGAAATGTCTCATCTACACTACATGTTTGGTAAGCAACATGAGTGAGATGGTATAGATTATGTCGGTAAGAAATGTGTGGATATGAAATGTAAAAAAAAGTTGGGATGGCTACCCGAGGGATTGTCAACTCAGAGAAGGGAGCCCCATTCCTCCTTAACGAAGGAATACTGCATCGGCAAATGGATAAGTGTTCTATGACCCTTGCTAAGAATATGCATGTCAAATTATTAAAATTCCATATGTAGAACATGTTTTGATTTTATTTCCATTATGACCGATTGCTTGAGTATGAATAGGGCCTACATGGCACACACTATAAAAAAGTGCACACTTTCCCGATGTTGGGTCATGAAAGGGTTTTCAATATTGACTACACCCTAGGGAGTGGACGCACTCCTGGTGTCTCAATACTTGATAGTGAATGATATGAAATATGATTACAGTTTTAGAGCAATAACGCTGATGATTTTGCTTATATTGCTTGTGTTGAAAGGATAAATAGATGAAGTTGGGTGTTGCACCCTAAAGAGAAAAGGCAAACAGTTGTTGTGAGGGGTTGCGGAGTAAGGGTTATTGTTGATATAAGTGTGCATTATTGTTGATATAAGTGTATGTTGGTATAAGTGTATTGTTGATATAAGTGTATGTTGGTATAAGTGCATTGTTGATATAAGTGTATGTATTATTGTTGGTATAAGTGTATGTTGGGTTGTTATATGCCTGGGGATCCATAGTAGATCCTGGACCTGGAAATGGTCATGGTAAAGTTCCAAGCCCAGTCGAAATGAGGGTGTACTGGCGGGACATTAATTATTTGGTGTTGTGGAGTAGCCTGCGTGCTGACCTAACATCCAAGTCCATAGGTGATCCCAATGCTTGCAAAGCAAAGTAGGATCCTATGGATCAACGAGGAAACGCACAATATAGATAAGTATTGGATTATTTTTCTTATGAATATACATGCATATATGATTTGGTTATGATGTTTAAGCTCTTGTTTAAGAGATAAAGACCAACAAGAATAAACTAAACATGTGAATTTATTTAATGCTTGAATAAAGGTATCGCTGGGAGCGAGGACTATGAGAGCATCCTAGGGGTGCATGTGGACATGTGACTATCCTGGAGAGCTCGAAATGAGTGGTAATGAAAAGGGTGCTAGTAATACTGTGGAGGTCCTAGCAGCCGAGACAAACCATGTGGAGAGACTCCATGGTTGAGAGGTCTGAAATAGACCAGAGACACTAAGTGTCCTGACCAAGAGGGATTGGTCCAGCATTCATGGTGAAGTGAAAGAGGCTGAGAGCATGAAAAGCCACAGTGGTGGTGTGGGTTCCAGGATGGAACAAAACAAAGAGGAAAAAAAAAACTCTTGCTGCTTTCTTTTGCCCTTTTTTATTTTGATTATATATATATATATATATATATATATATGCATGCATTAGGAAAACAAAAGATGGTTGAATGCATGTATGACTAAAAATGGAATGTGTGTATTTGCTTAAAGTAAATTATGAATGCTGGAATAGTTAATTCCCCGCCCAAGAATGGACATGAATGAGCTCGTGTTCCTGTTGGGAAGGCATGAAAAATATGAAAGTCTCATTGATGAGACTTGGACTGTCATGCCAATTGGGCAGTTAACTGACTGGTTTTAATGTCTATATTATGCTTGGTCTGACAGAGTTTCAATGGTGCATTTCACAGGTGAGAAAAGTGAAACTCGGTGGTGCACATTGATCATGACAGCAGATCAAAATTTGTTGGACTTGGCTGGACGTCTCCTTCAAATGATTTCCAAGACCCAAGAGAATCTTGGAGAGATGCTCAAGATACAAAAAAGGAAGAATGAAATAAACCACCAGATTTTGCAAGACTCTATTGGTTTGCAAAGGGAGGTGAAAAGCCTTCTGGGAGAAATCGCCAAAGGAAAGGAAGGTGGATCAGTGATGGGACATTCATCCAAGCGACCCATCAAGAAATGGTCCAGGCATGAAGACTCAAAGGAAATTGAGCAGGTAAAGATGAAGTAGCCAGTGAAATGCTGGGGATGCAGAGGACATCATTTACGCCGGGACTGCCCAATGAGGGAACATATAGAGGGCAATAGCCACAAAGTTCCTAGGCTTCGAGATAAGTTGAAAGCTGAGAACTAGTAGGAGAAGTTCATGGAAGCTGAGGGGCTTGGTCCTGAATGTTCAAAGTAAATAATTGAACGTGGGACAAATCTGCAAAATTTTGAAATTTTGGATGTGCAAATTGTATATGTATTCCTATGTATTGCAACACCGAGGAAGGTGTTATTCCAAGGGGGAGGGGAATGTAACACCTCCGTTTTGACCTCATTTGCATGATATATATAATGTAATTAATCGTGGCAAGGAGCTAAAGGAAAAATCCCTACCATCAATTTGGTTGTGTATGTTTCGGCAATAGGGATAGTTGCCGATGGTATATCATGCTATCCAACACATTATAGTTTGGCATCATGTAAATACACACATCAATTAAAATAAACCTACATCCAGCTACGATGATGCAACGTTGAATGAAAAGGGCATGATTCCAAAGGATAAGGGGGGGGGGAATGATGAACCTTGAGTCATGGGGGAAAAAGCTACATGTCATCACCCTGTCTATTTTGCTCACCTTCCCTTGTCTCATCCAACCACCTTTTTAATGTTCTACTGAGTTGTTGAGGCATTTATTGCTGGAAGTGGAGGATGGTAGGACTGACAGTCTTTGCCACACGCTCACTCCACTAGTCCTCTCTCCACCTTCACTTGGGTAAGGAAACCATCACTACGCGGCTCTCTCTTGGATTTTTTTTTGGGGGGGGGTTCACTCTCACGCAGGGATGAGCAGGGGGCTGGTTAATCTTCCTCATGCATGGATTCGGCGTTTTTGGTCTCCACCATTGCCAGATGGTGAAGGACCGTTGTGGTTGTACCTTGTTTTTCATGAGCTGTTGTTTTTCCCTATTTTTTTGGTCACGTCCTTTCGCCTCATGCACAGATTGATTGAGAATTGTCTCTTTTTCCATTTCTGCCTATGTAACTTTCTTCAGCGTTTGCACTGAGGAGCTATCTGGTGTGGGATTTTAGAGGTTGGACGGCTGTTGATTTCCACATCCGTTGGTTGAGTCCTCCCATGTCTATGCTGGGAGTTCTGCTTCTACCCCAATTGTGGACTGTGTAAGGTTCTCTTCATTTCCTTCATCAGACTGTGGTCTGTGTTTATGTCCTTCTTTTTCCCAAGATTGAGAATTAGACTTCTCCCCTGTTTTGAGACTGTGTAAGGTTTCCATAGTTTTCATTGTGAGTTTTGGCTGTCGATTCACCCTGGTTTTGGGTTGCTTCTTGGTTGCTAAGGCAGCAGACGTCTTTTGGGGATTGTTTCTGAGTTTTTTTAGCCACGCTAGGGCCAAGAACAACTATGGAGTGTGGTTGGACCTGAACTGTGTTTCGCCTTTTGTTTGGGACTATCACCCATGTTGAAATATTGTAAATTCAAAGAATATTCTATATGTATCTTTTTGTGGTCCCCGATGGTCCTATTGGGAGAACCAGTTGTATTACATTGTACCCCGATGCTCCTAATCGGAAGAACTAATAAGAGTCATGAGGTAGTCCCCTCTAATTGTAAAGGTGGGTCATCAGCACCCCAGTGTGGTTACTTGAGCCTACATGTGTAACTTGAGCCTACATGATTTAAATTGAGCCTACATGTAAAATGAGTTAACTTAAGTGAATGGATGAATATAAATAGAGGTGTAGTGCTCCTCATTTGAGACACACACACTCTCACTTGTGTAGCGCATTAGTGGAGAAGAGAAGTAGCTGGAGAAGGAGGAGGACCAGGCTTTGATCTCCTTGCTGGTTTTATATTTTATCTTTTTGGGGCATCTATATTGAGGAGGATTTTGTTGGGTTTTTACCTTTAGGGTTTTCCCAAGATAAATCTTTGTGTTCCTTTTTTATGTTTTTGCTTGTCTATCTTTTAGTGATCATGTTTATATGCTTTTGTCATGAAAATGAAATGAAATACTGGTGTCGTAGCTAAGCATATGAAAATTTAACATGGGATCAGAGCCACCCTAAAAAGAAGACATTGTGCAACTAAAGAATCTAGAGCTTCTTACTTTTTGGTTCTCTCTCCACAATTGATCAGCAAAAAAAGGCTAGGCTGACTCTCCATTGAAGAGCACATCTTTCTGTCGAAGCGAAATTCGATTCCAAGCATTTTCAGTTTTCGGTGTGGGAAATTAGGGCTTCTTGCAGAAGAAGAATTTTTGAGTGAGCCCAGCATAGGATTTCTATCCTCATCAAAATCTAAGTCTAGAGACCTGGATCAGTTTTTTTGGTTGGGTGAAACTCCAGGAAAGTCAAACCCTAGTTTGACCCCGAGCTAGAAAAACCCTAAATACTAAAACTGCTAAGTTTTGGTACATTCGCTATATCCAGAGATTGGCGATGGTTCATGAGCTGAAAATTTTAGAGGCCAAATATAAAATCCTTATGTACATTTTTCCAAAATTCAGCCTCATATACACTATATTTTTGGAGATATGATCCTTCCAAGTTAGGGTTCTAGCCTCTTCAAGAATTCATCCCTAAACAGGACACCTGGGGAACATTGCTATAGCTTGGGCTACAGAGGTACAAATTGAATTCCTAAAGATGTTTTGGAAATATCATGGAATTTACTTTTTGTGGTCCAAATTTCATAACCAAAAGATGAAACAGTGACACGTGGCAGTCCATACAACTTCGATGTTCTGAACAGTTCTGTAACAGGTCACCGTGGGAAAAGGATCATAAATCCCAATTGGTGAAACCAATTCTAATGAAACCTGTGGTGTTGGATCAGGGACATGGGAGGTTACCTCAATGATAAATTTAAGACACATAGGAGGATTAATTTCGGATATATCATAGAAACAGTGACAGGAATATCTGCAGAAGAAATTGGAAAACTAGGGCTTCTTGTTCCGGGAGCTTACCTCCACTATTTTAAGAAAAGGAGTACATTAGACAGATCCATTTGAAGAGATCTATATTTCTATCCAATCATATCTTAAAGATTCCAAGTTTTTAAAATTAGGGTTTCTCTGACAAACCCTAAATCAGCTAGCTCTGGAAGCAGGATGGACACCTCAAATCGATAAGATCTAATCTTTTGTTATTTGCATTTGAGGTTCTCATTTCAAAGTGATCTATCACATCAGCTTGATGATAAGCTCGGTAAAGTTGACAAATTCGAAGCATGGAAGTATTTGATCTCTCTAAAGAAAATGAATTGGACACCTACATAAGTAGAGAGGTTCCAGTTCCATACAGAGATGAGGCTCAAAGCCTTACACAAGAAGAACTTGATCAAGGCCAAGAAGATCATTGTTGATTCAATCACGGATCAACTTGTACCACAAGTTTCTTCCCTAAAGACACCGAAGATGTTTGATTCCTTGATCAAGCTATTTGAAGATAAGAACTTAAATCAGAATATGGATTTGAGAAAACAGTTGAAGAATGTGAAGATCCAGAATGCAGAACAACTTGAAGTAGTAGAAGAAGAAGTGGAGAATGCAGAAGTGGTGATAGCCACCTTGAATGGCCTCCCAGGATCATGGGATTCATGCAAAGGATGTATGCCAGAAGGAAGTAATTGCTTTCAGCTCAACTCATAAGAAGAGAAGAAGAAGATGGGAGCAATTGAAGATCAAGCTCTCACCATTCAAAGAAGAGCCCTCCAGTGATAAGGAATATAAAGAACTCAATTCTTGTCATTTGGATAAGAAATGATGATTTCATGAATGAAGAAGATGATAAAGTAAAATGATCAAGATGGAGTCTACCCGCAAAACAAATAAAAGATAAGTATTCAATTGTCATTTCATAATATTGTTTTGTTACACATTTGATTATATTCAGTTGATGTGTTATACATCATAGATTGTTTGCATTAATGATTGTATACTACTAATATGCATGTGATGGGTAAGTAGCTCATGGTGCTATACAACTCTCTAT
>LPNX010561824.1:78010-219808 GCA_001517045.1 Pseudotsuga menziesii | reverse complement strand
GTAGTATCTTCCATATGGATCTACAAGAACAAGTGTACAAAGAAAGGTTCATGATTTTCCTCAGAAAGAATATACTATGACATGACATACTCTATTGACCAGTATATATCAAGCATAGAACGACCTATACAGAATGAAGAGGGAAGATGATACTCCACTTTAGGGGGAGTGACTGCAGAAAATTATATCTGAGTTCGACATGGTATGACATGATGGATAGCTTCGTGACGGATCGAGACTTTACCAAGAGTAAAGTGGGTTCCAACCTTCAAGGTTGAATACAAAATACTAGGATATGTTGATGACCTGAGAAGACAAACTCATAGAAGATGTTATGATACTAGAATGATGTTTGGGATATAGTACTCAAACCAAAAAGCAAGAATGTGGTATCTTCCAAATGGATTTGGAAGATAAGATATGTTGCTGATAGAAGTAAGGTAAGACTTGTGGATAGAGGTTTCTATCAAAAAGAGGGAATTAATTCTGAATAGACACTTACTCCAGGAAGCAAGGTACACTTCCTTCAAAACTATCATGGTAGTTTCTTCCATGATGAAGTAAAGACAAGCCTTCCTTAATGGTATGATTGAGGAAGATTTTTACATCAAATAGTCACGAGGATTTGAAGTTGAAGACATATGGAATCAAGTATGCAAGTTGAAGAAGGCCCTCTATGGCCTGAAGCAAGTTCCCAAATCTTGGTATGGAAGAATAGATAGTTTCCTGATGAGCATGGGATTTTCCAAGAGTAAAGTCGATCCTAACCTTTCCTACAGGGTTGTAGAAGATGAACCTGTCATTCTATTACTATATGTGGATGACTTATTCTTGACAAGGAATGAGAAACAGATCATGGAAAGCAAGAAGAAACTAGTAGAAGAATTTGAGATGAAATACCTTGGGTTAATGCATTATTTCCTAGGTCTGGGAGTATGGAAAAGTTTTGAAGGAATATTTCTCAACCAGGGAAAGTATAGGGATATTGAAGAGATTCAATATGTTGGAATGAAAAGTCATGGCCACACCCATGGACTCCATCTGGAAGCTGTTAGCTGATGACTCATTAGAGTTAGTGGATGTGACTCACTACAGACAGATCATTGGGTCATTAATGTACTTAACAAATACCAGACCAAACATTTTTTTTGCTGTGAACACCTTAATTCAATATCTTGTTCAACCAAGATGGGTTCACCTAGTAGCTGCAAAACATGTGATGAGATATCTAAAAGGGACTATAGACTTTAGTCTATACTATGAGTATAGATTGTATGGCTACATAGATGTAGATTGGGTTGGAAGTATCTCAGACAGGAAAAGCACATCAGTGAGATGCTTTTGTTTGAGTTCTGCTATGAGTTCATGGTTTAGCAGGAAACAGTCCAGTATTTCTCTTAGCACGGTTGAAGCAGAATACATAGCAGATTGCTCTACTAAGTTGTGAAGCCATATGGCTTCAGAAGCTGATATCGCGTCTCTTTGACCTGAAGATGGATACTACAATGATTCTATGTGATAACCATAGTTGTGTTGACAAAGAACCCTGTGTTCCAACGTAACACATAGAAATCCAATATTTCTACATACAAGATAAGATGCAGATGATGGTGATTCAATATTTTTATACTGAATATAGAGATGATGATGTTTCAGGATTCCCATACTGAAGATATAGATGATGATGATTTCAGTATTCCCATACTGAAGATATATATGATATTTCAGTATTTACATACTGTAGATATAGATGATGGTGATTCTGTATTTCTATAATAAATATAGAGATGATGATGCTTTCAGTATTTCTATACTGAAGATATAGATGATGATGCTTCTAGTATTCACATACTGTAGATACAGATGGTGATAGATCAGTATTTAGATACTGAAGATGTAGATGACGATGTTTTGGATGATGATGTATTGACAAAGCCTCTGCCTCGAGTAGAGTTCGAACACTTTCGAGACAAGCTTGGTGTTGTTCGGAAAGACCTTCCTCGAAAGGGGGAGTAGTGATGTTGCAATGGGATTGTATCATCCCTGGGAATTTTCCCTAAAGTGATCCGGAGACCTCAGTCCTCGAGAATGAAGAGGGATTGTATCATCTTGGGACATCTGTCCATAATAGATCCGGTGACCTCGGTCCTCGAGAATGTGGTAGGATTGCATCATCCTTGGACATCGCCCTAAAGTGATAGGGACTGATTCTCCCATAATCAATTTGGTGGCTTTGGTCCTTGAGAATGTGGTAGGATTGCATCATCCTTGGACATAGTCCTTAATTGATAGGGACTGATTCTCCCATAATCAATCGGGTGGCTTCGGTCCTCGAGAATGTGGTAGGATTGCATCATCCTTGGACATAGTCCTAAAGTGATAGGGACTGATTCTCCTGTAATCAATGCAGCGGCTTCGGTCCTCGAGAATGTGGTAGGATTGCATCATCCTTGGACATAGTCCTAAAGTGATAGGGACTGATTCTCCCCTAATCAATCTGGTGGATTTGGTCCTCGAGAATGTGGTAGGATTGCATCATCCTTGGACTTAGTCCTAAAGTGATAGGGACTGATTCTCCCATAATCAATGCGGTAACTTCGGTTGTTGAGAATGTGGTGGGGTTGTATCATCCCTAGAATTTAAGTCCAAAAATGATCCAAAGACTTTTTGTCTTTGAGTTGTGGATTGCAGGTTGTTGCTGATGATGATGCCATACTGATCGAAAGATCAGAGTATGATGATGATGACGTACTGATCGAAAGATCAGAGTATGATGACGTACTGATCGAAAGATCAGAATATTATGATGACGTACTGATCAAAATATTAGAGTATGATGATGATGTTTCTGATCGAAATATCAAAGTATGTTGATGATGTTTTTGATCGAAAGATCAGAGTATGATGATGATGTTTCTGATCGAAATATCAGAATGTGATGATGATTATGATCAACAGATCAGAATATGATGATGATGATGTTGTTGTTGATCGAAAGGGCAAAGTGGTGATGATGATATTGCTGATCGAGAGGTCAAAGTACTGAAGATGTTGCTGCTAATAGAAAGGTCAAGGTGTTGAAGATGTTGTTGCTGATCGAAAAGTCAAAGTGCTGAAAATGTTGCTGATCAAAAGGTCACAATGCTGAAGATGTTGTTCCTGATTGAAAATTCAAAGTGCTGAAGATGTTGCTGATTGAAAGGTCAAAATGCTGAAGATGTTGTTGCTGATCGAACAGTCAAAGTGCTGAAGATGTTGATGATTGAAAGGTCCAAGTGCTAAAGATGTCATTGCTAATTGAAAGATCAAAATGCTGAAGATGTTGTTGATCAAAGACTGAAGATGTTGCTGATGATGAAGACTGAAGATTGAAAATGAAGACTACATGATGTTGAAAAGCTTCCAATGATTTATAGATGTGTTACCCTGTTGATGTTGATGATGTCCCCTATCTCTACTCTTGTTGTTTTTGATGTTGCTGTAGAATACCCTTCTCGTTAAGGGGGGGTGTTGAAATATTGTAACTTCGAAGAATATTCTATATGTATATTTTTGTGGACCCCGATGGTCCTACCGGGAGAACCACTTGTATTACATTGTACCTTGATGCTCCTAATCAGAAGAACTAATAAGAGTCATGAGGTAGTCCCCTCTAATTGTAAAGGTGGGTCATCAGTACCCCAGCGTGGTTACTTGAGCCTACATGTGTAACTCGAGCCTACATGATTTAACTTGAGCCTACATGTCAAATGAGTTAACTTAAGTGAATGGATGAATATAAATAGAGGTGTAGTTCTCCTCATTTGAGACACACACACTCTCACTTGTGTAGCGCATTAGTGGAGAAGAGAAGTAGCTAGAGAAGGAGGAGGATTAGGCTTTGATCTCCTTGCTGGTGTTATCTTTTATCCTTTTGGGGCATCTATATTGAGGAAGCTTTTGCTGGGTTTTTCCCTTTAGGGTTTTTCCAGGATAAATTTTTGTGTTCCTTTTTTATGGTTGTGCTTGTCTATCTTTCAGTGATCCTGTTTATATGCTTTTGTCATGAAAATGAAATGAAATACTGGTGTCTTAGCTAAGCATATGAAAATTTAACAACCCGGTTGTCCTTGCCTTCTTCACAAAGCTGTGAATGGATTGTTTTGTTGCGGTATGCAATGGTTGGTCTTCGGACTGTTGAGAGTGGGATTAGATGTTGGGTATGCTTAAGAAAACTAGTGTTGAGGCCACCATATTAGCATTTAGCCTTTCCTAGCTCCTTGACAACCTAGTAAACCCTACTGTGTGGGTTTGGCTGATTTGTGTACCTTGGCTATGTGTAATCCTGCATTGATCCTTATTCCTTGAGGAATCATGCCCAGCTCGAGGGTGGCAGTGTTGCTGAGATATTGATGAGCACGCTGGCCTATGGTTGGGTGGAACATTGCAATGATGTAGCTATTTGCGGGGCAATTTCTTCATTAAAAGATAAGTACTCCTGACTATTTCATCTTTGCAATTATATCTATTGTTTCATGAATTATGATGAACATGTTGAATGCTGGAATGTAGATGTTTGCTTCTGTTGAATGTTGAGTAACTATGTATCCTTCATGTTTTATGCATCTTAGTAGGTATTATGTTAATCTTTTTAATATCAGCATTTATCCATGTTCATGTTCATGGGGTTGTTTTCCTGTTTGTTTGGGGTTAGTAGCGTCCTCTTCACCGGTCAGAGGGTTAGGGACGTTTCAAAAGCCATGTTATGCATCCTATGAGATTTGAGTCAGTTGTACTGCAGAATCTTCCATCCAACATCCTTGCCTTCAATTTCTTCACTTCGCAAAGAATTCACCTATCGCATTCCTCTAAATTCATGCTTTGGGGGGGGATTCTTTTACACTGAAATCTTGTCATCTTGATCCATGTGTCAACCTTGTGCCTAGTCCCTAAAGTTTCCCTAGATAAATTTGATTGAGTTTGAACTTTCCCCTAACTCTTTTTCCTCCTCTAGGATGGCTGATGCTCTTACTCCTAATGAAATGTGCACCGTCACTCTTTCCCTTCATGTAAAGAGCACCATTGTCACTCTTTCTCCTCATGCAAGGTGCACTGACACTCTGTCTCCTACTACTAAGTGCGCCATAGGTGTTTTGAGGGGGAAAAAAACCTTTGAGGCCCTTTTAGAATGTGTATGAGGTGGAGGATCATCCCTACTTTCTAGGTGAGGTGGCATTCAGTTCCCTAAACTATGGGGAATATCCCTTAGACCCCTTCTCCTAATTCTCAACCTACTCTATCCATTTAGCCTTATAAATTGAACCCTCTCTCCATGGTGAAGGGAGGAAGAACTATGGTACTCTTATGCTAGTGGAATTTCTAGGTGATCCCTATCATCCTTTGGGAGGGAATATCTCATCCTTTGTGAGGCTTACCATCATCCTTTGGAGGCTTGTCTGGGATTGTTGGATGGAATATTGCAATGTTAAGGCTAGGTTGTGATGTTCTTTCCTATGTAATTCTATGTATCTCCTTGATTACAATAATAAAAATATCTTTCCATAAACATTATTGTGTCGATGATGTTTACATATTTCTTCCTTAATTGTTAGCTTAGATCGATTCATGTTTGGATACACATGTACCGTTTGCTTGTTTCCACTTGCTCTACAGGGTTTTGCAGCTCAAGATTTGAAGGCTCTGGAGCTTGGATAAACAAAGAGAGAAGAGGATTTGCATATTTCAAGTAATTGATATATATATTAACTTGCATCTCTATTGCTCTAGAGAAGCCGAATGTATTATGTACTTGATTTTTTCTAGATCCAATTGTGCTAGGGATATTTGGCTTGAGTCTGCTTGAGTAGATTTATCCGCTAACATGATCAGGCCACCTTAGCATCACTTCGGGAAGATGGTAATGTGAAGAAAATGGATGATAAGGGTCATGGTTTTTTCAGTATCCATGGTTACTTACAACCATCTGATCCATGGGAGAAGGGAAATACCTCACTTGCATATGAGGACTGAAGATTGAGAGACAATGTTGATAGAAATGAATTCACTCATATTTTCTCTATTGGGGAACATAAAATCAATACACAAGAGGGTGATGTTGTCAATGATGATGATGGATATTTTGGATTAGATTCAAAATAATAACACATATCATATCTGAATTCATCAGTTGAACTTCCTGATGAAGTGGAAGACAATCCCCCACTAGTTTTGTGTGAACTAGGAAATCTGGAGGAGAAAAATCTGATGCAAAGGGATGTACATAGTTCATATTTTTGTACTCTATTGCAGCAATGTGAAGTTTCAGCCACATGAGAGGAAAGGATAGACATCATTGAGAATCCAAATCCCATTTCCATAAGTGAGTATAGCTATGAACCATCTATACTTGCAAGTGGGAATTCAGAAACAAAAACTCAAGAAGAGAAGTGCAAGTTACTAGAAGGTATTTGCAGTGAGGAAGAAGAAGAGGTTCATCTTCCACCACCTTATTTTCTTTCAGGGTCACTAAATATGAGTGAGTGAAAGATCAAATATGTCCTACACACACTCCATATAACCCATGCATTGTCGATGATAAATATTTGTTGGAATTTAGAGGAGAAATAATCTATGGAAGAGATGGGGAAGTTTCAAAAATCTATGACAAGCACCAAAGGCAATTCTTTCCAATTTATTTCTGATAGAGACATTTTTCTTGAGCTTGTTGAGTTGTTACATGGATAATCCTTGAAGGATTAAGAGGATAATTACAAGCTCACACAAGAATTAGTGACCACCCAATGATTCCTTGAAGAGAAATCAAGGTGCACTCCAAGAGTCCAAGATGTAGATAGAGAAAATTCATGAGGAGTTGCAAAGATTTCACCTACCCTCCTACACACCATTCAACCATATTCACAAGGCTAATTGAATTCCTCATCATATAGAGGAATCTCATGATATGTTGGATCATGATATGCATTTATTTTTGCATTTATTTTTGCATGTTATTGAGGATTGTGTAGACAAGCTTGAATAGAACCCAACAATTGATATTTTCCAGAGAAAAATAGAGTTGTTTTCTGAAGAGAGTCTCTTCTCCATGGAAGAGTCAGATGAGTCCACAATGGTTGGATCATATTTTGATGAAGAATATGCATCCATAATTTGGGAAGATAAGTATTTCAGAGAGATGATTCATAGTTATACTCACACTTTTATTTAAGCCACATCAAGTGGGGATGAAATTTGGGAGAAGGAATTTTCCTTATTGGTTCCACATGAGGAGCAGGAGGCTCCCATAGGTGTTCAAGATGACTTGAGGGATGCACCATTACCTTCTCAGAAGAAACATAGTCACATATTGCTTCCACTTGATACCATTCATCCACACATGGATGGGATAGGGAGATACATAACAAAGATGAAGATCGTGGGAGACAAAAAGTTTAATTTCTGTAATAAATTTTTTGTTGTGACTGACATTGTTCTGGCATATGGGCAGCCACAAAGATTCAATTTTCATCCTTTGGATACCTTCCATACACATTCACATGAGATGCATTCTGATTTTTTTGTCCTTGAAGAATTTTGGGATGTAGATGATGAGTTCCAAGCACATGGACATTGCCCGAGAAAGGATGATTTTTATCATGGAAGGAGTCCTCTTTCCAACGAAGAGTTAGAATAAATCCCTTGTGTTGGACCATCCCATGATGGGTTTGATGCATCCACACCTTTAGTAGACACATTTTTCAGGGCGTTGGTTCACAATTTTCCAGTCCACACTATTTTAACCAGCAGACATAGGGATGAAAATTGGGTGAGGGGATTTTTCCTATTAGTGCCACATGAGGAGCAGGAGGCTCCCACATATTCCATTGACGACTTAATTTTTCAGCCATGTGGTATGAAAAGTGCACCATTCCCTTTATATGTTGACAAGAAACATCATAGGCATCGATTTGATGTCTTCATCATGAATGGCTATGCATGGAAGTCCCACATGAGCCAGTTTGGTGGAACATGTAGTAGAGTGTTGAATTTTTGCACCAAAAAAAAGATAACTGATGAGCTTCTAGTGTGGTGGTATTATTTTCACAACCTCATATTCATCCTCTACAATGATAAAATTTTGTTTTTTTTACTGGTGGTTGGAAGGAGGCAGATAAAATCATGGGATCCTGGAATTCTTGGGAATGACAGATTTCCAAAGGGGACATAAACATTTGGGTCCTTACAGAGGAGATAGTGGTATCTAGGAATTATACCCAGTTACCTTAACTGGGTTGACAATTTTGTTAAAATAAGTGGTCATCAAAAGAATGATTGTGATCAGAGTGGTGTAGAAGAAACATGGTGGACAAGTTTACAACACTCTGTGGTGCTTCTTCTTGAGGACAAGCAGACTTAGGAGGGGAGGACTGTCATATCCCGACATTTTGAACATCAAAAGTGTTGACCTTTCCTAGCACCAAGGGGGTCAAATATGCATTAAATAATTTACCTAGGATGTTTTATTTAAATATTACTTAGGATGCATGTACTTGGTATATTAATTATCATTAAATATTATTATTCAATTAATTATGTGGAAAATAAGTTTCCATTAACAGGAGAGCTACTTGGGAAAGCCAACGTGCCAAGGAGGAAATAGAATCTATCATAGGATTGACAAAAGCCAAGAAAAGATGTTAGACACAAAAGAGGTAACCTTGGAAAAGGTAGGGCATAGTTTCAATTTAGAGACTCGCTCAAAAAAGTAGGCAGTTCAAAAAAAATTGTCATAGAGAAAAGCAACAAATCTAGGGCGCAGTTTCCATTGTGGAGTTCAGTGACAAAAGCAAGCAGGCATGAAAAGTTGTCATAGGAAAAAGAAACAACTATGGGACAAGGAGGGCACAATTTCCAAAGTGGATGAAGGTGGATTATATGTAAACATATTTCTTGTCTCAAACATGCTAATTTACTCATGGAGGTTGAACTCGTGGCTAGGTTTAGGGTTTTATCAAGGGAAACTTGCTCAATAGGTGGTTGACTTGCCCAATAAGTCATAAGAGGTTTATAAAAAGACAAAGGGAGATCCATTACTCAGCTTGGATGTTTATTATTTGTGATTTTGATGAATATAATGCTTCTTTGGTGATTTTTGTGCCTCAGGTTCTTGGGAGATGCGCCCCAAGGTTCTTAATCTCTCTCTCCTCTTCCCCTCTTCTCCCCTTCTCATTGCAGGTTATACTGGAGCTATGGAGAAGCATCTATGAGTTGATTCAGGATTTTTTATCAGCCTACAGCCATCCATGACTATATATCAGGTGTCATTAATAGGTTCATGAGCTTCCAATATCTAAGGGTTCAAACCCTCATGCCCTTCCTTGAATATTGTTTTTAAAATACATTGTAATGATGTACAATGTTGAAGAGAGTGTTATAGTTACTTTATGAGATTGATTTCAAGTTTATTGGATTTAATATTATCTCATAAACATTATATTCAATTTTTATTTCAATTTTATTCTAAATGTCTGAGATTTACTCATTTTAAGTCAACCTAGTCTAGATTTGCATTGGAAAGTGACTAGTTTTGTTGTAACATTCATATTTCGACTTGTATGAATCCAAATGAATCCATTATTTTTATTATGAGTCATTAAAATACCTATATAAGTCCCCCAAGTCCAAAACAGAGAGTTCAAATCACCCTTACCTTGTTTGGAAAGTCCTAAAGATGGAGCTAGTGAGTTTCCCGATGAGCTAGTCTCACCTTTACAACTTGCAGAATAATTTTCTTTGCCTCTGATATGTTGAAAAAATTAATGAACCTCTTATTAATGTATCATAACCTTATAACAAAACCTTATTGATTTTATACAAGCCTCTGGTTGTTGGATTTGACAAAGTCTTCCTAGTTTCACGGTTGGGTGACCCAGAAGCGTGGGAGTAAGTTTCCATGGATGATGATTCTGAAACCTAAATGGTCCCTGATATAAATGTGTTAGGGAATATAATTTATCAGTCCTAAAATTTTCCTTTATTTCTCTCCACAACCCACTTCCTTGTTTGCAAAAGTATTAGCGAATTTCCCATCTTTGCCTAGTCTCAAGAGCTCTTTGATTGAATGCATATTTTCATGTAATATTTTGTATAAAAATTATATCAGAGATAATATTATGATACTATTACATATCAGGTAAATTACATTAATATCAGAGACCTGAGTTCATTTTGTGAAGAATCCCTTTTAGTATGAGTCCTTCTAGTCAAAACTAGTAATTTCCTAGCACCTAGCTTGACAATTTTATGCATCAAGTCTTTGTCTGGAGTTAGCATCTCCGATATATGATCCAGTGATATTAAATAAAATGACTAACAACACACACTGACAAAAAAAATTTAACAAATTTTTTAGTATTACCATATCTCATGAATTTTAGTCACATGAATACTTCAATGTATTTACAGTGGTGCATATTGTTATGTACACATTAAATCAATGTTTTAACATAACCCCATTCATATTTCATGTAATTTTTTTAATTTATATATGAGTACTATATTTAGATCTCATGAATATTTATGCAACCCCTTATTCTTTTTAACATGAATTTTCTATTTACCAATACATAGAAAATTTGTAACATATGATTTTAATCATGTTCATACCATAACATTATTCCTAATCTCCAGAATAGAGAATGGAATAAAGCAAAATATGATTTTATAAAAGCATATGATAATCAAATAATCATGCAACCCAACATTCATGAAGAATCGTTCAACTCTATATTCATATCTTTATGAACAATTATGCAGCCCAACATTCATATCTCATGAATCAATCATGCAACTCTATATTAATATCTTATGAAACAATCACGCATACTTTATATTCATGTCTTATGAAACATTCTTACAGCCCTATATTCATATCTTATGAGACAATCATGCATGCTTTATATTCATATCTTATGAGACAATCTTGCAACACTATATTCATATCTTATGAAACAATCTTGTGGCACTATATTCATATCTTATGAATTTTGTTATTTCCAATAAAGGAAAGACAATCAACATATATGCTCACAATTCCTAATCCCAGGAATATGAATCTCTACATAACTGTAATCAAAACATTCAAAGTATATAAATCTAAATAACATATAATAAAAAAATGAAAATACTTATCTTTTATTGTTTTGCGTGCTCCCTCTTGATCTTTTCTTCCTTGTAGAGATTACTGGAGTCCCTCAGTCTATTTGAGTGCATGTCAGAGGCATCGAATATCTGCATGGATAAACTGGATCCCATGCAACCTGGAGAGAATGCTCTTTTTCAAGAAATTGATTCTTTCAATTATCATCTTCCTCTTCTCCGAATGAGTTCTCAACTCTATGAGGCTCTCATTATACACAATATCCATTGAATAATTATAATATCCAAAGCACAAATCCTGGGGTTATTCAATCAATTTCTCCACTTTGGGAAAACAACCATAACATGAATTTTGATAATTTCATCTTCAAATACATGATCGTATCTCTTAAACAATTGTGAATTTTTGAAATCCAAACTAAATCATCTCATTTGGGAAGTGGGTTTTCAACATTTTTTTTCTGATTCCTCACGGCTTGATTAGAAATTCTCCACAAAATTTGTCTCCTAAAAAAAGATGGGAATGGTGCATATTGACTTGCTCTTTAATTTTCCCTTCATCAGATAAAGGTTCCTCACTCACTGAGGTCACATAGGCATCTAGTTCATGCTCCTCAAGAATGCTTAACAACCTTTCCTTCCATGTGTTCAAGTTGGAAGTACCTTCAAGTTGGTCTTTCGGTTGGATGGAGATCAATGCAATGGCTCCAATATTTTGTTCAATACCTCAATATCTACGTAGGACTTAGTTTCTTGCGCAAACTAATCTCTTGAACACCCTATGCTCTAATGCCATATTAATGTTTTGAGCAATAATGGAGATTCTTTAACTTTAAAACTTTTATTAATGATATGTTGAGGACCTGTAACAATTAACAATTCAATCAAACATAATAATTCATCCACAACACAAGATGTTCCCTAGGGAAAATCCTCATAACAGAGAGGATGAAAAACCCCAACAATTCTTCAGAGTATAATAGATAGATTGCAGAGAATTACTTTTACAACATAAGTGAATTTCCCAATAAGAGAGAATACAAAGAAATAGATAAGAGAGATCCACTGTGACGACTGTGTGAACTTTCCATATGCCTAGCATATTAATAACAAGCCATAATAATTGCCATGCAAACACTAGTTAATGGTTTCATGAGAATTAGCGACTCATAGATTTACAATTTAGAATTTCCTTTATGGAATAATCAATTCATTCATTTAATCTTCATCATGCACAACTAATGCACCATACCTTCAATCATGGATATTAACTGATAGTTAACTCACATTGGAGAGAACTCAATCTCAAATTGAATACAGATAACTTAGTTAACATACTAGCATAAGTGTCATAGTGCAATAACTCGAGTGTCGCATGCAACACACTTTCATAACTGAAGTGTCACCATTTAATTAACTTAAGTGTCTTCTGTTAGTCTAACTAAAGTGTAAACACTTTAGTTAACTAGTCCATCTTTCTTTAATCACATAGTTAACCATTATTAACTGAATTTTGTTGATTAATTAACACCAAGCTCTTCTTTACTTCATTGAATGTTGATCATTAATAGTTCAAATGACTCTTTAACTAAATCCTGTTTGAGGCATTCAACTAAAGCTTTATAACTTGAGTTCACTTCAAATTATCTTTCTTTCACAATCTCTTTATTGCTTATCTCTTTATATTAATGCATAGTTGATGTTTAATCATCTATCATATCATATTATACTCAGAAGAGTTGTCACACATACTGATGATCATATATATTACCCAGGACCTTATAGCCATATGCTAAAGTAATTCACTCTATAGGTGATCAGTCTCTAGAGGAGACTTAATAGCTATATCCATATCGAATGACCATGGTTAGTAATACATCACATAGTATAACCACTTTACCAAGTAAAGTATGCCACCTTAGTAAATGAGGATATTTGTATGACTTTATATTACTCACAAGTCTATTGTATTGATATTACTAATAAGACCCAGCTTGATATTACTCACAATCTTAGCTTGATATTACTCACAAGCTCACCTCCTTAACTGAAGGTCCATCTCATGGGGTACCATCTATGAGAATACTTGACTTGATATTACTCACAATCTTATCTTGATATTACTCACAAGCTCACCTCCTTAACCGAAGGTCCATCTCACAGGGTACCGTTTAAGCGAACACTTGAATTGATATTACTCACAAGTATGACTTGATATTAAACACAAGTCTACAGTCTTGATATTACTCAAAATACTTGAGTACTAGCATCCCACCTTAATACATGAGGATATTGGTAGGACTTGATATTGCTCACAATTCGATTGTCTTGATATTACTCAGAAGAATGAAGAATGACTCATGATGTTGTACAATCAACACTTAATAGGTATGAAATGTGTTGTTTTTTCCAATTTGTCCACCACAACCATAATGGAATCATGTTATCTCATGGTCATTGGAAACCCCGTAATGAAACCTATGGAAATTAATTCCCATTTCCATTTAGTTATAGGAAATGGTTGCAACAAACATGTTGGGTGTTGATGCTCAACTTTCACCTGCTCATTATTCATGCACCTAGAAATATACGTAGCAACATCCTTTTTTCAGCCCTAAAAAAAAGAAATGCTTTGGATGTAGAAATCATTTCTAATATCCTAGATGATTGGAATACGGCATTGCATGAATCTCATTCATAAAAATATTCCTCAAATCTTCCACATTTGGAATATACATTCAATTTTTATAAATAATAATTCCACATCTGCCATATGATAACCTTCATACTTCTTTTCCAAATTTCGTGGTTGTAATTTTCATTTTACTTGCACATATTTCTTGCTTAAGGAAGAGAGTCAACAATATGTTGTCTGAAATCACCGACAATTACTAATGGCTTCCACATGCATTACATGAACATTTCTACTGAGTGCATCAACCACTTTATTTTTTTTCCTATATGTGTTTTATATGAAAATCAAATTCACATAAAAATGTTAGCCACCTATCTTGCATGGAATTTAATTTTGGTTCCTCAAATAAATATTTCAGAATAAATTGGTTTATTCTTAGCTCAAATTTTCTACCCATTAAATAATTCCTGCACATTTTTAATGCATGCACTATGCTATCAATTTCTAAATCATGCGTAGAATAATTATTTTCGTTCTCTTTTAGTTTCCATGACTCATAGCTCACCACATTGTTGTTCTGCATAAGAAACGCTTTGATGCCCTGCTTGCATGCATTGGTGCATAACCATAAAATATTTTTTTTGGGTATGCAACTATCAATAACAGCACACTGGTGAGAAGATTCTTCAACAAATGAAAACTTCCCTCACATTTCTGTGTCCATTCAAACCAAATACCTTTCTTCTGCAAAGAAGTGATCAAATGCACACCCTTAAAGAGTTGCTCAATGAATATCCTATAATAACCCGCAAGGCCCATGTAATGAATCACTATATTGAATTCCTAAGGGTTGGTCATTCATAATCACTTCAATCTTTTATGGGTCCACCTATATACCTTCTGTTGATAAAATGTGACCCAAATAATGAATCTTCTCTTTGTAAAAAACACATTTGTTGAGATTTGTGTATAGTTGATGCTTCCTGAGAAATTGAAAAAATATTCTCAGATGCTCCTCATGCTATTTCACATTCTTGGAGTAAATTAGAATGTCATCCATGAACACCAACACAAATTTATCTAAATGTTGACTTAACACATTTTGATGAGGCACATGAAAGTAGCATGTGCATTAGTGAGATTGAAAGGTGCCACTGTAAATTCATAATGGCGATACCATGTTTTGAACATTGTATTATGGATGTGGTCTTCTTAAATCTTGGGCTAATGGTAACCCAAAATCAAGTCAATCTTTGAAAATACCCTTCCCCCTCTCATTCGATCAAAGAGATAATCAATTATAGGCAATGTATACTTGTTCTTCACTGTGGATTTGTTCAATTTTTTATAGTCAACACGCAACTTAATCGTTCCATATTTCTTATTCACAAATAGGATAGGTGCTCCCCATGGAGACACACTTGGCCTAATATATTTCTTTTCCAATGGTTCTTGCAACTATATTTTTAGCTCCAGGGAACTTATCCTGTAAGGTGTCTTAGACGCTAGTGCAATTCCTGGCATAAGATAAATTGTGAAATCAATGTCCCTCTTTGGAGGGAATCTTGGCACCTCATTAAGGAATACATCCCTGAATTATTGTAGGATTCTATAATCCTCCAATCTCACAACTTCTTTTTCTGTTATTTCTTGTACTTGGGATGCATATGATTGACATCCTTTTCTGGAGAACTTTTTCAACTACATGGTTGAAATATTCCTAATAAAAATATCCTTTGGAATTCCTATTACTATTATGATGTTTCCTTTTTCATCGATGCACTTAAAGGTCTTGTTGTAGCAGTCTAGTTTTGTTACGTGTGCTTCCAGCCAATCCATTCCAATAAGAACATCATAGGAACCAACTAGAAATGTTCCCCTTGTAAATAACCCATTAAACTCCAATAGATATCTCATTGACGTTCCTCTTCATCCCAATGGCTAGTTGAACCAACCATGTTATACTATGCTTTTTTTTTTAAAGCACAAAGCTCAATCATTCTAGGAGTGATGTAACTGTGAGTAGAGCCAGGTTCAATCAAAATAGATATGGAATTCCAAGAAATATTACCTTCAAATTCAACCATATTTGTTTGATGTTCTGGTTGGAAGTCCTCTAGCACTACATAGATTATGGGAATGGTCCTTGCTACTTGACCCATGGTTTCAGGTTCTTGGATGAAGTAAACATGCTTTCCTCTTGTTTTTTCCTTTCACACACCTGGGTCACGTGGCAGAAATCTTCAAGCCACTTGGTGTGTTCTTGGGGGAAAGTCTCGAGTCAAGGCTGTCACCTTGTTCTTGACTCCTCCGTTTAGGCTCAACTCCTAACGAAGCCAAGGGGGGTACGCCCTATTAAGTTACTAAGGATAATTACTTAGTATGGTGATGTTAAACTGAATGAGTTACTTAGGAGTTTGAAATTTAGCTATAGACAATCAAAGATGACAAGATACAAAAATGAATGCACGAAAGCACAATGCTGAGACACAATATATATATAAAGCAATAAAATAACCAGTGCCTTAGAATGGATTCAAAATAAAATCAATGTACTTGCATGTGCTTGGATTGAATGTTTTGCAATTGCCTCTTGGTACGTTTTAAGTTAAATTTGAGGTGTGAGTTGATTAAAATTAGGCGAAGGGGTGGACTCCAGATATACCCGAGAGTACTTGGAGTATGTCCAAAACTAAACCTTCACGGCTACCCACAAGGAATATGTGGGCTGAATGGATTCTTTGGGGCTATTTTTCATAACGCACCCATTAGTGTGTGACAGAGATCGGTGCCCCGAGGTCACTTTTCAGAAGTTCCCACTTCCTTTGGGTATTTTGCCACCGTAAAGGTTTGATCTAGGTGTTGGATTTTCACCTGATGGTTTGTAAATTTGGAAGAGTGAGTCCTAATTATTCTAGTCACTCAAGTTATTTTGATACAGCTTGACTGATCGAACGAACCGCAGCCAAGTGCAGAGCATACACACCAGATTCTTGTCAATTTTAGTAAATTTTAAACTGGGTGTTCTTATTAAAAAAGAAAACCCTCCAGGAACCTCTTTCGATCCAAGTGGATATTAATCGGGGAATCAAGGAGGGGTTAATTTTATAATAGCTGAAAAATAAATGATGAAAAGGAAAACACAGATACACAATTCTGGTTTTCTAATTATTCCTACCACGAATCTCTTTCCCCTTTCAAGTCAATCAGGAAGTCGTGGGGTAAGTATTAAGATTACTTTGAAATATCAAATATGGAAGATTAAATTGATAATGAATTAAAGTACACTACCCTGCAGATTAGAGCTATGCTAGTTTGAAAAGGGATGAAAAAAAAAGGTAAAAAAAAGACACCGACGCAAATCCCCCTAGGGGGGATGGGGAATGGGCTCGAAAGAGCCTATTCAAAAATTATTTTTATTAAAAGTGGTTAAAATATCAGATAACTGATATAATTCCTCTTCATCCTTATATAGAGTGAAATCAAGAGCTTACAAAGTGCGAAAATTAAAGGTTTTAGTCAAATGGGAGACCCTTGGGGGGATTTGAACGCTCCTGAGGCCACTTTCGAACAGAAGCTTCCTTTATTTTTTATAAAGAATGATAAAAACCAGCAAGCATATCAGACTAAAATATTCCCAAAATCACTTTGAAATTACCTTTGGGTCAGCTTACTTTTAACCAAAAAAAACTAAGTTAAAACTAGTTAAAAGGGGTAAAAAGGAACCAAGGAAAGCATGATTTCCTTGGGATCTTGGCTTGCATTTTTGGAAGCCAATAATATGTGCACTTTTATTTCAGAATATTAAATTTTAACGTACAGCAAAGGACGAAAAAGAAACTACCTTATGAGCAAGTTTTAGATCTATGACTTAGCTACTTGCAAAAAAGGCAATTCCTACACCTAGATCTATCTTTATGAAATGATATTCTTTATGAAATTGCAGATATAGGAAGCAAGAATATTATGAAATAGATCTAATAACATTTCTAAGTTCCTAGGGGGACTTAGACATGTTCATATGACTCGACCATGATGTCTAGCATGTTTATACATTGACACGTAGACTCTAATAACCTCAATAGGCCTAAATGCCAAGCCGACCACCCCAAATTTGGAGGTATGGAGTGAAAAACTCAGAAATTATTAGTCATTTATTCAACAACCAATAATAACCAAGGGAAAAAAAACCCTGTGCTGATCGGATTGACAAATAAAGTCTAAGAGACCGAGTCTTTTACAGACACTATCATGCGAGAACATTTATTACAATTCCCCCACAGGGTATGAACATGTGATATAGTACAACAAGAACTTCCCAGAAGTAATTCCAAAGGTCTTCTGAAGTCCAAAAAAGTTAACCTTTTCTAGTTCACCAGGCTCACTTGATGAAAAAACCACTAAGTACAACTTAGGTGGTAACATTATGGCTCCATCTAGGGACACATTCTCTGACTGATCTTCTATTCAGAGGAGAGGATGTGAGAACTCTAGAATCTGTGGGTCCTACATAGCAATTAGATTTTATCAGTAACATGTATATAATAAAAAAATAACTTAAAAGAAAACTAATGTACATAATTAGTTTATGATGTGCAAAAAGGAATATTTTACAAAACTAATATACAAAGAAAAAAATTTCCAACATGGTACAAAATAACTATAATATAACAATATCTATGATACAACAATATGATATATACAATTTAGAAATACATGCAGGGAAAGGTTTAGAAATTGGCCCTGAAACCATCGATGCCAATAAATGCATCAAACTGTCTCGACGAAAAACAACTTAAGGAGGAAACCATTCACTGGCAGGCTCAAACTTTCTCCTTCTAGGTCATTTAGATAGAAGGAGTTCATTCCTACTATTTCATCGATGATGTACGGTCCCAACCACAAGCTGTCGAGCTTTCCATGTTTCCCAGGTTTTTCGTGTCGTTTGTCCCAACGTAAAACCATGTCACCTACTTGGAAGGACCCTGGCCGGGTAGACTTATCAAAGGCTCTCTTGACCTTGTCTAAATTTCTGATACTATGGTCAAGAGAGTTTCTTTTTCTCTCATCTAGCTCGATCAACTGGTTTATTCTATTTTGGATGGCCTCTTGATCTGAGCTGAAGGTCTGGAGAAGATGATAAATTGGAAGCTTTAGATGGACTGGTAAGGTGACATCAAGGCCATATACTAGTTCAAAAGGGATCCTCCCGGTTGAAATTTTCTTGGTGATTCTGTCAACCCATAATGCTAATTTGATCTTGCTATCCCAAGCCTTCTTATTGTCGCCCACAATTTTTTTAATTATGGTCATTAAGTTCTTACTTGATTCCGCTAGACCATTTCCTTGGGGATAGTAATTGGATGAGTGGGATAGGATAATTCCATACTTGAAACAGAAAGATGACATCTCGGAAGAAACAAAGCATGTGCCATTATCCGTGATGATTCTAGCTGGCACACTGAATCTTGTGATAATATTATCTTCTAAGAAATCCATGACTATAGCATCGGTTGCCTTCTTGGTGGGTATCACCTCTACCCACTTGGTAAAATAATCAGTGGTGGTAAGAATCCAAGAATAACCATTGCTCGAGTTATCTTTGAACTTACCGATGAAATCAAGCCCCCACTACTGGAAAGGGGCTTGGACTACTATTGGATCTAGAGGCAAGGCTTTCATTTGTTGCTTTCCAGTGAATAACTGACACTGGGGGAAAACTCTGACAGCCTTGTGCACATTTGAAAATAGGTTTGGCCAATAGTATCCTACTCTAAGGATTTTGTGGGCGATTGTTTTTGCCGCAAAATGTCCACCACAAAATCCTGAATGGAACTCAACCATGAGTTTCTTGGACTAAGGTTCATCGACACATCTAAGTATTAAAACATCGGGGTTTCTCCAACCCAAACCATCTTTTGTCAAATAATACTTAGTTTCTTTTAACCTTAATGCTCTTCTTTTATGGCCAAGTAAGTGATCGGGGCATGTAAGGTTGCGGAGGAAAAATATGATGTCGGTGTACCAAGGGTGCTGCTCTAATCTCTGAAGCTCGTCAGTACACTTTGCTCTGAATTGCTGCTTTGGCAGATTATTACTAAGTCATTTTCATTTCCTTGGGTCAACATCTTTCCAAGACCCTATCCCTTAATTAATTTAGTAGGTTTTATCTCCAAATCATATTCTTGAATGTTTGAAACCCACTTACCCCTAATTCCTAGACAATCCTATTGAGACATGATATCCTTGACAGCTGCATGGGGTACATATCCAATGATTTTGGAGTAACCTATATAAGTTCTGAAATGTTTAAGGGACTTGACAATAGCATATGCATGTTTCTCCATCGTGGTATACTTCAACTCTGAATTTTGTAAGGCTCTACTCATAAAGGCTATAGGTTTCTCTTGTCCCTCCTTATTCTTTTGAAGCAAAACACCTGCAATGGTGTCTTTTGAGGCAAAGGAAAATATCTGGAAATCTTTGGAATAATCTGGACTAATCAAGACCAGGGACATGAATATGGCATTTTTGATAGACCTAAATGCAACTTTCCCTTCATCCGTCCACTCAAACTTAGCATCTTTCTTTAATAACTTTTGTATAGGTTTCATTAATTCTACTAAATTTGGGATGAATCTTCTTACGAAATTGATTTGACCATTAAAGGACTAGAGAGATTTTAGATTCTGAGGCAAGGGGACTTTCTTAATGGCTTCAACTCTCCCAAGATCAACCTTGACACCATCCTTAGAAATGATGTGCCCCAACAACTTGCCTTCATCAACTCCAAAGATTGACTTGGCAGGATTCAAGGAAATACCATATTTCCAACATCTTATAAAAACCTGCCTAAGATGACTTATGTGGTCAGATATTTCCTTTGAAAAAACAATTAAGTCATCTTGATATATTTCGATTATTTTTCCTATAAGTTCTTTGAAGGAAAAATCCATGGCTCTTTGGAAGGTGGCACCGGCATTCAATAAGCCAAAAGGCATTCTTAGAAATTTATAGGTACCCCAAGGTGTGGTGAATGTAGTCTTATGTTGATCCTCCTTATTTACCAACACCTTGTTATAACCGAAAAAACCATCCAACATGGACATCATTCCTGATCCTGTTACTCTTTGAAGCAATGTTTCCATGTCGGGTAATGGGTAATTATCTTTGAGGCATGATGTATTTAGATTCCTAAAATCTATACATATTCTAATTGACCCATTCTTCTTTCTGACCACCACTAAGTTAGAGCACCAAGGTGAATGTCTTGTACATGCTATGATCCCTGCTGCTAACATCTTCTGAAGTTCCTTCTGCACAATGGGGGCCAAATTAGGATTTATTCGCCTAAGTTTTTGTCGAAAAGGTTTGACCTCCTTAGCTTCTTCTGTGAGGGGAATAGTGTGTTGAAACACATCCTCCCGATAGGCTTTAAGCTCATCATAACTAAAGGCCAACACATCTCTATACTCTTTGATTAATTTGATCAAATTGTTTCTTTCCTTTTCCGAAGTACCCTTTACAATTTTTATTAACTTGGGATCCTTGTCAGTTCCTATGTTTATTTCCATATAATTCCCAATTTTTATTTCCTCTTTTTTTTTATGATGATCCTGCCGATCGAAAAGATTCTCGAAAGCTATAAGGCTACTCGAAATGTGATTCCTTTCATTATCCTCGCACTCCTGATACTCTTTACCTTCTTGCTGATAATTTATCTTGCAACCTTCAAACTCTTGTAGATTGTGGATGAATCTCAAGAGTTGCTCATCATCTTTGAACACCTGCCAATGGTCTATATTATCTAGTATTGAAGGTCTGAAATTAATTTCCATCCTTCCATTCCCATTAATCACTTCATCTGATGGCTGGAGGGTGGATGCTGCTACTGCCAATTTATCTGCTAACCCAATCATTTCCCTATGGACCTTTTGAATGTTAAGTGCATCAAACCATTCCATAGTTTCCTATGTGGCATTTCTATACTTTCTTAGTCTGTCATTTTTTCATTGATACTGATTCTTAATCTGGAGGACAACTAGATCTGAATCACCCTTTATGTTCAACATCCTTATCCACATATCTTTAGTAGTTTCTAACCCTAGGATCAATGCCTCATACTCGGCTACATTGTTTGATGCTTCAAACTCTAAACTGAATGCAAAGTTGTAGATTTTATCTGAAGGAGAGATTATCACGATGCCCGCACCTTTTCTGGTTTTGGAATAAGACTCGTCAAAGTACATTTTCCAAACTTCATCGATCTTTTCATTTTTAATGTTTTCCTTAATAGGGGCCATGAAATTTGACAAAATAGCATAGTTTCCAAAGTTATCAGTGAAATGAACAAATTCATTTCTGGGCTTCTTAGGATTTTCTACATGTCGTTTCCTCAGTTTTTCTCTGTGGAGAATCACCCTAGTGTTCTCTGATGTAGGTATAGTAGCATATGTCCAATCCATTTGAATGTGCCCACCAAGAGTTGTGGCCCATTTTCTGGATAGAAACATACCCCAATTATCTGGAACATCTATCACCACCACATCCATTGACATGTAGATATCAGGATACTTAGCTAACTTAACCTGTAAATTTAAGATTATCCCTACCACTTCCACTTCTCTTGCATCCATGGCACAAACATTGTGGTAGGGTCAGGTGACCCTTAGATTTAGCTGCTCCATTAATTTTCTTGTCATGACATTTGATGAAGCACCTGAATCTAACATGCAGTTAGGAAGGAGAAGTTTATCAACTAAGAGGGAGACATAAAAAGGTGGGTGGTCTTCTCTTCTTGGATCAACAATATTGAGGACTATAGGCATATCTATAGGTTCAATATGTTCAGCTTCAAATATAGCATTGTTATTAGGAAGAGGATCCTCTTTGACAATATTATGAACTTTACTTTGACTATCCTCTATGGCTTTCAACAACTTTTCTTTTTGACGAGGAATTTTAAGGACATCAGTTGCATAAACATGAATCTTATCACTATTTATCCATTCTACCATTAAAATATTTGATTCAGGGACAATAGGAGGATCTGGGAGGGGAGGAGCAGTTACCTTTGGCTTGTACTGTTTAGACGGTGATGGCTTCTCTCTTCTTTGATATACTTCTCCCTTGAACCTAGCCTCCTTCATTTCCTTAATTTCTCCCGGAGAAGGCATTACACTGTAAAAGTTGGAAAGGAGATCCTTCTCGTAACTGTAATCCGTGGCCTGCTGCCAATGTTGGTTTGATAAAGGATAGGTTTGGCCTACCATGTACACATGATCAGACTCACCTGATGTTGTTTCCTGATTACTGACCTCGGCCATTCCATGCTCTATAACTTGGTTTGCTATATAGCAAGTGCTTTCTTGGTGGAATTGATCACAAGTTCTACACCATGGAATGACTTCTTCTACCAGGTTAGTTGAGTCTAACTAGTTTGGAATCCTAGGTTCTTGTTGAGGAGCCTTCTTCTGATACACCTAATTCTGTTTAGGCTGAAAGTTCCTAGGTCCATTATTTCTTTCCATTTTGATTATTCTATTCTGAATATTATTCAATTATATAGATTGATTTTCCATGATTTGGTTATGACTAGTAACCATATTTTCTATCAGGCTAGTTACCTTTTCCATGGGGTCTTTAGAGGTTTCCTTTTCCTCTAATTCAACTGCTTTTCCCTTCTCTTTGTTGTATGAAGTGCTTCCCCTAGTGTAACTTGGAATGTTGGATTTTCCTGAAGATTGCATATTCTTTTCTATTTTCTCGGCCAAATCCTGAGTAGTTTTTAGATCGGTCGGATCTTTGTCCCTTAACTGGTACCTCAAATCACCAGTGAAAGTTTCGATGTAAGATAAGAGGATGGAGGCATCCCTTGGCTTGATTTCTCTAGGGAGGTTTGCAACCACACGCCTAAACTTAGTATTAAATTCATCAATGGTTTCATTTTCCATCTTCTTTATATTATGAAGGGCAGCAAGCAGATTTCTTGGTTCTTTCTTTTCCCCCCATTTCTTCTTAAAACCTTCTAGGAATTCATTAAGAGTTTTATATGAATCGTCACCAAGGTTGGGGTACCACTCCGCAGCATCATCCTCTAAAGATAAAGCAAAGAGCTTCATTTTGACATATTCATGGTTAGAGGCAGCATTATTGCAGTAACTAACTAAGTGCTTTTCAAACTTTAGAAGGTGAGTCTTGGCAGTAATGGAATTATTTCCCTCGAATATGGGGAGCTTCTTGATAGCATCATTCGGAATGTCATGAGGACTACCTGCTATCTGAGAAAAGTCAAGGGGTTTGTAAAATTCCGTCATTTCTGGAGATTGGAAGGTATGACTCTCTACAAATATGTTATGGATATCTAAGAGGGATTGGTCTCCTAAATTTTCAAGGTTTCTACGAGAAGTATACCTATTCAATCTTTCCCTAATAAACCTTTCGGGATCAGGGAGAGGATTGAACAATTGTCGGCGGTTTCTTTGGGTAGAAATTATTGAAGGGATGTTAGACAGTGGAGTTTCCAGATGGATCGAGTTTTAATTTTTATGTTTTTTAAATACTAGATCAATCAAAAACAATTATCTTTTTAGTTGTTTAGAAAAAATTTAAGCTAAGTTGTACTCGGGAATAAAAAGATTTATCCCCAGCAACGGTGCCAAAAAATGTTGCTGCCTTTCACACACCTGGGTCACGTGGCAGAAATCTTCAAGCCACTTAGTGTGTCCTTGGGGGCAAGTCTCGAGTCAAGGCTGTCACCTTGTTCTTGACTCCTCCGTTTAGGCTCAACTCCTAACAAAGCCAAGGGGGGTAGACCCTATTAAGTTACTAAGGATAATTACTTAGTATGGTGATGTTAAACTGAATGAGTTACTTAGGAGTTTTAAATTTAGCTATAGACAATCAAAGATGACAAGATACAAAAATGAATGCACGAAAGCACAATGTTGAGACACAATATATATATAAAGCAAGAAAATAACCAGTGCCTTAGAATGGAGTCAAAATAAAATCAATGTACTTGCCTATGCTTGGAGTGAATGTTTTGCAATTTCCTCTTGGTACGTTTTAAGTTAAATTTGAGGTGTGAGTTGATTAAAATTAGGCAAAGGGGTGGACTCCAGATATACCCGAGAGTACTTGGAGTATGTCCAAAACTAAACCTTCACGACTACCTGCAAGGAATATGTGGGTTGAATGGAGTCTCTGGGGCTATTGTTCATAACGCACCCATTAGGGTGTGAGAGAGATCAGTGCCGCGAGGTCACTTTTCAGAAGTTCCCGATTCCTTTGGGTATTTTGCCACCGTAAAGGTTTGATCTAGTTGTTGGATTTTCACCTGATGGTTTGTAAATTTGGGAGAGTGAGTCCTAATTATTCTAGTCACTCAAGTGCTTTTGATACAACTTGACTGATCAGATGAACCACATCCAAGTGCAGAGCATACACACTGGATTCTTGTCAATTTTAGTAAATTTTAAACTGGGTGTTCTTGTTAAAAAAGAAAACCCTCCAGGAACCTTTTTCGATCCAAGTGGATCTCAATCGGGGAATAAAGGAGGGGTTAATTTTATAATAGCTGAAAAATAAATGATGAAAAGGAAAACACAGATACACAATTCTGGTTTTCTAATTAGTCCTACCAAGAATCTCTTTCCCCTTTTAGGTCAATTGGGAAGTCCTGGGGTAAGTATTAAGATTACTTTGAAATATCAAATATGGAAGATGAAATTGATAATGAATTAAATTATACTACCCCATAGATTAGAGCTACGCTAGTTTGAAAAGGAATGAAAAAAAAGGTAAAAAAAAGACACTGATGCAAATCCCCCCAGGGGGGTGTGGAAATTGAACCTAGTGTTAGACCAATTACACTCACATCAATTGCCAATTACACATGCAAAATTACTCACAAAAGAGACTGAATATGGAGCTGAACACTAAACTGTATTGAATAAGTGTACAATAGCCAACCCTGTGAAGTCATAGGATGCCACAATAAATAATTACTTAAGGGATTCAAATGCATGAAGATGCCATTCAAATCTAGTCAAAATCAGGCTTACTAAATCTAAGCAAATCCCCCAGAGGTGCATAAAGCAGTTTCCAAAACTATTAAGGAGTTCACGAATTGGCAAAATCATTTAGGCAAGCTAAAAGGTAATGGAAGGACAACTCATACATGCTTTTTATAGGAGAAAAGAGTGGAGGATGTGTAGGACAAAAAACAAGTTAACCTCACCTAGTCAAACTTTCCCAATTTCCTTAAAACACTGAAAAAGCAGGCAATAAAGCAGAAAAAGAAGACATGCGCTAGGGAGGCCAGGAATAAATCAGATTTGATTCCAGAAGGTTTCCCAAGCACTCCATGACTCAAAATTAGGAATTTTGACCACTATGGATGTGTAGATGACAACTTGCATAAGGTGGAAAATGGAAACTAGGAAAATAAGACAAAAATGGATTAATTAATGTCTAAGGTAGCTAACTATGGATTGATTATTCTAACACCCCCCCTTAAGCTTGACTTATGAGTAATATATCAGAAAATTATAGGGCCTAGCAACAAGGCTTAGTCACCCTTTACATACTGCATGTCCATTTAACCAAGGAAAGAGGCAAAAACCCAGTGGGAAAATCCTCCTTTAAACATGGACTGTAAAACAAAATTTGGAAATCTTGTCATCACTCATGCTTCACAGCATGATCAGCAATCCCCAGCAGTGATTTGAGATTGCTGAAATTCTTCTCACAAAATGATTTGGTGAAGATATCAGCTACTTGTTCTGAAGATGAACAGAAGAGTAGGTGAATGGTGCCATCATGCACAAGCTCTCTGATGTAGTGCATATGGATCTCAATGTGTTCGATTCTCTGCTTTTGAACTGGATCATTGCAAAATCGAATGGTACTCTAATTATCACAGTAGATAGTAGTTGAGTATTTTGATTCGAAGCCACACTCTCCAAGTAACCCCTGCAACCATAAACATTGAGTTGCTGCATTTACAACTCCTCTGTACTCTGCTTCTGTAGATGAGAGTACAATGGCACTCTATTTCTTGCTTGACCAGCTAATTGGCCCTTCTGCAAGCATGAACACATATCCTGATGTTCACTTTCAATCTGTACTGTCACCTTCCCAATCACTGTCAGTAAACCCAATCAAATCAAGATCAGATTTAGCTTTATAGAAGATCCCATGTGTCCTTGTTCTCTGAACAAAGTTAAGGATCCTTTTGGCTGCTTGCCAATGGATCTCATGAGACTGATCCATGTATCTATAAGCCACACTTACTACATAAGAAATATCAGGTCTAGTATGTGTAAGATACAACAAACATCCAATCAATTGCCTATACAGTGTATTGTTTACCATAGGTGAAGAATCAGCTTCTTCAAGCTTCACTCCTGAAAGGAAAGGAGTCTTGCTTGGCTTGCAATACTTCATTTTGAATTTGTTCAACAAATCCAAGGAATACTTGGAATGGTTCACCTTGATTCCATATTTGGTTTGAGCAATCTCAAGCCCCAATAATTGGCTCAGTAGCCCCAAATCTGTCATGGAGAAGGCTTGGTTCATTGCACCCATCAAGGAAGCAATTTCATCCTTTGAGCTTCCTGTAATGAGAAGGTCATCAACATATAACACAATGATCATTAATGAACCATTAATAAACTTCAAATATAAATTTGGATCTGATTTGCATCGAACAAAATTCAGTGATAGCAGAAAGCTATCAATCTTGGCATACCAAGCCCTAGGGGCTTGCTTAAGCCCATACAATGACTTCTTTAGCCTGCACACAAGAGATGGGTTAGTAGCAAATACTTGAGGCTACTGCATGTATATCTCTTCAGTGAGATCTCCATTCAGTAAGGCACACTTTACATCCATGTGATGCACCTCCCATTGCTTTGAAGCTGCAATGGCTAAGGCTAGCCTGATGGAGTCCATCTTTGCCACTAGTGCAAAGGTCTCATTGTAATCTATGCCATGAACCTATGAGTAGCCCTTGACTACCAATCTGGCCTTGTACTTCAAAGGTGAACCATCATCAGCAAATTTGGTCTTCTACACCCACTTACACTGAACTAGCTTCCTCCCTGGGGGAAGATCAACTAGCTCCCAAGTGTTTCTCTTCTGGAGTGAGCTGAAATCTTCCTTCATGGCCGCCTGCCATCTTGGATCTTCTGCTGCACCTTCATATGTCTGAGGATCTGATTCCACCATTAGATATCATTTCTCAGCAAACATAGGATCTTTCATGCATAGAGCACTCTCAAATTGGGATATAGTCCTCCTAGGGTCATTAGGATTTCCAGCTAGCTCTCCAGCTGCATGAATGGTCTTGGATGCCCATTTTGGCCTTTTAGGGATGTTAGGATATGCAATAAAATCATCACTATCAGACATATCAGAATAAGCATGTTCAACTATCTCTTCACTTACATTCAGAGGTTCTAGTGGTGAAGAGGATTCTCCAACTACCACTGCTGCTAAGGGTTCTTCTTGAAACTGAACACACCTTTCAATGAAGGCTTTTTTTGTGCTCAAATTTATCATCTTGTACCCTTTTGAATCTTTGGAGTACCCAACAAATAGACACTCTTGGCTTTGGGGCTGCAAAGCCTTCCTCTTTTCTGTTGGAATTCTAGCCCAAGCCCTTGAGCCAAAAATCCTGAAATGGGTCACATCTAGCTTGTGCCCACTCCATGCTTCGAAAGGAGTCATACCATCAAGTTTTTTATGAGGCACCCTATTTTGGATATAGGTTGCACAGTTTATAGCTTCAGCCTAGTACTTTGGTGGAAAAGTCTTAGCCTCCATCATGCAGGTTGCCATCTCTTTCAGTGATCTGTTCTTCCTCTCAGCAACACCATTTTGTTGTGGTGTGTAAGGGATAGAATGCTACATCTGAATACCTACATCTGCACAATATTGAATAAACGCAGACTTGACATACTCACCACCATTTTCAAATCTGAGGACCTTGAGTTTCCTCCCATACTGGTTTTCAACCAAAGCCTTAAAGACTTTGAAGAGGCCAAAAACTTTAGACTTGTGTTTTAGGAAGTAAACCCAGCAATACCTGGAAAAGTCATCTATGAAAGTCAATGCATATTTGGCCTGACTCATCGACATATGAGGGAATGGGCCAACAACATCACTGTGGATCAACTCAAGAGGTGCAGAGGTTCTCTCATGACTAGCTCTCTCAAATTTATGCTTTGGGTGTTTTCCTAGGATGCAACCTTGGCAGACTCCTTTGGAAAATTTTATCTTTGGTAACCCTATGACCATTTATTTTTCACTAAGATCAGAAAGATACTTGTAATTTAGGTGGCCAAATATTTCATGCCAAATCTTGCTTGCCTCATTAGCGTGAATCAGAATAGTAGAGGGGTTTGAGTAGGGTAGGAAGTGTGAGAACATGTATACCTTCAAAGTATGATTTGCAACTCCTTTTGCAATGACTTTACCACTTGAGATCTCTATGATCTCAACTTCATCAGGGGAGAATATGACCTTATTTGGAGACCCTGTGTGGGTCATCTGATACACTAATAAGAGGTTAAAGGCAAGACCTGGAACATACAACACATCGCTAAACTTACCATGATCAATATCAATACTCCCTTTGCCCAAACTTTCAGTGAGAGAGTCATCTCCCAGTACTATTGGTGGACCTTTCGACATGTCAAGTGAGGTGAATGCCTCCTTGGTCGAAACCATATGTCTTGAAGCTCCAGAATCAATGATGAAACTAGGTGAGCTTGATGTGCTAGCAACCAATGCATGAACTCTCTCTCTGTCTTCTGAACTTGATCCTCCTTCCCTCTTCTTTGAGCTGTCTAGAAGGGAGATGCCATTCTTCTCCAGGAGTTGGGTCAGCATGTCTATTTGCTTCTTCATGCAGGAGCTCTCAGAATGATTTCCCTTACTGCAGTATGCGCACTTTCTCATTTCTCCTTTGTTCTTCTTCTTCTAGTAGTTCTTCTTGGAACCTTGAGGCTCCTCCAGAGACTTGTTCTTGTCTCTCTTTTGCTCAAGTGGCTTTTTAGCTTTCTTTTTTATTTTTGAATCCACCATCGAATCTCTAGCAACCAGAGCTTGGTATTTGGATGGTTTGATGGTACCCATCATCACCAACTTATCTTGTTCTTGTGTGAGAGATTCCATGAAATCTGCAAGGCTAGGCATCTTCCAGGTTCGAGTTGTCAACTTTGTGGCATAGAAAGTCGAAACAAACACTGAATAGTCAAGGCCAAGCTTCGAAAGTATGGCCAAGACCAGCTGATCATCCTTCTTTTCAATCCCACATTGTTTTAGCTGCAAAACAAGTGCTTTGAACTTGGAGAAATAGAGTTGCAGGGATTCCAAGCTATTTGGACTCAGGGAGATCAGTTCATTTTTTATTTGATGTCCCCTCATCTCATCTGTCTTTCCAAAAATATCAACAAGCTTCTCCCATACTTCATTCGGTGATGTCAATCCATCAATATGGAAAAGGAGGTCTCTGGATATACTCAGACACAAGAGACCATAGGCCTCATCGCTCCTATTGTGCCATTTTATCTTCTTTGCAGCTGCATTGGGCTCTGCTTCTGTTGCCATAGTCACTCTGTAGAGGCCTTTCGCTCTCAACAGTATCTCCATCTCTTCTTTCCATTCAAAGAAGTTAAATGGAGTCAAGATGATCTTATGAGATTGATCCATAGCTCAAAAATTGTCCCGGCAGGCAGTAGAATGCTCCCAGTCAATGATGTTGAACCTGAAAAACAAATTGGAAGGAGAGAAATTGATCTACAAAGGCTCTAATACCATGTGGAAATTGAACCCAATGTTAGAACAATTACACTCACATCAATTTCCAATTACACACACAAAATTACTCACAAAAGAGACTGAATATGGAGCTAAACACTAAACTATATTGAATAAGTGTACAATAGCCAACCTTGTGAAGTCATAGGCTGCCACAATAAATAATTACATTAGGGATTTGAATGCATGAATATGCCATTTGAATCTACTCAAAAGCAGGCTTACTAAATCTAAGAAAATCCCCCATAGGTGCATAAAGCAGTTTCCAAAACTGTCAAGGAGCTCACGAATTGGCAAAATCAATTAGGCAAGCTAAAAGGTAATGGAAGGACAACTCATACATGCTTTTCATAGGAGAAAAGAGTGGAGGATGTGTAGGATAAAAAACAAGTTAACCTCACATAGTCAAACTTTCCCAATTGCCTTAAAACACTAAAAAAGTAGGCAATAAAGCAAAAAAAGTAGACATGCGCTAGGGAGGCCAGGAATAAAGCAAATTTGATTCCAGGAGGTTTCCCAAGTACTCAATGACTCAAAATTAGCAAGTTTGACCACTATGGATGCGTATATGACAACTTGCATAAGGTGGAATATGGAAACTAGGCAAATAAGACAAAAATGGATTAATTAATGTCTAAGGTAGCTAACTATGGATTGATTATTCTAACAGGGGGATGGGGAATGGGTTTGAAACAGCCTATTCAAAAATTATTTTTATTAACAGCAGTTACAATATCAGAGAACTAATATAATTCCTCTTGATCCTTATACAGAGTGAAATCAAGAGCTTACAAAGTGCGAAAATTAAAGGTTTTAGTCAAATGGGAGACCCCTGGGGGGATTTGAACACTCCTGAGGCCACTTTCGAACAGCAGCTTCCTTTATTTTCTTTCAAGCCTGATAAAAAACAGCAAGCATATCAGACTAAAATATGCCCAAAATCACTTTGAAATTACCTTTGGGTCAGCTTACTTTTAACCAGAAAAAACTAAGCTAAAACTAGTTAAAAGGGGTAAAAAGGAACCAAGGAAAGCAGGATTTCCTTGGGATCTTGGATTTCCTTTTGGGAAGCCAATAAGATGTGCACTTTTATTTCAGAATATGAAATTTTAATGTACAGCAAAGGATGAAAAAGAAACTACCTTGTGAGTAAGTTTTAGATCTATGACTTAGCTACTTGCAAAAAAGGCAATTCCTACACCTAGATCTATCTTTATGAAATTGCATATCTAGGAAGCAAGACACTTATGAAATAGATATAATAACATATATTCAATTGCTAGAAATAGATCTGATTATAAGAGGGAGAGACAGGTAACCAAAAGATTGAATTTTTTTTTTAAATGAGAAGAAGAGGAGAGAAGGTCGGCTTGTTGCTTGAATGGAGCAAGCTAAAAGGAGGCCTTTTTGTGGAGTGTTGAGGGATAGATTCTTGAGCTTATTGGATAAGGAATGACGTCAATCTTGATTAACACCTTCATCCAATCAGGAACCTGCAACTAGACAACACAAGCCTGCACAACACCTCGTGAGATCTGGATATAGATGTATAAAGCAACAAAAATGAAAGATCATGCAAAAATAATCTTATTTAAGCATGTAACTGAAATTCTTGAGCATACATTATATGGATAAACAAGATCAAGCAATCTAACTTGCCTAGTTTACACCCTTACTTGATTCAATCGAATCCTTGAAGCCAGAACACGAAAGAAGTGTTGATATATATGTAACTTCGGAATGTATTCTTCTATGTATCTTATATATTGTAACTCGATGTTTATTCTGGGATGTCTCTATTATGTATTTGAGTCATGTGGTCATTCCCCGATGGTCTGATCGGGAGTATTAATAATGTAATCAAGTCATATCAAGTCATTAGGTAAGTCCCCACAGTTTCGGGGCACTTGAGTTATTATACACTAATTAAGGTGTAGGCTCGAGTAGTAATTATTAGGTTGAGCCTACGTGTGAAAAGGAAATTCAAGTGAACGGATGAATATAAATAGAGAGTGAGAGTCTCTCTATTTATCACTTGTGAAATACATCACTTGCTCTCCCAAGTGTGGCACACTACTAGAGAAGGAAATTTTGGGACTAGACAGAAGACAGAAGACTACTGCTAATTTGGGAGATCTCTTATTGTTTTGGTGTTGATTCTATCTTAGAGGAAGTTGCGGGGTTTTCTCCTTTATGGTTTCCCCAAGGAAAACTCTTTGTGTATCTTGTCTCTTGTGATGTGCTTGTGTTTTATTGTTGTGCTTGTTATTCTCTCAGTGAAAAGATCCTAAGATCATAATGCTAGTTTAAATGTGATGAAAAACTAACATGGTATCAGAGCTAACCTGAGAAGAAGACATTGTGCAGCTACAGGAACTAGGGCTTCCTATTTTGTAGATCTTCATCCACATATTTTCAGCAAAAGTATGCTAAGATGACTCCCCATTGAAGGGTGCATCTTTCTATCGATGCGGAATTCAATCTCAAGCATTTTCAGTTTCGATGTGGAAATTAGGGCTTTCTACAGAAGAGGAATTTTTGAGTGAGACCAGCATAGGGTTATTCTCCTCATCAAAACCGAATTTTAGAGACCTGGATCAAGAAATTTGGTTGGGTGAAACTCCAGGAAAGTCAAACCCTAGTTTGACCCTGAGATAGGAGAAACCTTAAATACTAAAACTACTAAGTTCTGGTACAGTCACTATATTCCAATATTGGCGAAGTCTCAGAAGCTGAAAATTGCAAGGGCTGAATATAAAATCCCGGTGAATCCTGTTTCCAAAAATCAGACTCAGATTTGCTGTACTCCAAGAGATATGATCTCTCCAAGTTAGGGTTCCAGCCTCTTCCAAAATCCATCCCTAAATAGGACATCTGGGGATATCTGCAATATCGTGAGCTACAGAGGTCCAAATGGAATTCCTAAAGATTTTCTAGAAAGGGGATGGACTTTAATTTTCGTGGTCCGAATATCAGACTCAGAAGATGAACCAGTGACACGTGGTATGCCGTACAACATCGCTATTCTGAACAGTCCTGTAACAGGTCACCTTGGGAAAAGGATAATAAATCCAAAATGGTGAAACCAATAATGATAAAAATTTTGGTGTTGGATCAGGGACATTCGAGGTTACCTCAGTGCGAAATTTTAGACATAGAGGATTAGTAATTTCAGAGATATCATAGAAACAGTAACACGCATTTCTGCAGAAGAAATAAGAAAATTAGGGCTTCCTGTTTCGGGAGCTTCCCTCCACTATTTTCAGAAAAGGAGTACATTGGATAGCTCCATTTGAAGAGATCTATCTGTTTATCCAATCATATCTAAAATATTCCAAGTTTTGAAAATTAGGGTTTCTGTGACAAACCCTAGATCAGCGAACTCTGGGACAAGGACGAACACCTCAAATCGGTAAGATCTAATCCTTTGCTATTTCCATTTGAGGTTCTCATTTCAATATGATATATCACATCAGCTTGGTGACAAGCTTGGGGAAGTTGACAACTTCCAAGCCTAGAAGTATCTGATCTCTCTGAAGAAACTGGATTGGACACCTACCTGAGTATAGAGGTTCCAGTTTCAGAGGGAGATGAGGTTAGAAGCCTTTCACAAGAAGAACTTTGTCAAGCCCAAGAAGATCATTGTTGATTCATGGATCACCTTGTACCGCAAGTTTCTTCCCTAAAGACACCGAAGATTCTTGATTCCTTGACCAAGCTATTTAAAGGGAAGAACATAAATCAGAATATGACTTTGAGAAAATAGTTGAAGAAGGTGAAGTTCTAGAATGTAGAGACCATACAGTCATACTTTACGAGGGTCTCTGAAATCAAAGAACAACTTGAAGCAGTAGAGGAAGAAGTGGAGAATGAAGAATTGGTGATAGCCACCTTGAATGGCCTCCTAGGATTATGGGATTCATTCAAGCAAGGAATGTGTGCCAGAAGGAAGTGATTACTTTCATTAGACTCTAGGAAGAAGAAGCTCGACTCATTATAAGAGAAGAGAAGATGGGAGCAAATAAAGATCAATCTCTAACCATCCAAAGAATATCCCTCAAGCAGTGAGGAATATGAAGAACTCAACTCTTGAAGAACTTCTTATCCACCTTATCTTTTGGATAAGAAAAGATGTTATTATGAATTAAGAAGACGATGAAGCTGAAGGCTCAAGAAGGAGTCTACCCTCGAAACAAATAAAGATAAGTATTCAATTGTCATTTCATTTTGTTATTTTGTTATGCATTTGTTTATATTCAATTATTGTATTATGCATGATAGGATGTTTGCATTAATGACAGAATACTACTAATATGCATGTGATGGGTAAGTAGCTCATGGGGCTATACAAATTCTCCATTGCTACTTATCTAGAATGAAACCTCTTTGCTGACATATTGGATTAGTGCACAATCTCAATGTTGTCCTGGTAGAGATGGAAGGCATCTAGAAAGTTTCAATGAGATATGGATGAATGTTGTATTGGCTAAAGTAGTTGCATGATCATATATTTATGCATAAGTGTTTGCCAGTATAAATATTCCTTATGAAATGTTTCTAACCATACAATTGCATTTGACTTGTAGGAAAGATCGCATACATAATCGCCTACAAGCAAAGAAGAATGAAGACTTGTTCTGAAGAACAAGTGACGACAGTTCAAAGACAAAGAATAATATGATGAGTGCAGTGACATCATTGATGTAGAACCTTCCATCCACCAAGAAGAAAGGGAAGATCAGTTCAAGAAGAATGATGTCTAGGCGTAGTATTGAGACCTAAAGAGAAGTTCATAGTTCCATCATGCAGTAGATGGAAACATCATGGGATACAAAGCAAGATTCATAGCATGAGGCTTCTCATGAAGAGAAGGCATAGTCTACAAAGAAACATTTACAGCTAATAGAAGTGAAGTCACATGACATGCATAATCATGTGTGCAAATGAAAGAAGGCCTTGTACGAGTTCATAAGACACCCATGGGATAACACATACATGATGAGCTTGATGACTATCTTAACCTTTGCTACAAGGTTGATAGAGGATGACAAGCTCACAGATCGGTGCAAGATGAACTTTTGAAGAAGTTCAAGATAGAGGATCTTAGTATCCAGTGATCCTATATGGATACTACTTGTCACTCCAGTACAGAATGTTTTAGTGCATAGAGTACAGAGGACAGAGGGAGTATGATGCTCCGCTTCAGAGGGAGTGATTGCAGAATATTTTGAGGTTCGACATGGTACGACAGGATGGACAGATTATTGATGATTCTAGGCTTTACTAAGAGTAAAGTGGATTTCAACCTTTGCTTCAAGGTTGAATACAGAAGACCAGTGATGCTCCTGTTATGTGTCGAGGCACTATTGCTCTAGGCATGGAGGTGTGGAAGAGTACAGATGTGATCTTCCTTGGACAAGGGAAGTATGCAGTAGAGATCCTGAAGAGATTCAAGATGATGGACTGCATGACCACACCTATGGCATCGAACCTGAAGCTATTGAGTGATGCTTCGTCAGAGTCGGTTGATGCTACGATGTATCGTCAGATGTTTGGGTCATTGATGTACCTGACGAACATGAGACCAGACATTTGCTTTGCTGTGAACACCTTGAGCCTGTACTTGACAGATCCGAGAAGTGTTCACTTGATTGCTGCAAAGCACATTCTGAGGTACCTGAAGGGTACAATTGATTATGGGCTCAAGTACGATGCGAATCGCAAGGGTTATGTTGATTCAGATTGGACAGGAAGTGCCATCGACAGGAAGAGTACTTTGGGATGTTGATTCAGTATGGGATTAGGTGTGATCTCTTGGTTTAGCAGGAAGCAATCCTGTGTGGCACTGAGTACAGATGAAGCAGAGTATGTCACAGCTTGTTCAGCTAGTTGTGAGGCAGTATGGCTGTGGAAGCTACTGTCTGATATATTTGATCTCCAGTTAGATGCTACTTGTGACAACCAGAGTTGCGTGAAGTTGTCAGAGAATCCAGTGTTTCATGACAGGTCGAAGCATATCGAGATCAAGTATCACTATATCAGGGATATGGTGCAAAGAGGAGCAATGAAGCTCATGTATGTTGTGACAGAGGAATAGATAGCTGATGTATTGATGAATCCATTGGCTAGGCTGAAGTTCGAGTACTTCAGAGAGAGACTTGGTGTTCTCTAGATCGAGGCTTCCTCCCAGAGAAAGTGATGAGACACATAGCCATTCTGACATGGTGAGAGTATTGGTTCCTTCCATGGTCAGATGTAAGGGCTGAGCCATTCTGTCATGGTGAGAGGATTGGTTCCTTCCATGGTCAGATGTAAGGGCTGAGCCATTCTGTCATGGTGAGAGGATTGGTTCCTTCCATATCAGATATGAGTGCTGAGATCCATATCCATTCTAACGAGTAGGTCAGATATAAGGGCTGATCCATTCTGTCATGGTGGTAGGGTTGCTCCCTTCCATGTCAGATATGAGTGCTGGCCATTCTGTCGAGCAGGACAGATGTAAGAGCAATTTCCATTCTAGGAATGGAGGCATCTGGTCAGTTACCAGGAACACTCAGTATAAGAACTGAGTAGCCATTGTGATGTGATAGAGGGATGTATTCCCACTTGATCAGATGTAAGGGCTGAACCATTCTATTCATGGCTAAAGGATTAAGTTCCTTCCATGTCAGATGTGAGTGTTGGCCATTTCGACGAGCAGGTCAGATGTAAGGGAAACTGCCATTCTCTAGGAGAATGGAGGCGCCTGGTCAGTTACCAGGTAGCTTAGTCGAGGAGGACTGGGGGCCATTCTGATATGATTGCTGGGATGTGTTCCCCTCATGATCAGATATGAGTGCATGCCCTTCCATCATTGTGAGTAGGATGTGTTCCCGCCTGGATGGATGTAAGTGCTGAGCCTTGTCACAGATGATAGTAGGTGTGTCCTATCATGCTGGTGACTGTAAGTGTTGTGCCATTTCACAGATGATAGTAGGTGTGTCCTATCATGTTGGTGACTGTAAGTGCAGTGCCATTTCACAGATGTTAGTAGGTGTGTCCTACCATGCTGGTGATTGTAAGTGCAGAGCCATTTCACAGATGGTAGTAAGTGTGTCCTACCATGCTAGTGATTATAAGTGCTGAGCCTTTCCATAGATGGTAGTAGGTGTGTCCTACCATGCTAGTGGATGTGAGCGTTGTGCCTTTCCACAGATGATAGTAGGTGTGTCCTATCATGCTGGTGGTTGTAAGTGTTGAGCCATTTCACAGATGATAGTAGGTGTGTCCTATCATGCTAGTGAATGTGAGTGCTGGGCCTTTCTGATGGGATTGTAGTTTACTACATGTTCAGATGTGAGTGCTGGGCATGCCTTTCTGACGAGCAGGTCATATGTAAGTCCTGGGCGAAGACCTGCATGAGGGTGGGCCTATAACCAGCATGAAAAAGGGCTGGCTCTGTAGAACTTCCTATGACGAGAAGAATCATGAGATAGCACCAGTATTGATCCAGATCGAGTGATGATCCAGATCCAGTAATGATGATCCAGCAGTAATGATCCAGATCGAGTGATGATCCAGATCCAGTCAAGTGATGATGATCCAGATCCAGTCAAGTGATGATGATCCAGATCAAGAGATGATCCAGATCCGATGATGACTTGAAGATGAATATGACTTGAAGACGAAGATGACTTGAAGACGAAGATGAATTGAAGACGAGATGATCCAGTTGATACAGAGAAGAAGACCAATGCTGAAAATTGTGTCGAAATAATACCTTCCTAGTTAAGAGGGAGTGTTGATGTATATGTAACTTCGGAATGTATTCTTCTATGTATCTTATATATTGTAACCCGATGTTTATTCCGGGATGTCTCTATTGTGTATTTGAGTCATGTGGTCATGCCCCGATGTTACGATCGGGAGGATTAATAATGTAATCAAGTCATATCAAGTCATTAGGTAAGTCCCCACAGTTTTGGGGCACTTGAGTTATTATACACTAATTAAGGTGTAGGCTCGAGTAGTAATTATTAGGTTGATCCTACATGTGAAAAGGCAATTCAAGTGAACGGATGAATATAAATAGAGAGTGAGAGTCTCTCTATTTATCACTTGTGAAATACATCACCTGCTCTCCCAAGTGTGGCGCACTATTGGAGAAGGAAATTTTGGGACTAGACAGAAGACAGAAGACTACTGCTATTTTGGGAAATCTCTTACTGTTTTGGTGTTGATTCTATCTTAGAGGAAGTTGCGGGGTTTTCTCCTTTATGGTTTCCCCAAGGAAAACTCTTTGTGTCTCTTGTCTCTTGTGATGTGCTTGTGTTTTATTGTTGTGCTTGTTATTCTCTCAGTGAAAAGATCCTACGATCATAATGCTAGTTTAAATGTGATGAAAAACTAACAAGAAGCACAGAACTTGGAAAGAAATTGCAGTTACCACATTAGCAGCATAACACTGAGAATCCACACAATCACATGCACTACACAATATAGCCTCCAAAGCTTCTTTATTCACAAATGATGATCAATTACACAATTACAATGGCAAGCCCTTCAATCCAGCTCTAACTAGCTTGGAAGAGTGAGCCTCAGCCAGGATATATACAAAAAACAAGACATCCAGGCCATGGGGGGGCGCAATTCCTCAAGGAATCAAATCAAATCAGCTGACGGAGAGTCAATCAATGCAGATCTGAAGCTGAATTGAGCCTACTTGTCAACCGGGGGCTTGATTGAGCTGACATATCAACCCATAAACCGACACATCAGTCCACAGAGCATCCAGGAGAGTCCAAACGTGTGGAGGAGAGAGAGAGAGGGCACAATTCCCCATGAAGACAGCTGAAGATCAACTCTAGATCTGATTTGATCACCTCCTTTAGTCAAGGATTTGTTAGATCCAGTCAATCTGCTTCAGATCTGACTGATTTCAATCAAATTGGCTGAGAATCCATTGATTTATGATTTTGGATTTGCTCCATTATTCATCAATTTATTAATTAAAATAATCAATAATTGATTTTTGGGGCTTTCTGACCTGAGTGATGGAAAATCACTCAAAACTAGGAAATAGTGGGTCCATGGGTTCACATGGTGCTCTTAGCTTGAAAATGATCACCTACATGACTGAAATTGATTATTTGGCCCACTTTTATTACAAAATCAATTTTTCCAATTAAACTATTAAAAAATAGCCTAAGTTTTGGAAAAATTAAATTTTAATAAAAAACACTGAAAAAACTAAAAAAATGAAAAATTGAAAAAACCCATGGGGACTTAGACATGTTCATATGACTCGACCATGATGTCTAGCATGTTTATACATTGACACATAGACTCTAATAACCTTAATAGGCCTAAATTCCAAGTTGACCACCCCAACTTTGGAGGTATGGAGTGAAAAACTCAGAAATTATCAGTCATTTATTCAACAACCAATAATAACCAAGGGAAAAAACACCCTGGGCTGATCGGATTGACAAATAAATTCTAAGAGACCGAGTCTTTTACAGACACTATCATGCTAGAACATTTATTTCAATTCCCCCATGGGGTATGAACATGTGATATAGTACAACAGTAATTTCCTAGAAGTACTTCCAAAGGTATTCTGAAGTCTGAACAAGTTAACCCTATCTGGTTCACCAGGCTCACTTGATGAAAAAACCACTAAGTACAACTTAGGTGGTAACACCTCTCCCATCCTAATGTGGGTAGTATCTAATCCTACGACATTCTCCACATCCCCAACATTTAAGGGGTTCCCTATTCTCTCTTGGATTTCCTTGCAACATCCTAGTTGGATTAATCATACTCGGTGGTGGTTGTCTTTCCTAATTTTTTAAATGAGGAGGATTGGGCCCTTTCGAACTTCAGTCAAACCTCTCCTTCTTTTCCTTCCATGTCTCCTATAATTCTATCCTGATTTTTTTTTCTCATAACATCCAGTTTAATTTCTTATGGCTTCATCTAGACTTTATGTTTCAACAAACTCGATCACATCCTTATAGGATTGGGGTAATCAATTGAAAAAGCGATAAATATTAACTTTCTCATCTCTACTATACATGACATATCTCAACAGTTATGGAAACTTATTGGTATATTCTTCCATGGTCAGTTGTCCCAACTTCAACTCATGGAATTCCTTGATTTTTCCATCACAGTACCTATCATAGGGGTACTTTTGCTTGAAGTATTTCTTTAATTGCTTCCATAAAATATTCCTTTCGCTAATATTCTTCAATTATCGAAGGAGATCCTACCATATGGAATCTCTTCCATTTAGATTGAATATGGTTTCCTTCATGTTTACAGAGTAATCTCGAATCTAAAAATACATCCTCATCCTAAGAAGCCAAGGCTCAACTTCCTGACCAAAATTTCATTAACCATCAAATGTAGGAGGATTTTCCTTCCTAAACTCTCAATGAGTGTTATAATTGGATCAAATCTTCCTCATTTTCCTATGAGAAGGGGGTCCTGAATATTAAATGGATTCTTTAGTATCAGAGGACTCACTAGAAAAAATGTCTGGAGTACATAACCTTCCTCTATATTCCCTTCTTGAACAATGAGAATTATTTCTCTTTGACTAATTCCCCAAGTGTTTTCCTGAGTGAACTTCTTTTGAATATCAGTTAGGATTTGGATAATAGCAACATTCAATTGATTATGCTCTTCATGGGCCCTAATAAACTTCTCATTGTATTCTCTAAAACTATATAACTCCACTCTTAGGATTGTCATGGTTTTGGAGATATTTGGGGGATTTACTTGATTTCTCTTGCTATTGGGCTGTGTTTCTTTAGTCGTAACCTAAAAATTCCCCCCTACAACATCTATTTCAACCGCCTAGGGTTCCTAGGCATATTCCATGGTAACAAGCTTCTACGGTTAATTGAATAAAGAATCCCAGCCTGCAAAATACCGAATGTTTTACTTGATGAGGTATTGAATATGAAAAAGTGTTTGTATAAACATGTTTATTTGCTTCATCACATTCTTACAAATTCACAAAGTTAAATTTATGCATTCCAGAAACTATCCCTATTGACAAATTTTGTTGTCAAATTGAGGTTACACACACTTCTCTATTCAAATTCCAGAAACATATAAATATTATTTTTAGATTCTGATGGTGCACAATTATTCCCCTATGGATTATTTTTTTTATGCCTATATTCATGCTTCATTATGATATCAAATATGGAAGTGATAACCCTCCAAATTGTTAATTTTTACAAATTTTGCACATCTCAGCACCATAATGTTGGGGTGAGAACCTATGTTCCTTCTGTGATGAATCCTTTTTGGATATGTCTCCAAGACATCCCTCTTATTCATGCCAATGTTTTTAATCAACCCATCATTTATGCAGTTAGATCCTAGCCGTTCACGACACTTTCCTCTTTCTTTACCATTGGTTACTTCATGATCCATGTGGTTGGTCCACATTACGAATTTTCTTGCATGGAATTAATTACATGCCCCCGCACTGCGAAGGTGTTCCTATTGTCCATTGGGATCTACCATCAATGTTCTAACATTGCACCCTTACATTGACCTCCAATCCAAAACTCCATTGCACAAATTTGATAGGATATCGAACCTCACTTATCAACCCTTCATGTGTTTTTGTTCAATATGTACCATGATAATCTAACTCCGACGATCAACCACATGTCCACTTAGGACTCCATTATTGTAACCTTATTTTTAATGTCTTCTTTGCGACCTTCATTTGGGAACTTCGTGTCATGGAACCGATATACTAATGTGTGTCCTCTTCAGAGCTATCGATTGGAACTTTTGGTCATGACATACTTGAACAAATTTGACCAAGAATTCTGATACAAAAATATGAAATGTCGACACAATCCCCCCCATAAATTCTTCCCATCATAATTTCTCTATGGGACTTCTTAAAACAATATCGACACAAAACTCTGGTGAGGTGACATGTGTTCTCCATCGGGGTTTCCTGTCAAAATTTCTATCCATGACACCTCAAATCAATTTCAATGCAAAAATTACATGAGGTGATGCATGTACTCCTTTAGGGATTCCCATCATACTTTCCTTCCCTGACACCTCAAATAAATTCCAATGCAAAACTCCAATGTGTTTGCACATGTCTCATCGTGACCTCACCGCTGGGGCTTCTCATCTAATATTCCCCTTGTGATACCTTAGAACCAATATGATGTAGAAACCTAAAGCATGAACATGTTTATTGTTGGTATCCACCATCAGACCTTCCCATTAACCCTCAATGACTAGGAATTCCCATGAACATCCTTGTTTGCTACTTTGACATGGTCACTTCGATGGCCACTCTGCTTCTTCCATGTGTCCATGTCTGATTCGTTGTCTGACCAATTTTTTTTGAGATTCTCCCAAATATCCTTGTTGACGCATTCGATGATAAAGCTCCTATATCCAATCAAAATCTGCCACTTTTCACCACGTTGGGGTTCCCAATTTTGCCTTCCTCACAAACACTTTGTTTTCAACTTTAATGAGTGACATCCAATTCCCAATCTCTTGTTTCCACATGTCAAAACCTAATTGGTTTTTAAAAAAAACTCTCAAGGTTACTCCCGAGTATCACTAATCTAACCCCTGATATCAAACTCATATGACCTTGGCTTCTGCCACATGTCATCCTCCAATTCAGTATCGATCTTTCTTCATCAAGGTTTATGAGTTCCTTCACGCTTAGCAAAAATTTTCCACATTTCTACTCAATGCTTCTTTTGGTTTTTCCTGTGAATGTGGGGTTCCTTCACATACATATTTGGTGTTGCAACCTAGAGATTTTATACCATATTGTAATGTACCCGTCCTTTAGGGGAATCACATAGAGGGGGATATGAATATATTAAGGGTTCCATATTAATCCCATAGGAAATACAAATTTATACTAAGAGTAATAGTGTGTAGAAGCATAGTAATAAACACTTCCGAAATAAAGGGTCAATCTTAAGACATCGATATGTGCATTTACCATCATGAACTATCATAGGAATAATCACAGTAGCATTGCAGATTCATATAACAATAAATAATAGATCAAGCAAAGATGGGATACAAGGGAACTGTTGAGCCTCATTTTGTTGTCATTTTTGGCATTAAAATAACACATTTAAATGCATATGTTATTATGTTTTGTGTATTTTATGTCATGCAGATCGTTATTCAGAACAAGGTAAGAACAAATTTAATGTTTATCCAACTTTGGTTATTAATATCATTTTTATGATTTTATTAACTCAAATCTATATTATTTAAATCATATTTGATATATTAATTAATATGTGTATTTGTTTGCAGGTTATGTAGTATGTTCGTGTGAATTAATAACAAGTACACATTCAATTTACCATTCAGCCCGATCTGCGCAACCACCGTTTAGCTTACCATTCAGCCCGATCTATGCAATCATCATCCAGCTTTCCGTCCAGATCGCTAATTAGTTTGCGTGTTGTCCATAACCAATCTCAAGTATTAAACATTGAAGAAATTTGCAAATCGTTTTGTTGACCACGTGCCTAGGTGATAACATGATCAGCAGTTTAAAAGGATCGTCAGTGTGTTGATTTCACCCAACACCAAGCTGCTCACTTCCCACGCATTTAAAGAAGGTGCACTCTTGTTCTAGAATCGTTCATGGCCTCCTCCAAACTCACCACCAGTTTGCACATTTAAAACGATGAACGTGTTAGGATATTTAGACATTTAGGATTTAGATAAGATCAACTTGTGTAATATATTTGTTAAGTAAAAGTGTGTTTCTTTAGTATGTGTTAGTATGCATTTGTAAATATTCTAATTCGACGGTCACAATATGTTCTAGACATATAGTGATACGACGGTTCAACTTCTCTTAGATCATACCTACCATTGATCCGTGGCTTAACACCTGATTGGTCCATGATCTCTATTTAAAGAGCATGGAGGGTCCTTGGCTAGTTGATCGATTATGAGAAGCTCATGTAACTTTCTTTCTTTTGCATAATAAATTGCTTCAAGTAGCTATTTGGCTAGGGCCATGGATTGTTTCCATCTCGAGGGTTTTAACCACGTGACAAATATCGGTGTATTGATCTATGATATTTTTGTGTGAAGTGGTTGCTATAGGTGTTCGGTCTTTTGGGAGTACCCTATGTACCTGAACATGTTATCAGAGCGTTTATGAAGAGCTGCTTTTGGTTTTGATCAAGATCTGGAACCGGTGTTGCTAAAACTTTGAAAGGGTTTTTGGTTCTAGATTTTATGTGCATTTGTGGCCTATGTGATCTATTCCATTGCCTCTGGAGCGTCGTTTCCATTGGGAAATAGTTTTCTTTCACTGAAAATCGTTTCTGTTTGATCCAGAAACACCCATTTCGGCAAATTTGAAGGTATAATGTTATAGTGATTGATTTGTTTAAATTATTTTTTTAAATCTCTTATATTTTATCAGTTTTATTATTAGATATTTATTGTTCTAGTCTCGAACTGTTGCCTTCCCTGGCTGCGTATGCTTTTTTTCGTGCACCTTGTGCGATCGCGGCAAATCAGAAACAGCAAGGGAAAGTTTTTTTTTTCTTGTATTCTCGGCTATGTATGCTCTTTGTCGTGCACATTGTGCGATCATGGAAAATCAGAAACAACGAGAAAACTTGAAAATGTAGACTTTCTGGGTAAGCTAACCAAGATCTAACCCCATTGTGTTGAAAAAGTTTTTTTTGTTTTTGTTTTTCATTTTTTTTGTTATTTGCAGGGAAAAAAGGCAAGCACGGAGAATGAGAGAGAAGAGTAAAAAAAAATCCCCCTTCCTCTTTCTATTCTTTTACGTACCTTTTAAACTTATCTCACTTGGTCCAAAGTTGTTTTATTCCTTAATAGGTCTTGAGTTCAAGTTTTATTAAGCTACTTTTTAGTGCATACAATTTCTAATTTCAAGTTATTTTATTGTAAAATTGCATCTCACTTAAATAAAATAAAATAAAAAGTGAGTCACTTAAGTCTTTTAATTTATTGCCGCACTATTTAAAGTAACATTATTGTAAAAGTGAACATCACTTATTCTACAAAAGTGATTCACTTAAAAGCAACTTTATTGTAAAGTGATTGTCAAAGGTTGATCTTGGGAAGAGGGGGGTTCCTTTTTTAGTTGGTCAAGTTAATATCTACCACGTCACTATTTGGGACATCTTCAACATTTTCTTTGATCAAGCATAACTTCATCATCCATAATCAGTTTTTAGTGTCAAATTTTTTCGATCTCTTTGCATCCAGACAGTTAGTTTTTGTTCTTTCAACCATTATTTTACAGTATGGCCACCCCTTATGATATTATACTTACAAGTTCTAACTATTTCTCATTGAAATCTCATATGGAGGATGTTCTGTGAAGTAGGGGACTTTTCAGGATAACCTCAGGGAAAGAAATAGAACCCACTAATGATGATAAGAAAATTAAATGGGAAAGTAGATGTGATGAAGCTCGTGGATTGATTGGGATGTCAATCTATATTGATTTGCGATTCCACATATCTAGAATTGATGAACCTGATATAGCTTGGGAAAAGTTGGAATTTGTGTTTGGTAAACAAAATGAAATTTAGGGTCATCAACTTGAGAATGAGTTGATTTCCTTAAATCCAAATGATTTTTCATGCATTCAAGACTATTTATCTAAGTATAAAAGTCTTAGACTCTTATGTGCAGAATGCAATATTAAGAAAGAAGACAAATAATGTATTTATCATATTCTTTCCAAACTTGAACCTGCATATTCTGTTTTTGTATCTACATTCTACTCCATGAAAGAATCCTTAACTGCAGCTAGGTATCAAGAGCCTAGTCTTGAATCCTTTTGTGATTCCTTAATTAGAGAGCAAGATAAGCTCATTCATCTTGGAATAATTAACAATGAAAATACATCTGGGAAATCCTTATTGTCCCAACAGAAAGAAAAGTCCAAGCCTCGCAAGGAACAGAATTTTCACAATAATAAGCCAAACAACAAGGGTCCCAACCCCTCTCAGTCAGCTCCTTCTTTAAAAAATGACAAAGGATCCAAGCCAAAAGGAAATAAGACTGAGCATCATTGCAATTTTTGTGGGAAATATAATCATGGTGAATCTAAGTGTTTTAAGAAGATGGTAGCCTTGGAAGAAGCAATGAAGAAGAACCACGTCAGCCTAGATTTATCTTTAGAATCTACCTCTCATGGACATGCACTTTGTGCTTCTTGTTACTCTTATATTGCATATTCTTCTTCTACTTCAAATGAATGGCTCATTGATTCTGGAGCATATTATCATATGGATAAGGATCAAGCCATCTTTTCTAATATGCATGAATGTAACACCAAGCAAATATTTGTTGGTGATGATAGATATCTAAGTGTTGTAGGATCTAGAATAGTTCCAGTATAAAATGGTCATTTCAGTGATGTACTATGTGTTCCAAAAATTTCCTGCAATTTGTTATCAGTCTATGAAATTACTCATTCGGGTGAAGGTAAAACTGTGACGTTTACACCTCACCAAGTTGTAATCAAGGATTTTAAAAATCCTCAAAATGTCCTTGCTACTAGAACTGTTGATGATATTACTAGGTTGTACAAATTTAGCAACTTTGGGTCATCACCTTTTCCTTCAGTTTTTGTTGCTCATAGTGATAACTTGAGCAAACTTTGGCATGAGCGATTTGGTCACTTAAATTATCGCTCATTGCAACAACTATGTAAAGACAATATGGTGACTGGTCTTCTGATGGTATCTTGCATGGATGGTTTTTGTTCCGGTTGTCTACTCGAAAAACATCATCGAGACAGTTTTGACAAACGTGCCTCTTGGCACACCTCAATTCCCTTGGAGCTTGTGCATAGTGACTTGTGTGGCCCTCTTCCATCTACATCCTTTTCTAGTTTCAAATATTTCTTAACTTTCATTGATGACTACTCCAGACACACTTAGGTTTAATTCCTAAAACTTAAGAGCGAAGTATTTAACATGTTCTTGGCCTACAAGGCCCTTGTTGAAAAAAAATATAGTCGTCAAATTATTAAATTAAGATCTGACAATGGAGGAGAGTATGTTAACAACAAGTTCACTACTTACTGTACTGAACAAGGAATCCAACAAAAACACTATGTTCCATATACACCACAACAAAATGGTGTAGCTAAACGAAAGAACCGCACTTTAAAAGAAATGGCTAATTGTATGATCCAATCTAAGGGACTAAGTCTTCAATATTGGGCAGAGGCCATAAATTGTGCAAATTACATAGTTAACCACACACCCACTAAAGATTTACAAGGTATAACACCAGAATAAGTATGGTGTAAAATTAAACCAGATGTAAGTCACTTTCGTGTGTTTCATTGTGAAGCATGGGCTCACATTCCAGATGAAAAATGGAAAACATTGCAGCCTAAAAGTGAAAAGTGCATATTTGTTGGATATTCTAAAGATGTAAAAGGTTATAGACTTATTCAAAAAAAATCACGTGATATAATCATTAGAAGAGATGTTAAATTTGATGAAAATATCTTGGCCTGCGATCCTGACTTGGTGGGTGTGCCATCATTGGCCTGCAAGCCTGATTCGGCGATTGTTCCTTCTTCTTCTTCTTCTTCCAACTTCCTTGACAAGTTTCCAAATCCAATTTTTTATGATGACAGTGAGGATGAAAATCCACTTCTGCCTACATGTTCCTCCAATTGCACTAGCATCAATGCTTCCTTGATGGGTCCATTCAACATGTGAAGCAGCTGGTGATCTTGCTGGTGATCCTAGAGATCAACGTTGAACACGTTCTTAGTTTCAGTGAGCCTCTTCTCTTTTGTCTCAAGTTTTCGAGAATCATGATCCAAAAACTTTTGCAGGAGCTTCAGGAAATCCAGATTGGGATGCAGCTATGGATGAAGAATATTGTTCCTTAATGGCGAACGATACTTGGGCTCTTGTTCCTCTTCCAAAAGGAAGAAAACTTGTCAGATGTAAATGGGTCTACAGAAGTAAGTATGCATCAGATGGAAGTGTTGAAAGAATTAAGGCAAGGTTAGTTGCCAAATGTTTTCCCAAGTTTAAGGGATTGACTACAATGAAACCTTTGCTCCTGTCACAAAAATGAATTCCATCTGCCTTGTTCTTTCCCTTGTAGCCTTACATAACTAGGAAGTCCATCAAATGGATGCCAATTCTTCCTTTTTACATGGTGATTTACAGGAGGAAATTTACATGGAACAACCTCCTGGATATGTTTAGGATAACTCTAGCCTTGTTTGTCTCCTTAAGAAATACTATGGCCTTAAGCAAGCTCCTAGAGCTTGGTATGCCAAAATGGATAGCTTTCTCCTTGACACTGGTTTTTCCAGATACCATTCTGACCCTAATGTCTATACCAAGAAAGTAGGAAACCATCTCATCATACTTGTTCTTTATGTTGATGATCTTATCCTTATTGGTAGTGACCCTAAACTTATAGCCCATGTGAAATCTAGTCTTAAGCAAAATTTTGAAATGTCAAACTTAGGAAATTTGCATTATTTTCTTGGTCTCCAAGTATTGCAAACCAAAGAAGGAATGTTTCTTTCCTATTCTAAGTATGCTTGTGATTTTCTTCATTGCTTCCAGATGGAAGATTGTAAACTAGCCCCTTCTCCCTTCCAGTCTGGAGTCAAAATTTCGGCCACTTGTACTTCCCCTGAAGTAGATGCCACCTTGTATCGTTAGCTTGTTGGTAGTATTTTATAATTGACTCATTCTTGTCTTGACCTTTCCTTTTCCATTGGTCATGTTGCCCTTTATATGCAAACTCCTCATGAAATTCATTGGAAAGAAGAAAAAAGAATACTTCGATATATTTGAGGTACAACTCAATTTGGGATTCATTACAGTACAGGGGGGAAACCTTTGTTGGTTGGTTTCACTGATTCAGATTGGATCGGAGATCCTGATGATCGAAATTCTACTGCAGGTTATGTTTTCAGTATGGGATCTGGACCTGCCACTTGGGCTTGTAAGAAACAACAAGCTCTTTCTCTTTCTTCAGTAGAAGTAGAATATCGAGTCGCAGTTAATGCTAGTCAAGAAGCTTTATGGATTATACATATCCTTTCAGAGTTTGGATTAGGGTAGCAGCAGCTTACTCCACTTTGGTGTGACAATCAAAGTGCCATCAAGCTTGCCAAAGATCCAGTTCTACATCAACACAGCAAACACATTGAGCTACACATGCACTTCATCAGAAATCTTGTTCATGTGTTGATGTATATGTAACTTCGGAATGTATTTCACTTGTATTTCTTATATATTGTAACTTGATGTTTATTCCGGGATGTACTTGAGTTATGTCATGCCGTGATGTTCCTATCGAGAAGGTCTATCATGTAAACAAGTCATGTCAAGTCATTTTGGGTAACCCTCCTATTGTCTAAGGGTTAAAGTCCCTGCAGTTCTGGGGCACTAGGGTTATTAGACTCTCCTAGTGAGGTTGGCCCTAGTAGGGTTTTTGTCATGTTGGGATTAGTATAAATAGAGATTTGGACTCTCTATTTAACACACAACTGATACACACTCAAGTGTAGGGCATAGTTGAGGAAGGAGAAGACACTGGGGCTAGACAAGAAGAAGGTTACTGCTGTCAGGAGATCACTTACTGTTTTGGGTTCTACTTTTGGTGTTGATTCTATCTCTGAGGAAGTTGCGGGGTTTTCACCATTTGTGGTTTCCCCAAGGATAAACACTATGTTCATTGACTCTTATGTTTGATTGTTGTGCTTATTATTCTCTCAGTAAAGATCCTAATATAATGCTAGCTTAATGATGAAATTCTAACATCATGATTGTGTTATTGAAGTGCTCTATTTCCCTACAGATGATCAAGTTGCAGAAATCTTCACCAAGTCTCTTACAGAAGTGAAGTTTTCTAAACTTCAGTCTATGTTAGGAGTTCAAGAATGTGTCCTTAAGGGGGGATAGGCTCTAATGCCTCCTTCCTTCTCCTAATAGTGTCACTTTTGTAAATCCTTCAATCCTATCCCAAGTTGTTCTTAAGGGGGGGATGTTAGGATATTTAGACACTTAGGAGTTAGTTAGGATCAACTTGTGTAATATATACATTAGGTAAAAGTGTGTTTCCTTAGTATGCATTAGTATGCATTTGTAAATATTCTAATCTGACGGTCATGATATGTTCTAGACATAGAGTGATTCGACGGTTCAACTTCTCTTAGATCATACCTACCATTGATCCATGTCTTAACACCCTATTGGTCCATGATCTCTATTTAAGGAGCATGGAGGGTCCTTGGCTAGTTGATCGATTATGAGAAGCTCATGTAAATTTCTTTCTTTTTCATAATAAATTGCTCCAAGTAGCTATTTGGCTGGGGCCATGGACTATTTCCCTCTCGAGGGTTTTAACCAAGTGACAAAGATTGGTGTATTGATCTGTGATCTTTTTGTGTGAAGTGGTTTCTCTAGGTGTTAGGTATTTTGGGAGTACCCTATGTACCTAAACAGAATGACCTGTATTTTGGAAGATCATCCTCATGCTACTCTTGTTCACCACCATGTCACCAGCCCATGTGCTTAAATGATGAATATCCTGTGTTCTAGAAACTTTCCATCGTGTACATTTCCTGCACTCAACACTACTTCACCAGAATGCTATGGAAGGAGTTCATGTGCCACATCTAAAGTCTGTTCACATTGATGAAGGGCATGTGCTCCCAAAGACCCATCGTCTACATTGACTGTGCCCAACACCACTCCACCAGCCACGCGAAAGGAGGAGTAGATACACCACAACGACGCCCTGCTCATGCTAAAGATGCCACGATCACACTAAGGGAGGAAACAGAATATGCGCTGGCCTATAAACAATTAATGTTCATTATAATCGGCTAAATTTAGAGAGAAGTTGACCACTAAAGGTTCGACTTGCTCAAACTCTCATAAACAGTTAATATACCAGCCTCCATTTGAGAGCTAGGGGAGTTGACATTTCCAGTTTTATGCATGTAATTTGTCCCTAAGAACACTATAATTTTGTCCCATATTCTGAATAAAAGTTTGTACATTCTGCTTTTCATGGTTTTGTTTGCGTAGGTGTTAGGCAGGCATCCTATGATTGCTGAGAGGGCCGCCCCTCAACAACCAATGGATTCCATGTCCATGCGTGTTTTTGTTATTTTCTCTTTCACAGATAAGTAGTTTTGTTTTAATTTGTTCATGTGATTATGTTACTATAATTGTCCATTTATTTACTTTCTGTGACACATGTTTGTTGTAGTTAATGTAATTATGTTGTTAATGTCGTATTTGCCCATAGAATTAGAGTGACCGGTCACGTGTAGTTTGTTTTAGTCTTCTCTTTCAGTTAAATGCTTAATGTTATATTTACAGATAGATAAAATTTAGTTAGTCTTACATCTGATTTGTAGTTAGAATTAGTTTCATTAACGTTTTTTTAAATAGAGATTAATTCAGCAATGTTTCAGTTTGTTTTATTTTATAATAGAAACAATCTCTTCATACCCATAGATTAGTAATCCCTATTGATTATTTTAATTATTAATTAGGTTTAAATTCTATCCTTTATGCATCTTGTTTTCATATGCACAAAATCAGCTAATAATTAAATCATTTAGGTCTGTTTTTATTATTCTCTGTATACAGCCTCTCATTCGGACTGTGTGTTTGGACTGTCATTCAAACCTTCCTTTCGGACTGTCGTCCAGCCTTCCATCCGACCTTTAGTGTTCTTATTTTATTTTTTAACCTATTTTCAGTTTTATTTCTTTGGCTTTTTGAATTATGTTATGTTTTGGTATTTAGGTAATAGTTACATCAGCCTCTAGGACCTTAGGTTAGATTGTTTTAAAGTACTTATTAAAAGCCCTTTTTGTATTTCTTTTCAATCAAAGCTTGTTTTTGAACTATGATTTGATTTGCTTCTTTTGCCTTTGATTTCCTCATTTATCATCACTGTAATATCTGATAATTGTATCTCTGGTTTAGTTTAATTCACCATTGTTTACATTGAATTTAGGGTTAGACATGTTAATTTCTAGAAAATACACCAATACTTTGTAGATTGATACTAGCATAGGATATATTCCTTTAATTGTATGTTTACTAAAAAATGCTTATAGGCTAAAGAATTAGAGAAGTCTTCTTAATTAAGTTTTCTTTATTAATTTTTCTACTTGCTTCTTTATTTATTTTTTTCTACTTATTCATAAATTAGACCTTTCTCAGTTTTTGAACTTGTTTATGAAAGTTTTCCTAGAAGTTGTTTATGAAAGTTTTCCCATTCTTAGATTAAGAAGAATAAGAGTTAATTAATGAGTAGTCTGATATTATCCTAGTATGATGTTTTTCTGTAACCACATTAATAATTAAATTTTTAGGAGTTTGACTCGGTTTATTATTTTGAAAGACCTTTCAATATTTTTTTTATTAAGGTATTTCTACAATGCCTTAGGAACCCCTTGCATATATTTTGTAGCAACTCTAAGCCTACCAACCCTGGTCGATAATTAAATATTAGGTGTATTTAAGATAGTAGAACACACCCAACATTTTGGCGCCATTGCCAGGGAGTTATTCTGTAAGGTAGAAAAAAATAGAATTTGCTTATGAAGTTTAGTGATAGGTTGGTGGTAGGGGAGCGATAAGACGAGAGGTAAGAACCTGCGCATCTATTATAATAGACACCCTCAAACCTAGTAGTAATAGTAGTTTAGGTTTTCCTTTAGTTTAGTTTTTCATGAACAAAGTCTAGGTAGATAAGGATAAATAGGTTGCCTTTACATTACACAGCAAGGGGGAGGGGAAACAGTAAGACGCAAAGACGACTTCACTACGGAATTTCCATAGTGTGACAGCTTGACGCATCCACTTTAGTGGGTCTCCCCAAAGCCTTGTTGTTCTTTTTCTTTCACACAAGTGTATTTACTTTACACAAAGTTTGATTTATTTCCCTTAAGCGTACTTTTCTTTTCGCAAACATAGATAGTTTACTTTTTCATAAGTTCAATTTGATGTATGTGTTCCTTTAGGTAATTTAATTTTGTGCAATTTACCCGTATGGGAATCATTTTACAATTAAATCACTTAGTGGTGTTGTCAGAGCCACCCATCCTACTAACAAACTAACAAGAACATTTGAAAGGAGAGCTTTAAGATAACACATGAAAAACTATTTATATTGTGGGAAGATATGATAGGAGAGAAGGATGAAGAATTTGTTACCTTTGAATTCCCTATTAGAGATCTAGGAGGAGTGGAACAAATACAGTACATTCCCCCATCCATTTTACCAAACTTTCACGGACTAGAGAATGAAGACCTTGATGAATTTTTATTTCAATTGGAAATACTCTGTAGAGCATACATTATTCAAAATATGAAAATTTTTCCTCTTACATTGAAAGGAGCAGCCCTCCGATGGTTCATGAGCCTAGGTGGGAACTGCATTCAAACTTGGGAAGACATGAAATATATGTTCTTGAAAATATACCAAGATTATTGTAGGGTCAATGAAGGTATTTTTGAAATAACACAGGGAGAAGAAGAAACTTTAGAAAATTATGTCGAACGCTTTCAATACAACCTTCAAATACAAAAACTAAGACAGACAGGAAAGGATACCTTGAAAATACTTTTACTCAAAGGCATAAAAAATGAATATTTAGAAATTTAAGTCTGATGGGAACAAGTGACGTATTTCAGTTATCATATGATAATGTTTGTGAATTATGTAGAAGGTATTCAAGAGGAAAATTCAAGACTAGTAAGAATATACCCTCTTCTCAGCCTCATCTTAACCCCTGTCAACCTTGTTCACAAAGCCTTTCTGTCCCATCTGATGATTATAGGGATACTCTCTCTTATGATGCAACACTTCTTGTTCTACAATATTTTCAACAATATCCTATTTTCTAGGAAGGATCAACCACGCAAGCTAGTTAATTACACATGCCACAATCACCTTCTCATAAACCCCCTCTATTCCCTATGCACATTCCTCTTCAATCCATTCCACATTCTAACAACAATAAAGCAATACAATATGCTTACAATGTTGAACTGCAACATTTACCCACCTTACCTACCTCACCAACATTATTGCAAGAAATTCATATGAGATTTGGAGAGGTTATAGATCAAGAGATTATAAAGACTACGAAAGAAAGTGAAGTTTCTACTTGTCCTTTTCTAGAAGAATACAAGATCAACCTGGAATTCCTCTCATTCGATGAGGGAGGGACCTTAGAACCTTAATATTCCCCATCACCAAACTTAGATTCTTTATACATCCTAGAGTTCAATGAAAGATCTCGTGACATAACAAATGGATAAGAAAACATAGAATACATAAGTCACATTGAAATATGGTTCCAAGAGGGAACCAAGCCACGGTACCATCCTCTTCTTCAATGTTTATTGCTGCTAAATCAAACAGCTCGGTTGATTCTTCATATCCTGGTAATCATTGTAATATTTTTCTTGTATGTGGATAAAGGTATATTTCTAATTTTGCTTTGAACATGGTTACATTGGAAGAATTCATATACTTGAATTGTTTTCTTTCTTTTTAGTAGAATAGGATATTATGAAAATATATTTTTGTCTTATTAAATAAATAAGAGTTACTACAGGTGACTCTTTTTCTTTCCATAATGTTATATATGTTTTTATAAATAAATATGAATCATCTAACAAGTGGTTTTGCAGTTTGATTATAATAATTTTATCTATAAGCAGCTCATGGAGTATTATCTGAAAGACAATTTATGATCATAATATATCTTAAACCTTTCTTAAAAATTTCAACTTATAGTGAAAATTAAAAACACTTCTCTGTATATCATTCTTATCCATTTTTTTTATTCATATAGTTTTTGGTATTTTGATTCAGACATGTATATTTCTGATTCGTTATTTCAACCAGTTGCTTGATACGACCTACTTTTATTATCATATTTTTCAAATATTACTCTGTGCCTATGGATTACTAGTTCATTCTATCCTTATTATCAAAACTTGTCTCTTGAGTATCTTTGTGTGATAACTCGATAGTAGGTGGAATTTTTGCCTATGGGTAACATTATTTATCTTTTACAAAGAAGAGATATATTGGGAAAAAGAGATATATTTAATGCACTACTATGCACATGATTCGGAGAATAATGATAAATATGAAGAAAAATTTTCAAATTTTATTTTAAGGCCGATTGTTTTTAATATCATTTGAGAATCGTTGTAAGTTGGGATTGGACCTAGCCATCTAATTCAACAAATACCTAGGATGTCATTGTCCTATAAATGGGACCCATAGCTATAAAATCTCACACACTCCAAGGTAAACTCAAAATATCTTATGATGACAAGAAATCTTTAAAATAAGGCACGGATGACTAGATTTTTCTATGTCATGCTTTCAGTTATCTTATCACCATTTAAGTGGTATTTCTAAGCACTGTTATATTTTTCATGAAGATACATATCTGAATCATTTCCATTTATTAGTTAGTTTTTCTTTTTACAAAATAATAAAACAGCATGATAGGACTCTTTTTATATGGAACAATCAAATCTTCTTTCTCATGGCTTGAGGACACGCCATACCTTTGGTTTGGGGGGAGGATTAGGAAAAATTAGACTGTTTTTAAAAAATTAGACTGTTTTTATTTTCATTAATTATGACAGATCTATTTTCTCTGACAAAATGATAAGTGTTTTTCAGGATAAATTAGCAATGGGACTTGGTTATAGCATGAAGTATATTTTTACAGAAGATCAATATGAAGGACTATATGAAGGATCGAAGGATAATCCAAATGAAATACCACATGACGATCTAGACTTGGTGATATTATAGCACTTATGACTAAAATTTGCTAACCAAATTCTGTTTTGGGAAAATAGTTTTTACCTCCATGAGAATGCTTTGACCTTAAAAGTTATTTTAGCTATCATTTCACTGTTAGTAACCCTATCCTTTTACTCAATCATGTATGTAAACTATCAAATGATTAATTTTATACCTTTTGTGTCATATGTTCAACTTGTCCAAAGTTTTACTTTAGACATGGTTGATCTAATTATAAAATTTATGACCTCACTCATTCATGCATATGCATGTTGCTGGCTCACATTTCAAAGTTCGCTTTGACAGTATGATCCCTTATATTTTTCTTTCCTCAGTGGGACCTGGAATTTCTCTGGTTTGGGGGAATGTTGAGCCTCATTTTGTTATCATTTTTGGCATTAAAATAACACATTTAAATGCATATTTTATTATCTTTCATGTATTTTATGTCATGCATATCGTTATTCAGCACAATGTAAGAACAAATTTAATGTTTATCCAACTTTGGTTATTAATATCATTTTTATGATTTTATTAACTCAAATATATATTATTTAAAGCATATTTGATATATTAATTAATATGTGTATTTTTTGTAGGTTATGTAGTATGTTTGGGTGAATTAATAACAAGTACACATTCAGCTTACCATTCATCCCGATCTGTGAAACCACCATTCAGCTTACCCTTCAGCCCGATCTGTGTAATTGTCATCTAGCTTTCCGTCCAGATTGCTAATCAATTTGCGCGCTGTCCATAACTGATCTCAAGTATTAAACATTGAAGCAATCTGCAAACTGTTTTGTTGATCACGTGCCTAGGTGATAACATGATCAACAATTTAAAAGGATTGTCGGTGCATTGATTTCTCCCAACACCAAGCTTCTCACTACCCACACGTTTAAAGAATGTGCACTCTTATTCTAGAATCGTTTGTGGCCTCCTCCAAACTCGTCACCGGTCTGCGCATTTAAAATGATGAATGACCTGCATTCTGGAAGATCGCCCTCATGCTAATCTTGTTCGCCACCACGTCACCATCCCATGCGCTTAAATGATGAACATCATGTGTTCTAGAAAATCACCATCGTCTACATTACCTGCGCTGAACACTACTTCACCAACACGCTAAGGAAGGAGTTAGTGTGCCACATCTGAAGTCTATTCATGTTGATGAAGGACCTATGTTCCTAAAGACCCATCATGTACATTCCATGTGCCCAACATCACTGCACCATCCACGCAAAAGGAGTAGATACACCACCACGACGCCCTTCTCATGCTGAAGATGCCGCAACCACGCTGAGGGAGGAAACAAACTATGCGATGGCTTGTAAATAGTTAATGTTCATTATAATTGGCTAAATTTAGAGAGCATTCGACCACTAAAGGTTCAACTTTCTCAAACTCTCATAAACAGTATATATACCAGCCTCCACTTGAGAGCTAGGGGAGTTGACAGTTCCAGTTTTATGCATGTAATTTGTCCCTAAGCATACTATAATTTTGTCCCATATTCTGAATAAAAGTCTGTACATTCTGTTGTTCATGGTTGTGTTTGTGTAGGCATTAGGCAAGCATCCCTTTATTGCTGAGAGGGCCCCTCAACTACCAGTGGCTTCCATGTCCGTACATGTTTTTCTTATTTTCTCTTTCACAGATAAGTAGTTTTGTTTTAATTTGTTCATGTGATTATGTTACTATAATTGTCCATTTATTTACTTTCTGTGACACATGTTTTTTGTAGTTAATGTAATTATGTCATTAATGTAGTCTTTGCCTATAGAATTAGGGTGACCGGTCATGTGTAGTTTGTATTCAGTTTTCCTTTCAGTCTTCTCTTACGGTTAAATGCCTAATGTTATATTTACAGATAGATAAAATTTAGTTAGTCTTAGGTCTAATTTGTAGTTAGAATTAGTTTCATTAACGTTTGTTTAAATATAGATTAATTCAGCAATGTTTCAGTTTGTTTTATTTTATAATAGAAACAATCTCTTCATACCCAAAGATTAGTAATCCCTTTTGATTATTTTAATTATTAATTAGGTTTAAATTCTGTCCTTTATGAATCTTGTTTTCATATGCACAAAAGCAGCTGCTAATTAAATCATTTAGCTCTGTTTTTATTATTCTATGTATACAGCCTCTCATTCGGTCTGTGTGTTTGAACTTTGGACTGTCATTCGGATCTTCCTTCTAGACTGTCATCCAGCCTTCCATCCGACCTTTAGTGTTCTTAGTTTATTTTTTAACCTGTTTTTAGTTTTATTTCTTTGGCTTTTTGAATTATGTTATGTTTTGGTAATTAGGTAATAGTTACATCAGCCTCTAGTACCTTAGGTTAGATTATTTTAAAGTACTTATTAAAAGCCCTTTTTCTATTTCTTTTCAATCAAAGCATGTTTTTGAATTATGATTTGATTTGCTTCTTTTGTCTTTGATTTCCTCATTTATCATCGTTGTAATATTTAATAATTGTATCTATGTTTTAGTTTAATTCACCGTTCTTTATATTGAATTTAGGGTTAGACATGTTAATTTCTGGAAAATACACCAATACTTTGTAGATTGATACTAGCATAGGATCTATTCCTTTAATTGTATATTTACTATAAAACGCTTATAGGCTAAAGAATTAGAGAAGTCTTCTTAATTAAGTTTTCTTTATTAAGTTTTCTACTTGCTTCTTTATTTATTTTTTTCTACTTATTCATAAATTAGACCTTTCTCAGTTTTTGAAGTTGTTTATGGAAGTTTTCCCATTCTTACATTAAGAAGAAGAAGAATTAATTAATGAGTAGTCTAATATTATCCTAGTATGATGTTGTGCTTTAATCACATTAATAATTAAATTTTTAGGAGTTTGACTCAGTTTTTCATTTTGAAAGACCTTTCAATATTCTTTTTATTAAAGTATTTCTACAACGCCTTAGGAACCCCTCTACCTTCGCATATATTTTGTATCAAATCTAATCCTACCAACCCCATTCGATAATTAAATATTAGGTGTATTTAAGATAGTAGAATGCACCCAACAGGAACACTTATATGAAATAAATATCCAAGCTACTGGATGTGTAAGTGTTATTTTCCACCCAATTGTAGGTATTTTTTCCAACATATACTATTTCTGCTGACAGTCCACCCCCAAGTTGGGTTATGATTCCACCATGGTGGAAACACATACAACTTTCTATATATTGGCCCATAACCCATTATTCTCTTTATACTAAGCCAAATACTCACACATATTTCTATAGTATCCTTGAACAATTAACATACCCTTGGTTTCATAATACCTGCCCCACATAACACCTTCCAAGCTCAGGAATCCCCTTCACCAATTTGGGTCCCTTGGGTGATCCATCTTGCCAATTGCTTCCAATGCGTGTATAGAATTATTCCAACCGATTTCCTCATGGTGGGGATATACCTATAGATTTCTTTCATGGCTTCTCGAGTTTATACAAGTAGTAGAAACCATAAAAACAGTATCAAGCCTCAGGGATCACTTATATCCAACTCTCTCTTTCTCTCTCCGGTCTATTAGTTGTAAACTTGATTGAGTGTAACAATGTATACAATTCTTAAGCATAAACATAAAGTAAAATGATAGCGCACACACATTACATAAATATTTACCCTAGAAACCATTAACCAAGAAAACCAACTTAACTAAAGCTTCACCACTCTCTTTGTTTCTTTCATTGTGTTAACTCAATCATTTATAATACAATATATATGTCTTTATGAACCTCCAAAACCCTAATTCCTAAATCAAAATCATAATACAATGATCCAAAAAAAAATTGATGAAAACAACAAAAAAGGGGCAAAAAATATCCCAAATTTGTTTTCTCTAGTGTTTCACCCCCAAACCCCCAAATAAGGGAACGCTCCCCTCCATTCCCACCAGCCAAGGGGTATTCCCCAACCCCCTCGCCCCCATAACCCTTGTGATAGGGAATATTTCCCTAACAAATTTTGGTTCAGTCGTTGCAAAGTAAGAAAAACAAACAAACCCTAATCTTGCACAGATACAAAATTTATTTTTCCTTTTATACAAACAATTGGGATTTCAAAGTACTGGAATGCATACCTTGTTCTTGATGTTTAAAGGAGAACCCCTTGGTCTTGAGCTTTGCTCATTTTCTCTATTTCTTCACCACAATAACTGAAATGAAAGCAAAGAAAGTGATAACTACTACAATAACCAGGAAAAATATACAAAGAAACTAATTGCAAGATAAACCGTTTCAATTTTCAAGTGAATAATCATTCATATAAAGATAAACTCATGAAATTGGACAGGAAAAGAGTTTGATCAATCTTAATATTAACAACAAGTTACATGTAAAAAATTAACCTGATGTGTTGTTGTTCCGAAACCGAATCATGGGTTCTTTCTCCCAAGTTCTTCCAAGCACTCCAAACTCAATATTTCTCACCAAATATGCTTCGAGGGATTCAATACAAATCACTAGCACATTAAAGTATTGGGAAAAATGGTGGAAATAAAAAAATTCCACATAAGGAGATGGATTTTTTAGGCTAGGGTTAATGGGGTTGTGCAATCAAAGAGTATTCTCCAGGAAAAAACAAGGTTTGTAACCTTAAAAATTCCCTCCTATGCTATTTTTATTGTATGTGAGGAATCGTTTTGGAAGTTATGCGAAGTAATTTATGGGTTTTTTGGAGTTAGGGAACGGTCTTGGGATGAAAACAACCCAAAAAATAATTTTTTAATAAAATATTTTTTAATTTTCCCTCGTGCGGACGCACACAATATTTTATGTGTAGCAAGTCACATATTTGTACAAATACATAGGTTTGACATAAGGAAGTCACGTATGTCTTAGGAAAAATGTTTTTTCAAATAAATTTCCATAAGATAGTGAATTCCCATAATAACACAAGGGAGTAAGGGATGTCTGCAACAAGAGACATGGATAAGATCAACTAATATAGTTTCTTAGGATACAATGTGGAAAAATAAACTATAACCGATTCCCCTTAATGTGTGAGGTCAGAGGAGCATATGATGGCCGAAATACATTATACTTTTTCCATACTAAGTACATGAAATAACATGGGATAAATCACCCAATCATCAACCATAAGAAACAATAGTCATCGATCATGTAAGAAATCTTTTTCATGATGTGGGCATATCCATGCTTAGGAGTGACAAAGTGTGGCCCCAAATTAAGTTCTAAGAGAATCCATGAAGCATATATAAGAAGTGATCATGGCTACATGAATACAAAGTGGATCCAAGTCATCACTAGGTCATGATCACAAAGATACAAGATAGATCCATCTCTCAACATTAAATAAAGGTATTTGTATGTATGTGGTAGCTGGATAGATCACTCTCCATCTAAAATTAGTGCCAAATAACTAGGTGGAAATCCAACCCAACCTGAGTCATAGAAAAAAAAATAAAGATGTATTATATAATGAACTTGAGTTCTTCAACCAACGGATAAGGGTACAAGTCAAAACTACATGAATATATGTCTTGAAGTCAAACATAGTAAGACATCGTGTGATTACTAGTCAATGATGAAACCTATTAACACACATGATCCGACTCACTAATGATGATAATGAGCGTCAAGGTACCTAGTACAATCTAACAAGTGATAAAAGGACTTGACATCGAACACATCTATACTCTAATGATTAGAAGACATTAATGTATTATCACAGTCAAAAGAAAGGAAACTTCATCGAGGACTACAAGTTCCAAGGGACTAATAGAGCACTAAATAACTATCCAAAAATAAATGTGTTGAAGTCAATGGGAAGTAATCTGCTGGAAAGAGGGAAATAATGAATCCCTCATCATCCAAACTGAGGTTGTAGTAGGAGGCCAATGATTTGGTGGATCAATTGATGATTGAGACATAATTGAAATGGGAAGGCCAACACAGGAAAGTCAAGAAATTTTTGAGAATGACCAACACAAGTTAAAAATTTCCTTTTAACAACAACACAAAACAAATGTGACCGAGGAAGCATATACTCAAAAGAGAACTTGACACAAGCTAATAATGTAGGAGACAACAAATTCAAATCCATAGTGGCTGGAATACTAACCGGTCAGGGGATTAAACTACGTATACAAGTCCAGATTATAAATTCATACTACAAACCCAAATGTAGCAACAAGACTCAACAATGTGTTGTGTTCAAAAGGTGACACAACTTGTTGCTATATAAATATTTGAACTTTTTTCCCATCCATCATTTTTGGAATAATTTTTTTTGTTTTATTCATATTGTAAATCCTGAAAAAAAAAGAATAAAATAATTCTCTGATACATGGGAGTAAATGAGTATCAATAAAAGCTAACTAGTTCCAAAAATGATCATGAGCCAGATAAAGACACTCATAAGCTTCAACCCAAACACTATCCCATGGATTTTTTGAGGCCGAGTTAGTTAATGCTCAGGTAGATTTTCAATTTTATAGAGTCTAAAAACGTTAAATAAAACCCTATAGGGACTCCTTTTCGTGAGTTAGTATCCCTTTCCCAAAAAAGAATAAAATGATACATGGAATAAATCTTTTGACCATATAGATCATAGTATTCATTTTTCGTAAATAATCCAAATGGTATGAAAAGGGGGTAAACTTATGCCCAATGGATGAACTTTCACATCCTTTAACGCGTTTGAAAGTACAAGTTGACTCAACAAAGGCTTTTCAATTTTAAAGAGTATGAAAAGGGATTAAAGAAAACTATATGGGTTGCTTCTTCGTAAATTTAGTCTCCAATGCCCGAAAAAAGAATAAAATCAAATGCAAAAGAACTCTTATAGTCACAAAGTAACTAGAATATACCTTTTTCATAAAATAGTCCACTAAGTAGATAAAAGGGGTAAACTTATACCAACTTGACTCCCTTCCAAGTGCTTTAGTGAGCATGAAAAAGGATAAGATTTCTAGGTAATATTTTTATGTTTCTCATTTATAAAATGAGATCTTATGGATTTGCTTAAGTTAGCACTCGAAATGGAATATAACAAGATCTTAAAAATGACTCCATGAATCATGAGCCTTATGGGGGAAGCCAACAATATATGAGAAAGAAATGCATGCAAATTCTTCTCAAAGTCGTGGTAAAAATAAAAAGGCTCCCGCGATTATGAGAAAAAAATAGCATGGGAACCAAAATGGAAAGGGGGAGTTGACTAGGGTGACCCATGTTAGGTAGGATCTTCTGTTGGACTGGCGCAAAATGTAGATAAATATGGATGACACAATAATATCCAATAGGTTTGATGCTATGGAAAATTCAGATGGAAAAGGTTCAAATACATCATAAGAGCAGGGAGTCCTCAACCTATATGCAAGGTTCCAAAAATACCTTATCGGATTGAGTGACACGCAAAAAATGATCCCTAAGCAACATGAATCCAACTAAATTTCATATCTCTAAGAAATAATAGTACCAAGATCATATCTCAAAAATATAAAAATAAATATTTGATATAGGTCACTTTGGTAGAAGTATTTTCAACTTTAGCATCTTCAATAATATGCATAACCAAGGTAGAGTTCACCAATTAAGACTCAAGTGAGTAGAATCCTAGGGACATACAAGAAATAAGATCAAACCCATAAGGAAGATCAAAGTTGAAATAAGAAATAATGGAGTCTACAATAACAAACTCATCATCACGGGAGTAAAAAAATATGGTAGCTGAATAAAAATCATAAGTAACATTGACTTGAAACTCAAAGAAAGAGTCCAAAGACTCGGTAACACCAATGTTTGAGGATCTATAAATAAGGATATTAAAATCAAAAGGAAAATCATGGATGGATTTGATTTCAAATGGGTCTAATCTAAGGAGATGATCTTTGGAAATGATTTCAAAAACCAAAGGAATGTAAGACTATATCATAGAGTCTAGGAAAACTTCATATGAAGAAAGTACATCATTCTGAATAGGCCACATGTAAATCCATTAACTTGGACCAATAGGGTGGAAAACAAGCTCCAATTCCCCCATTGAATGGATCACTTGATTAAATATTGAGACCAAGTCCCAAGAAGGTAAGCATGAATGCAAAGACTTATTCTCTGTAGAAATTGGATACGAGGGATATAAGGCCACATAATTCACTCGTGGTGGGGAAGTTTCTACCAAAACACTAGGAACATATAAAGGGTATACTTTTTCTAAAGTCGGGTAATGAGAGGGATTGAAAAAGGCAAGATAATCAATAGTGACAATGTTTTTCGTTGTGAGAAAAATGCATCACACAAAAGTGTGTAGACACCAAAAATATTACCATCTAGGAAGATTCAAGCTGGCTATCAACGAAGCACCAATGTTCCCAACAAAAGGTAAAGCACAAGGAACCCCTTGAACATGGATAGCTTGGTTGGTGTCCATAGGAATACTGGCCATAGGTATTTGATTCAATAAACAAGAAATATTTAATGTCAACTAAGAGAAAGCAACACAAAGAGAAAACCACTAGAAATGTGACTAAGGAATCAAACATGAAAACATATAAGCCTTTTGAAGTTCTAGTATGGGTTGATAAGTCCCATCGATAAAACAATAAAGGTTGAAAATAGTTCCTAAGGCCAGGCATGTTTCCCTTCTTGGTGCAAGTGTCTTTAAACATATAGCATAGGCCCTCCATAAAAATCACCCTCCAAGGTTACTAATGTTATGCACACAAAGGTTTCCCAAGTTGGTCACAAAAAATCCTCTGCTAGCACCTGTGTATGACCCTAAGGATAAGCTACTACAACTACTAATCTATAATCCGCATCTGAGGGAACAGTCACAAGTCGGGACCGTATGTATGGGAAGGGTAGATAAGGCTGAAACTAAAACAACAATGTCACCACATAGGTCCAAAAGGGTGGTACTGAATAGTCCTCGTACACACAAAGTCTCAGGTATATACTTGATTAGGAATCAGAGGGATTTGTCATCAAACTTACCTCACATGATCTCGTGCTTGAATCCCGTTTTAGAGGACCTTCTCGACCACACTTCATACAAGACTATATTTTATGTACTTGTGAAACAGACCCACTACATGTTTGCAAGTTTCAAATGAACTTGGTTGTTAACAAACAACCTATACCAAGATCCTATAACCAAATCTAAATTGATGAACCCTACCTTAAAGATAAAGTTCTAATAAATTTTAAATTAAGAGTTTGTTTTAGTGTATTTCTTTTACTTAAGGGGTATGGAAACGCAACTGGTGGTGGTTTTGAATGAAAGTAAATGAAAACTAGATTTCTTGCAAATGGAAAATACCACTTAATTTTCTAAAAAGTTACTTGAATATAAAACCCTTTCAAATAGAAATAAAAACCAAGCATATATTTTCAAAATCTTAAGCAAGATGCAACTTTTTAAGGAAATTACTGTAAACAAAGAAAGCAACTCTTTATGATTTTTATGAGATAATGAAAATGAAAGTAATATGATATTTTATTTTATGCAAATGCTTCCAAAAACATCAAACAACCCAAAATATTCCTAAGTGAACTAGAAACAAACTATGTTGTCTTGCAAAATTCAAATTCCTTTCTTCTCGTGCCTATTAAAGAAACCCAAAAAATATGATTTTCAAGGCATAAAAAACAAAATTTGGAATATCTAAGATAGACCTAGATCCCTAATAGACCCAATAAACCTAAAACCCCAATTTTAAAAAAAATGTTTTTTGAAAAATTTTACAATATTTTGGGCCCTCCGGGACACATATGTGACTTTTCTTAAGGAAACCCATGTATTTAAGGTGTATACATAAATTTATTGAATGAAACCCATGTATTTAGATGTATATGTGACCCCAATATGTGGTTGTCAAAACAATAGCCTTGTATTAGGTACCAATACACGATTTTTCTTAAGGAAACCCACATATACAACACGTCACTAAGTATATGTGTCTGTTCACACTGTAAATCACTTATATATACGGAAAAGGATTAAAAACACTTGCAATATTCCAAAAAGTAAATTTTTTTCCCTAGTGTTTTCAAAAGGGAAAATAAATGATTGCAAGAAACACAATAAGAGGAGAAAGACCCATCAAACAAAAATAAATGAAAAATTGAGAAAAACAAATCAAATATTTCAACATTCCTATAAACAAAAAATACCTCAAAATAAAAAAAGACCCAACAGATTCAGCAGTTATGTGATAGGGAATATTTTCCCAACGATTGTTGGGTTCACTTGTTGTAGAGAAAGAAAATCAAACAAACCCTAATCTTGCAAAAATAAAAATAAAAATAAAAATATTTTTCCTTTTATACAAACAAATGGGATTCCAAAGTACCAAAATACATACCTTGTTCTTGGTGTTTGAAGGAGAATCCCTTGGTCTTGAGCTTTTCTCCTTTGCTTTGATTCTTCACCACACTACCTGAAATGAAAACAAAGAAAAGTGAAATCTACTACAATAGCCAAGAAAAATATACAAAGATACTTGCAAGATAAATTGTTTCAACATTCAAATGAATAGCCATTCATATAAAGATAAACTCATGAAATTGGACAAGAAAACATTTTTCTCATATATTTATATTAACAACAAGTTACATGGAAAAAATTAACCTAATGTTTTGTTGTTCATAAACCATATCTCGGGTTCTTTCTCCCAAGTTCTTACAAGCACTCCAAACTCAATATTTATTACTAAATATGCTCAAGGGATTTAATACAATATTGGGGATTTCTCACTAAAACAATAAAGTATTGGGGAAAATGATGGAAATACAAAAACTCCACATAAGGATATGGATGTTGCATATTGGGATCAATGGGGTTGTGTAATCAGAGAGTCTTCTCTAGGAAAAACAAGGTTTGTAACCTCAAAACTTTCTTCCTATGATATTTTCATTGCTTGTGAGGATTGTTTAGGAATTTATGAGAAGTTATTTACGGGTTTTTTGGATTTAGGGAACGGTCTTGGGCCGAAAACTACCCAAAAAATAAAATTTTAATCGAATACTTTTTTATTTTTCCCTTGTGCGGACACATATGTGAGTTTATGTGGCGCAAGTTGTGTATTTGTACAAATACGTGTGTTTGACACAGGGAAGTCACTTATGTCTTGGAAAAATGTTTTTTAAAGAAATTTCCACAAGATAGTGAATGTACATAATAGTACAAGGGAGTAAGAGATTCCTCCAATAAGGGACATGGATAATATCATCCAATATAGTGTGCAAAAGACACTATAACACCCATTAATTCAGGGGCCAACCCCCAAACCCCTGCCAAAAGGTGGATATGTTAGGGTTATTATTAATCCTCCCTTTGTCTCCTTTGACCACATAAAGTCTATTTGTTTAATTTCCCTAGCTTAGGAGGTCTCATCACTTCACCAGTGCATGGGGGACATAACTAGTGGACATCTGCCACTTACTGCATGCATTTTGAAGCTCCAGAGATCAATCCCTATTTTATAGGAACCCACTTAGAGTACCACTAGTAGTGTCCAGCAGTTCACCCCATTAGGTCATTAATTATCCTTATTTAAACTCATATCCCCATTAGTTAGATCACATCCAGTGTCTCTAGTGCCGATTTGCATGATTCATGGTAATATAGGAAACTTTGTTCACCTACCCCCTTCAGTTAACTAATTTTAACTAATTTTAGCTGGTTATTAACTGATTTAGTGATATGCAATTGCACTAGTTATCTATTATGGTCTCACTCCTAGTTAGCTCTAGAGTCAGTCTAGGTTGGTAGATTCAACTACCTAAGTAGTTATTCAAATTATTCATTGATGTTGTATTATATATTTATTAAATTGAGCACATAGATCTGTGGACAAACACACAACTCACATGATAGATCACACAATTTACTCAGTTATTGAAGAATGAAACAGTGCAAAAATGGCTTGCAGCTGTGAATGCTTTTCATTAATCAAAGAGTAATTAGATAGATAATTACAATGAAGTACAATGGATTTAATAGCCACAAGCAATTTGAATCCACATGAGGAAGTTCGAATTGATTACACTCTACTTGACTGTAGGTAACCAAGACCTTGTCTAAATCACTATCGGAGGACTCAATAGTTAACTGACCTTATCTAAACCATAACCGGAGTTCATCGGAGCTCTAAAACATAACTCAAGTGTTACATTCAGTGTTGACTAAGGTTAACTGACAGTGGTAGGTGAGAAATGCGCCCCACATGTTTTCAGTCAAGTAAACCTAGCGCTAACTGAATGTAGAGGACTATAACTGAATGTAAATGACTCCTAACTTAGCTTGACTAGTCATTAACTGAAGTGAACTGACCTTAGTTGGTTTTGGCACTCCCAATGGCTTCCTAAATTGTATGGATTGGTCTAGGAGGCTCCTAAACTGATGCAATCAAGTGCAATTAGTGGCAGTGAGCCTCAATTAGTGTTCCCCACACTTTAGTAATTGAAATATGTGCCCCAATTAGGTCAAGTGGACTCAATGGTGTTAATGACTATAAATAGATTGGATGGACTCCCGATTTAGACATGACTCCCGATTTAGACATATGACCAAATTTGGACAAGGGAGGATTAATAATCCTAACCCCCCCCCCCCCCTGAATGCTAACTTGGACAATATGTGGGCCCTGGTAACTAAGACCATAGGTCACCCATTACATCAAGTAAAGTAAAGTTACTGCTCAAAAACAAGGTGCTAGGGAAAAACCACATGGGAAAAAATCCCCCCCTCGAATTAAGTAGGTAGAATCAGGATCAATCTGGTTCTTCTGTGCACAGGTATCCTGGGGCCTGGCATGTGAACCTATCCATCATTATTTCTGGAGGAATCTTCCTCTTTGGAAGAATAATTATATGCTCAACTAAATCAGAAATATAGACAGCTACCGAATGAAGACTGGACCCATGTAGAGCAACTAAAGTCAACTGAAAAGTGAGAAAAGGTTCTTGAGAATTCAAAGAATGTGAGGAAAACTTAAGAAACTGATATTTTGCATTCATGAACATCAAACCATGAGTGGTAATAACAGCCCCAAGTGTTAGGAGTAGGTGTCCAGGCGGATGCAGAAAATCTTCCTCTTTACTAGTTATGTGAGGAGATGAGCATGTGATCAATGGTAAAGAAGCACTTGGACTGTTGAGAGAAAATTATTGAGATCCATATTCTGATATAGCTTCTGAAATAGATAATGAATCACATAATAAAATATCAGCAACCTCATATGAGTAAACTAACACCAAATCCCCATCAACAGTTTTGAAGAGAAAGTGCGGTACTCGATTTTTCACACTGGAGTTGGTGAGAGCAGCTACAAGCATGACTGAAGGCTTTTGGATTTTAAAATATGAACCAAATAATATCATATCAGAAATTAAATCAGATCTAAATAGGTTCAAAATAGATCCAAAACTATGAAATGGAATCAAATCCCCAGCAACAGTTTTGTAGGAGACTTGTGGTACTTGTTTCTTCACACCGTTGATGAGAACAGCTACAAGTGGTACTGAAAGATTATGAATTTGATATATTAAACCAAGAAATATCAGATCATATATAAATAATATCATATCATATCCAATAAGTTTAATATCAGATTCAAATAAATGGTTAACCGAGACGGTGGATGCACAACTTTCTTCTTCTTCAAAATTATGAATTTTGGTGCATGCAATCCTGCAGGAATTTGCTGGAAAATATATATCATGGGGAGCGAATTGATCACTCTGGTAATCTGATATTTATTCCAAAATATGCAAGGTATCACATATTTTCACACCAGCAGCAACATTAGAGGGAGAAAAATCAAATTTCTCTTCACTTTCGGAAGCAATTACTAGTAAATTTTGCACAGAATTTAAAGAAAAATCACCGGTGAATGTTTGCATGGAAGTGCAGCAGAATTTTTCTTCAATATCAGAGATTTGAATGTATTCTTTTGTTTCAGCAATATGAGAAGATGAGATATCATATATCTCATGAACTTTCGGAGCATCAGGAGAAGGAGTCACTGCATGGAGATAGTCTTCAATTCGAATTGACTGTGTAGAAGCTTCTGCTTCTTCTTTATCTTGAACAACTTCATCAGAGAGAGTGGAGGCCAATATTTTTGGATAAAGGATGCTTATGGTGCTGGATGTTCCAAAATATCCATCACTTTTATTCAGCCAGTTAATCTTACTAAAACACTCTTTACCGAGCCCAATAGACACCCGACAGAGACCTTGTCTCATCAAAGATGAAATCGTTTAGAAGTTGTACCTACAAAACAAAAAAAAATGATCTAGTAGGAGATATGAGGAGGAGAAGTGCCTTGTCCTTTGAGGCTCTGATACCATATTAAATTGAGCACATAGATCTATGGACAAACACACAACTCACATGATAGATCACACAATTTACTCAGTTATTGAAGAATGAAACAGTGCAAAAATGGCTTGCAGTTGTGAATTCTTTTCATTAATCAAAGAGTAATTAGATAGATAATTACAATGAAGTACAATGGCTTTAATAGCCACAATCAATTCGAATCCACATGAGGAAGTTTGAATTGATTAGACTCTACTTTACTGTAGGTAACCAAGACCTTGTCTAAATCACTATCGGAGGACTCAATAGTTAACTGACCTTGTCTAAACCATAAACGGAGTTCATCGGAGTTCTAAAACATAACTCAAGTGTTACATTCAGTGTTGACTAAGGTTAACTGACAATGGTAGGTTAGAAATGTGCCCCACATGTCTTTAGTCAAGTAAACCTAGCGCTAACTGAATGTAGAGGACTAGAATTGAATGTAGCTGACTCCTAACTTAGCTTGACTAGTCATTAACTGAAGTGAACTGACCTTGGTTGGTTTTGGCACTCCCAGTGGCTTCCTAAATTGTATGGATTGGTCTAGGAGGATCCTAAACTGATGAAATCAAGTGCAATCAGTGGCAGTGAGCCTCAATTAGTGTTCCCCACACTTTAGTAACTGAAACATGTGCCCCAATTAGGTCAAGTGGACTCAATGGTATTAATGACTATAAATAGACTGGATGGACTCCCGAATTAGACATGACTCCTGATTTAGACATATGACCAAATTTGGACAAGGGAGGATTAATAATCCTAACAATATTCACCCATAATTTGAATAGGAAATTAATGGAAGATTTCTCATATTGTTCTTCAATTATTCTTCTCTTATTTTCTCTTCTGCAATCTATCTGAAGACAATTTTTGGCCCAAGATCTTCCTGTCAGAATATAATATGGTATCAGAGCCTGGTCAGGCTATTTGAATCTCCCTCAGATATTTCCATTGATGCACCAAAAGTAGCTATGTTTCTACATAAATCCTGCAATATTTTCCTTGCTAACTCTAGATTCTATCCAGAGAAGTCTCTTCAGGTGTGACAGACATTGAAAATGCATTTTTTGTCGAAATATAGGTTGATTCATCTTACAAAAATTCTCTTTGTAGTTTTTTGCATGTATTTAGTTCTCTCAACATAAGCGCAACAACAGAGCATGGATCTATCTAATATAGTAACGTTGAATTCCTTCAATTATCATGACGGGAAGGCCAATCTTGAGATATTATTATGCAACGAAGGTCTATACAGAGTTACTAAGGCCTTATAAATCGAGCCTAATGCTGTCGCTAAGAAATCAAGGTGGCATAATAGGAAGGATGAAGCTTATGCATTGCTTTGTCTCTCTTTCTCTCCAAAACTTATTTTCCATCTTGATGGCTTGGCAGGCCCTAATGAAGTGTGGATCAAACTTGAATCCCTCTTTGGAAAGAAATATGATCTTAGAGGACATCAATTGGAGAATGAGTTGATCTCATTGAGACCAAGTGAATTTGAAACCATTAAGGAATTCATCACCAAGTTTAAGTCACTAGTAATTTTGCTCAAGCAGTGTGGTATTGAGAAGGAAGAATATCAGTTAATCCACTCCATTCTAGTGAATATGGATCTGGAATACTCAGTTTTTGTGTCAACATTATATGCTACTAAGCTTGTAGTTTGAAATTGGAGGATGCCATCCTTTGATGCATTCATAGATTCTCTCACACAAGAGAAATTCAAGCTGATTCAAATGGGGACTATCAAAAAATCAAAGGATCATGTTCTTTCTGCTCTTGGAAGCAATAATATCAAGGCCAAAGGAAAGATAAAAGTGAAGGATAAAAATCCAAAGTCAGACTCTGAAGATGAAGGTTCTAACTCTACTGATGAAGGCTCGAATTTCAAGAAGGGTAACAAGAAAAGAATATCACGATGTACCTATTGCAAAAAATATTCTCACAATGAAAATTATTTCTTTAAGAATAAAATGGACATCATGATTCATTTTCTTGAAATAAACAACATTGATGTTCCATATTTTGCAACAAGGGAAAAATTTGTTGATCCCTAGGAGCACTATAACAGTATGCAATTCAAAGGTAATGATGCTCATGATTTGGTTGCTAGAATAAAGTATGTTTGTGATGTCTCTGATTTTGATACTCATTATGATATATCAGAATCAGAAATATCTTTTCCTCCCATTGAAAAAATACCTATCAGTCTCCCAAGGCCATCTCCTCTCAATACTAGTTTTTTACCACTAGTTTCTGGCTTGTCTTCATCCGAAGCCTTCAAAATATATTCAGATTATACTTTATATGATTTAGAATATGATTTGCAGGATGATATGCAGGTTATGACATCTCTTTCCCATCCATTTGATACTCATAATAACCTACAACTCCCAAACTCCTCAGTTGGTAAACTAGACAATTTCATGGTTTCCTATACTATATCACTGGTGAAAGTTGTTATCATGTATTTATTTTATGTCATTGGTTGGATTTCCTTATCGCTGGCTGTATGTGGGCTGTTGTAAAAAAAAATTGGGTCTGATATAACCTTTATTAGGTCCATATTTAGATCCTTATGCTCACCATATTTTCCCAATTGTCAATGTAGACTAGTTGCACCTAGTTTTCCTATTATGACTCAACCGTATTTTGGAGACACTATACCTTGGTTGCTTGCTGCTCCATATGAATTAATTTCTGATATATCAGAGCCTCATAAGCTATATTACAGAATTGGAAAGGTTTCACATCAGTTTGGGAAAAAGGTTCATGACTGGATTCACCATTATGCAGGTACACTAGAAATTGAGCCTACCGATTTCATTGATGTTCTTTGGTTAGGAGATGATTGAACATATAGTTTTTACATCTCTGATTTTATGTTAAGATATTATATTTTATTCTTTCACATCAATAAGCATTCATATTATTCTCCTTCATCACTAGAAGATGAGCTACAATGGGCTTCGCCTCATGTCTTTTATCTACACAACATTGAAAAACCGATACATGATCAAGGCATCTAAAACAACTCTACAAATTTTTTCACCAAGAAGCAGTACATCCAAATTATTCATGTGAAGAACAAATACAAAGTGAATATTTTCATTTAAATTCTGTACCATGTCCATTTTTTAGGAAGTATTTTCCCCATGCGGTTTTTCCTTTTTCCTCATTTTTTTCATGGACAAATAATTTGTGCATTTAGATTGTAATGGGTGACCTTTGGTCTTAGTTACTAGGTCCTAGGTAGTCCAATTTAGGATTAAAGGGGGGGGTTAGGATTATTATTAACCCTCCCTTTGTCTCCTTTGACCACATAAAGTCTATTTGTTTAATTTCCCTAGCTTAGGATGTCTCATAACTTCACCAATGCAAGGGGGGCATAACTAGTGGACATATTCCACTTAATGCACCTGCCCGCATTCACTTTGGATTTCCATGGATCAATCCCTATTTTATAGGAACCCACTCGTAGTGCCACCAGTAGTGTCCAAAAATTCACCCTAGTAGGTCATTAATTATCCTTAGTTAAACTCTAATCCCCATCAGTTAGATCACTTCCAGTGTATCTAGTTCCAGTTTGCATGATTCATGGGAATATAGGCTCCTTTTTTCACCTACCCCCTTCATTTAACTGATTGTAACTAGTTATTCATTGATTTAGTGATCTACATATGCACTAGTTAGCTATTTTGGTGATTTTGTCACTCCTAGTTAGCTCTAGAGTCAGTCTAGGTTGGTAGATTCAACTACCTAAGAAGTTATTCAAATTATTCATTGATGTTGTATTATATATTCACTCATAATTTGGATACTAAATTAATTGAATATTTCTTATATTGTTCTTCAATTATTCTTCTTTTGTGAAATCTATGTGAAGACCATTTTTGGCCCAAGATATTCCTGTGCAATTTATGTGAAGACCATTTTTGGCCAAAGATAGGGCCTGTGCAATTTATGTGAAGGCCATTTTCAGCTCAAGATATGCCTGTCAAAATATAATAGGATAATCATGAATAGAATATAACACATACCCAACACAGTTTACAAATTGGGATTTTATGGTAGTGAATAGTCTGACGTAAAGACAATTCTATGGCAACGCAAGAGGGTATGAGTGTTTGATACATGAGGATTAATCGGAAAGTGTTTACATAGGGTAAAATGACTTGTGTGCATGGGTGAACTAGGTGAAGGTATCTACATGAAATGAATAGGATCAGTCGCACGTGAATGAGTCATAATTATGGTTTCAAGGAGCATAAGTCTGCGTCCAGGTTCGGGTGTCTCAGCGATGTTATCAGGCAGCGTAAGTCCATGTTGAAATCCAGGTGTTTGCAAGAGTCTGGGTCTATGAGGTAGACATGAACACAAATCTCAGGAGAGTGTAAGGCTAGGTGAAAAAGTGTTTGATTTATTAGGTATACAGGCATGCAAGAGTGAAGGTAAGAGCATCAATTTTGAATCCCAAGGTAGGATCATATGGGAAAGAAACAAGTTCCCATGACATAACTTTTCACCATGGAGAAAATGGACTTATGCAACTATCACAGAGACCTGCATCCCACGCTTCCTTAACTGCGTGGAGGGACTTATCCCACCAACCTCAAAGGAAATAAATGATTGGGTGAAAGTAGTAAAATGCATTAATTGGATCATTCAAGGCTCGTGACATCAAAAATATTGGCTCTATGGGTGATACTTGGATATCAAGAATTCAATGCCCCATGGGCCCCATTTTCTCTTCCCCTCTAGTGGAATCATGTCCCATTTGGTGCATTTTACATAGCCATCTTGGTCCATTCATATCATTTATCAACATAATATTTACATTGCATTCTTATTATCTTGATAATTCAATCACATAGTTAAAACAAGAAAGAATTTACATAATGGATTCAATATCTATTCCAAGGGTCAAACCGAGGGTATTTCAACTTTGACGGTCCATGATTTGTGTTCGTTGCGTCTATCTTACTTCAATACCCATTGATTTGAATAATCCAAATATGAGATCGATATCAACTAAATTTTTACCATAGAACGTGCATTATTAGATTTGTAGGAATAATCTATTGTAATGAAGTTACCAAGTGTATCACCAATTTCTTTTAGTGATTGGTCGTTCCAAATATCCAATGGAAATTTTGAAAGTTTGACCCATATAATTTATTTCGTGCATTGAAATATGGGTTCCATGGCTTCAAAGACATAAAAACATTCGCAAAAAGCCACTGTCCCTTCATGGCCATATTGGCATAATCATCATAATGAAAAATAAACCCTATCTAACCTTTCTCCAACATGTGGAGGATAGGTCGATATCCTAGGAGAAAGAACCTATGAGCTTGTATCTAAGCACTCAGGATATCTGGGTTCATTTTCTTCCTTAAAAACTTCTCGACTAAGGTCTTCCCATAGAAGAGGCCTACTTGCATAGCTTGAATATCCTTCCCTACTATATACTAGTGAAATTTCACTTCCTCGGGATCTTATAACCTTCCTTTGCTTCTTCTTACTTCCTTTGCAATATGGAATAGAAGATATCCCTAGAAGTTCCTCCTCCAAATTGGAGACTAAAAACCATAGATCCTCACCCTTGGGGATTGTATTTGAATATAAAACCTTATAAAATTACTCATGAATCAACACATCAACAAAGCCTAATTCCTCACTACTTAGTTTTGAGCTCTCCAATTTATCACGCAATTCACTACAAGTTTCCACCAAAGGGTCCAATGCACCTTTTTTCTCCACCAAAGTAGACATAGTCCCACCTTGTTTCTCACAAGAATCAATTTTCCAAGTGGAATTTTTGCACCAACAAGTAGTATCTACCTCAGGCCTCCAGGTGCTTTCTATACTTCCAAATGTTAAGGGATGCACTTTCCCTTCCTCTTGGGAGTGAAAAAGTGGAATATATTTGACTAAAACCCCTCCAAACTAATGGCCCTCATACCCCTTGTTTGGCATCGAATGTGACAAAATTTTTACCCTCTAACAACAAATATTCATTGTATTCAACTAGGGTAAGATAATCGACCATAGGGAGAGGGATATTTGATAAAGAACCAATAGTATTAATAGAGATAAAGGACTTCACCTTCATAAAGGGTGTAAAAATAAGGAAGGTATTTGGAGCAATAGGGACAAAGGAGGAGGGACCACTAATGGAATATCATTGATTGTCAACCTAGAGTTAGATTTTTTGTCCAGCTTGATACTTTCCAAATCTGCACTATAATCCCTTGCACAACACCAAATGTCATGGAACTCTCCTTGCGTATGAAAATTTGTTGGAAGAGTAATAAATTATAATATCCAAAAGCACCAAATTCAATTGTTTCCTCCTCGAGCCCCATGAATAGAAAGTGTAATGTCCTTTTTTTGGAATTTTGGAGAAAATTACAAATTGGGCAAAATTCGAGCTTAACTAGTCATGACTATATAGGGTTCCAAATTTCACCAAATGGTCCCGAATTTGAAAGGAAATTGTAAGGTGAGACTTAAAACATACCAGGGTGGTTTATGGACACTTTATATCTTACTTTAGACCTCTGAAACCTTGTTTGGGGCTGATGAAAAAAAAGAAAAAATTACTAGGAAATTGTGATGAAATCCCCCATAGAGTGTAGGCCAACTGGGCTTCCCAACTCATGCATGAACCTCCAAAATTTGTAAGAATATTATGGGGACTTATGTAATACCTCATTTAATTTCATTACACATGGTTATTAGTTATGAAAAATGGTTATATAGTTCTACATTTGTTTGATAACTTTTAGTGAAATTGCTTATGGGGAAATTGCATAAATAACTCAATTTTGACATATGAAAGGTAGAGTTAAAGGATCAGATCAAGATGTGACATATAGATACCATATAAAAATTAAACATTTCTTCCCAAAAATTATTAAACACCATATAAATACCTTCATACAAGTCTTGTATACAACTCATTCGGTGTGGGAGTCAAATACATGAAAACTAGTGAATTAGTAGCATGAAATTGTAAGAGTTTCACATATGGATTTCCTAGATTTCGACAAGTTACTCTAATTTACATATTATAATTCCTTGGATAATTATATGATTCTTGACACCACATAACCCTCCAATAACGTTACATAACCCATATGTTCGAATTTGGATGAATATCATGCCAAGTGTGTGGGGAATCTAGTCATCCAAAGGCTCCACAAGATTCCAAGTGTCTTCATGAACCAATTCCACCTTATTTTCTTGTAATTTATAATTTAAATGACCCGTTTAAATTTCAATATGGTAAACTAAAGTCCTTTTGGGTCCCATATCCCCTTATTACAAAATTTATGTCTACATCTCAACCTAGGGAACTAATAGGTTGGTGGAACATTATTTGCAAGTAGTATTATTTGGAAATTATTTAATTGGGGACATGAAAGTCCTCCCCACTCAATATTTCTTTTCCTAAATCAATTTCAAACATGGATTTTGAATAACCTTCTTTCTTTCCAAAACTTTGCTTCAAACCTTAGCTGCAATTTGAGTAGTGGGACTCATGTTATACTATAATTTCGTGTTTCCGAAAGTAAATATATGTAGACATTTGAATATTTATATATCATGTGACATCACCAGTAACATCAAAAGGATTAATAAAATCCATCAAAACAAAATTTTCACAAATAATCTTTACCTCCATCTTTTGAAAACCTTTTCCGAACTTTCATCCCTTTTTGCTTCTGTATAATTCTTTGAAGTTGGTACTGAGTTGCCAAAATTGAATTTCCAATATTTTAAGAAATTTCAAAGAGGAACCTCCATGCTTGCTGCTTATCTCCTCTTATTACAATCACCTTCTCAAATGGTTACTCAATATCCCCTACTATTTGTTGCCCCAAAAATTGAAACCAAGCAATACCTAGATCCCATTGCTTGCATTGCACCCTTCCAAACATCTCAAGTACAAAATATATATCGTGAAATCACATAAAAACATCATACACATGTACATCAAGAAGGTACCTCATCAAAAAATCATGAAAGTGCTTGTACATCCAAGTATGTAGATCGTCATGTGGCCCATACACACAAGCATAATGTATTATATCAGAGCTTCCCCAATGACATAGGTGAGGAACCCATGTTCCATAATTTTGCTCCAAAAAAATATAATGTGCATCAAGATAATCATCCATGTGTTCTTTCATCCAAGAATTGAATGAAGAACCTACACCAAAATATGAACCATATAAGGAGCAAAGAAAACATGAAGACTTCAAGTGACTCAAAGAAGTCTCATTAATGCACCCATGAATATGTATACTATCATGAAATAACAAAGGATGTTGTTTCCAATAATATTTTTCTTCAATCATATATATCCTCAGCCAAGTGTGGGATGAAGTTCCTCTGACATCAAATGGACTATGCAAGGAGCAAGCCTAAATCACAAGTCTCCAAGTGACTCAAGTGAACATCATAGGTGCATCCATGTAGATGTGTATCATCATAATGTAACAAATGATGCTGCTGAAAATTTAAATAAGATGGAACTCTAGTCATGCCATCATCAAAAGGAGTGATGTGAATCCCATACTCCTCATGTGGCACCATAAAAAAGAAACATTTCACCCATACTTCATTAGGATGAATGCTGCAAAATGTGGAAGTGTAGGATGTAGGAGAAAGAACCAACTCACCCAAAGGATTAGAAAGTGAAAAAATTTCATCATGTGAAGGATCCATAAGGGTAGGAACATGCACCTCCCTAAAAAATGAAAATTTTTACTCTTAGCTTGGTTCCAAGGTATTGGAATCATGCACTTCTCCAAAAAGTGTGTAACCATTTTCAAGAGGCAACTCAAGTTCCTCTTCCACCACAACAAGTGATTGGCTCTCATCATGATGATCTTCAAACACATTGAGAACCTACAATTTTTCATGTCTCTCAGGATCCCTGATTTCATGAGAATCCTCCAAGCAATATACCATATGCCAATATGAAACATAGGAGGAAGAACAAGTATCTTGCAACCTCTTATTATTAGCTTCGATTGTGCATATTGCTCCTTGAATATTCTCCATGTCTTCAAGGAAGGATGGCTCCTCCAGTGAAGAAAATTTACAACAAGAATTTTATACCAATGCTTTAGTGTCATGGAGTATGCTAAGAGCCTCATGGATATTAATTCCACTCATCTTCAAATACCCTTCAATGAAGGATGGTTCATGGGAGCGAACCTACTCCTTTTCTTTCTTCTTGATTTGATCAATTTCTTGAAGCTCAAGTGGTGATGGGGAAGTTGACCTTGGTTATTCATTAGTTTCTACAAGGTCTTAATCTTTATTCTCATGAGAAATTTGTCTTGAAACAACATTTTAAAATTTGATCTCTATGTCACCAAAATAGATTTGTGAGCACCCATCAGTAGGTACTCCTTCACTTTTCAAGCTTCCATCAGTAGATGCCCTTTGTTCCATGCCCATAGTATAATGTGTCTTGGAATAATATTCAATATTTTTAGGGTAATATTCTTCATTATCATGTGGTTTTTCCTCATATTTTTCAAAGTCACTTGGGATTTACTTTCGATCCTCTTGATGTAATACTTTTTCTACTTCACCACCCACAGAACTTGGTGACTCTTTGATCTCCTCCATACTTGTGGATTTTTTATTATTCCTTAATGAGTTGAAATATTCCTCATTGCATCTAAATACATACAAACAATCATCGAAGTCTTCAAAAATAATTGTATTATTTGTCTCTCCATTATGGAAACTGCTACTAGCCCCTCCTATTATTTGAAATATGCCTTATTGCGTCTAAATACATACAAACAATCATCGAAGTCTTCAAAAATAATTGTATTATTTTTATCTCCATTATGTAAACTGCTACTACCCCCTCCTTCCAGCTTACCCCTAAGTTGGCTAGCCATCAATTCGAACCCTTGCATAAGCTGCTTGGTCGTATCATCAAAATATGACTTAATGAGTTTATTAAATTCATCTCTATTATCCATAACTTAAATATATTCCAATACCATGCTATGATACAATTGTAATTTCCCTTTTTTGGAATTTTGGAGAAAATTACAAATTGGGCAAAATTCGAGCTTAACTATTCATGACTCTAGAGGGTTCCAACTTTCACCAACTGGTCCTGAATTTGAAAGGAAATGGTACGGTGATCCTTAAAACATAGAAAGGTATTTTATGGAGACTTTGTATCTGACTTTATAGCTCTACAACCTTGTTTGGGGCTGATGACAAAAATGCCAAAATTACTAGGAAATTGTGATGAAATCCCCCATAGGGTGTAGGCCAATTGGGATTCCCAACTCATGTACGAACCTCCAAAATTTGTAAGTAGAGTATGGGGAATGATATAATACCTCAGGGAATTTCATTACACATGGTTATTAGTTCTCCAAACTGGTTATAGATTTCTACATTTGTTTGATATTTTTTAGTGAAATTGCTTATGGAGAAATTGCATAACTAGCTTGATTTTGACATATGAAAGGTAGATTTAAAGGCTCAGATCAGGATGTGACATATAGATATCATATAAAACATAAAAAATTCTTCCACAACAGTATTAAACAACATATAAATCCCCTCATACAATTCTTGTATACAACTCATTCAGTATGGGAGTCAAATACATGAAAACTAGTGAATTAGTAGCTTGGAATTGCAAGAGTTTCACATCTGGATTTATTGGATTTCGACCCACAGAGCATAGGAAAATGAAATTACAGAGTAACACATCATATATGGTTGTCACAAAATCATAAAACTTATATAACACCCCTCATACAAATTTGATACAAGACTCCTTCAAGATTGAAGCCAAAGTCATGGAAACTAGTGATTCAATGGCATGGGAATGCAAGACTTTCACATATGGATTTATTGGATTTCAACCCACAGATAATAGGGGCATGAAATTACAGAGTATAAAATCATATATTTCTGTCACAACATCATCCAAATCATAGAATACCCCTCATACAAATCTGGTATAAAACTATTTAAAGGTTGAAGCCAAAATCCATGAAAACTAGTGGTACAATGGCATGAAAATGCAATATTTTCACACAATACTTTCTTGTATTTAGAGATAAATATCATAAGGGAATAAAATTATAGAGTCTTAAATAATATATTTCTTCCCCAAAATCATAAAACTCATATAAAATTACTCATACAAATATGATATAAAACCACTTCAAGATTGAAGCCAAATCCATGAAAACTAGTTATTCAAGAGCATGGGGAATGCAAGCCTTTCATACATGTATTTCTTATATTTTGACTTACAGATCATATGGAGATGATATTACATAGACAAACATAATACACCCAATATTGGGCATAAAATATCCTCAGCAAAGTGCAAGCACCACTCCAACAAGTCTGCCATCAACATGAGAGTGTGGGGAATGGAGAAGAAGGAATGAGATAATACCTGGAGATATATGAGAATTAGACTGTATGGACCTTAAACCTGAAACTAAAACTCCTTCATTAATCTCAAATTAAAGGTCTGAATTTCCTCTCCATCAACCAACTTGGAAATGAATCCAATTCCCTTGAAATTGGTTCACAAGCAAGGAGAGTGAACACTCGTCGTGCAACGGACAACCAAACGCTCTCCAAAATGACAAAGGCCAATTAAAAAATGATAAAAACCTATTCTCATTTCTCATTACATCCATTTATTAAATTCATGATGCCTCCTAAGGTCTAATTTCCCTCCATGGGATTCCTCCAACTTATCTTGGTGGTTTAGTAACTCTCATGACACTTGTCTTTCTCTTCATGCTCCAATTCTTTCCCCAATTCGAATGGCTGCCTCTAACTCCAAAATTAGACCTCTTGGTGGATATTTTTATCCCTGTCATGTATGATTTTTCAAATGTATGCAATCAAGTCTGAATTTTTCATACTTCTCATAGAATCTTTCATCATTTGTTGTCATAGAGTGCATGGAATCTCCTCCCGAGTGGCACACCTTGTCTTCTTGTCTCTTCCTCTTCCATGGGAGTTACTCTCCTTTACCTATTCGAATTCCTTGGCTTATTATATGATATTTGACACCACATAACCCTCCAATAAAGTTACATTACCCATGTGTTCGAATTTGGATGAAGGTCATGCCAAGTGTGTGGGGAATCTAGCCATCCAAATGCTCCATAAGCTTATAAGTGTCTTCATGAACCCATGCCACATTATTTTATTATAATTTATCATTTATGTGACCCATTAAAATGTGAATATGATAAAATAAAGTCCTTTTGGGTCCCATATCCCCTTATTACAAAATATATTTCTCCATCTCAACCTAGGGAACTAGTAGGCTAGTGGAACGTTATCTGCAAGTAGTCTTATTTGGAAATTATTTAATTAGGGACATGAAATAAAGGAAGTGGATGAGGATAAGGATTCATAAAATCTATCCCTCCCATCCATTAGTGTGACTTCCACTAAGCAGATGTTCACTCAACATGTCAATTAATGTGATAGAAGAACCTATTCCCGTCAACACAAAAATCGTAATAAAAACTAATTTATATTAAGAAAATAAATAGGTTAAAATATGTTGTCATCCACATAGGGTTTCTTACTATATATAATCACTTCTTGCACAATTTATTATTTAAAAACTCTTAAGCGACATGTTGAATCACTTTGTATCGTCATGTATTGGATGTTCTTCCCTTGTTGATGCATGATACATACTTGAAAGAAATACACGTCTCATATTGCATACATGCACATCATGAGTCAAATGAACACTAAATACAAAACAAAAGGGTTAAAATGATAAGGTTAGTGATTATTTCCATATAAATTGTAAATCATTATTACTGAAGCTTCCATTTAATAGTTCAATCAAAATATAATTACAAGTTTCATTACCTTATGGACTAGAGGACACTAGCATGGTTTGGGAAACAATCTCTTCTTCTTACCTCCCAAGACCCTCATTTATAGGATTTTCCACAGATAGAAGACATTTTTTTTTATGAGTATAACAAATACAACTAAATAATGATAATCATGATAGATCCAATTTTACTCATATTATCATCATGGGGATACTCCCCATTGTCAATCTCTTTATTGTTGGTGCTCTCTTGCATAAATAAAACATTAATTTATATGCAATATAATCAATTGCTAAAAAGGTTTTTAAAAAAGGCTAAAAAGTCTCCAAGTCTATATGAGAGGATCGTGGAGTTCCGAATATTTCGAGTACCATGTGGACACCCTACCTCCCTTTTTAGGAGTAATGAATTCCTTTTAAATAACCAAATGTGTAACTTTCTCATTTTCTTGATCTAAAAGAAACCATAGCCCTCACTTACACCATTCCATTTTGTTTCTTTAAAACATACATGGTATATTTTAAAATTTTGTTTATTTCTTCACATAGTTGTGACACCCCAACCTTTATTTTTTTCGTATTTATCCATATTTAAAATATACTCTGCTTTACACATTTATTTTAATTTGAATCCATCTATAATTTTATGCATAGACCAGGTATGAATGGAATCTAACATGAAAAGTCATGAAACTATCAAGCAATATCTCATCTCATTTGAGGATGCTATTTGAAATTCTTAGTATTTGAACCCTTAGATTAACATATTCAATATTGATACAAACTAATCTTATAGCGAATTATTCACATGTAAGCATCCTCAAAAGGTTAAAGTTGTATGATTAAAATAATACTCTCATATATCTACAACTATTATTCCATAAAGGTTGTAGTTCTTTATGTAGTTCTGCTTTATAATTAAAATATACAAAGACACCTTATAGACTAAGAGTTTGATCCTTTCAAAGTTACAAAGTTTTTGATGAAACCTTTACATGAGTTTTATGTATAGAAGGTTAAGGAAAATTCCCGTGTGAGATTGAAAAATACAGGTATCTTTTCTATCCTTACAATTTCTTTACATAGATAATCTTTTTTTCTAAAATGGAGAATTTTCCCTAAAAGTAATTAAAGAAAAGAGAAATGCAAAACAGGGAAAAATTAATGTGTTAAATGAAGCTTTGGGAATAATTATCCAATAAGTAGAGGACTTCTTACATTTAAATTTAAAGGAAAATAACCTATAAATTAGGACCTGCTTACTTATTTAGGAGGCATTTTCCTTCAAAGTATCTTCAATGTTCTTGATCTTACTGTCGTTATTAGTTTGTAGGTTCTCTGATTAGTGGCATTGCTACTCTATCATTGTCTAGTGTCCTCCACTAAAAATATGTGGTATAAAATCATTGTTTCATTATTTGTGGTCTTGTGTGTATGGGTAAACATAACACTATCAGTGGACATACTATATGTGTAGGGCCACGTGTGTTAGATGAATGAAATGTAGGTTTTTTTGGTTATATGTTTTATAATTTATGTTATTTGTTACATATATATGTTAATATATATTAAGATATTAACACACACACATTTTGAGAGAGAGATGCATGTTGTAATATATGTTTCTTTTCCTCACAATCCATGAAACAATCATCAAAACATGACATAGGCCATCCACAAGACACACCTTTCTTAAGACCAGTATACATGTGTAATTTTAAGTTTTTGGATCCCATAAGTGATATTGTGTCCTCGCTAAAGGCATGGTTTATGGAAGAACTATACGGTGTTAGTCCCTATACAAAAGATATTGGTCATTTGGACCATGAACAAATATATGGACCTTTAAAATACCATCTAGAAATAATCATTGGCCTAAGAGTAACATAAAATCTTGATTCTAACATTTATCACAATAAGGACGGGTCTCCAATCCAACAAAATGATTTGATAGTAAAATTAAGAGATTTTTCTCTAAAGGGTCAATATAAGGCACACACACCATGCATAGGACCCTAGAGAATGATGCATACCTCATGAATAAAATATTTATCCCAAGAGTGGGATATTGTCCTAATTTCAAAGTTTATCAAACTAGTAATTGGTCACCTTGCAAAGGGCATGGTTTAGGATGTGGTATATGGGCTTGATTATAAGGACTAACACATTGGGTATGGTTCTCCTCATCTGATACATGGTTAAGGGACAATGTCTAGGATATTAGGCTCTATATGTTACCTTCATTACTTAACATATTCAATATCAATAAGAACCACTCTTATACCCAAGTCTTTACATGTAGAATATCCTTAAAGGGATAAATAGATTTTTTCATTAATTAAAAACTTAAAGAATACGTTCGTCTAACGAATATTATTCTTACGGTTCTGGTTCTCATCGATAATAAAAAAATTACAAAGACAACTTTTAGACTCTAAGAGTTTGAGCCTTTCAAACTTATGAATTTTTTGACGAATCATTTACATCAGTTTTATACAAGGGAGGATAAGGAAAATTCCCTAAAGATCATATGTGACATTGATAAATACAAGGTATATTTTTTATCCCTACAAAATTATTTACTTAGATGACCTACCTTCTCAAATGGAGAATTTTCCCTAAAAGGAAGTGATATATTTTAGATATAGGTTCAAATCAATAAATTTCCAGCCAAAAGAGCCATGATGGACCTATATCAAATTTTCATGTTGCTCAACTAATTTCATTGGTCCATATAATTAACATGGATTTTATAACTAAACATTACTCCAAAGGTTTCCAAAGGTTAATATAAGGCACATGCACCATGCATACCTTGTGGATATGATCATTATCCTATTTTCAAAGTTTACCAAACTAGTAATTGGACACCTTACAAAGGAAATGGTTTAGGACATGCTATATGGGCTTGATTCTAAGGACTAACACACTAGGAATGGGTATCCTCATCCAAGACATGGGTCTCCTTCATAGACTAAACATATGTAGTCGAAATTGGCAAAATGAGTGCTCATTGGAAATATTATACATAGCACTACATGGTTTAGCTAATGGTTTTTGTTAAAAGTGAAGATAATTTCTTTTATAGTATATATTCCAATACACGACTCACATGGACCTTGACAAGTGACCAATGAAAGGGGAAAATGTTGAAATTTTGCAAATTGTACTTGCATCTCACAAATATGACTTGATCAACCTAGACATACACTTTGTTGATACATGAGGGTTTCAAAACTAAAAAATAATATGCAGATGGCCCAAAATGTCAAAAGGTTGGGTCCCCAAAAGAAGCAGAGCAAGGCCAAATTGAATCTGATTGCATGCTAGTAAGAGCTATTTGGGTTACAATATATGGCTTTAATGGATTTTATGAACATGTACTAAGGGTGCTATAAGTATTTTTCCTAGAAATATTATACCATAAGGTTTTCCATGAGTTAATTTCAAAACTCTAGAGGATCTTCTTTTTGTTTCAAGAATAATTAATTCTCTGTTGAACAAAGCCAACCATGTGAAGGCGGAATCTCATTTGCATTCACTCGCCATCTTCCCCCCTCCTCAAATCATTCTTAATTCCCCATACCCATTAATTTATCTAGTGGAAAATACATGAAATTAAAACATAGCTTCACATGCAAAGAATATAACACACCCAACATTGTTCTTCATAAATCTTATCAATTATGTTGGAACATGTCCTTTATGACTTCATTATCTTCTTTTTATGGTTCCAAAGTCATTTTCTTTTACTTCTATTCCTCAAGACTCTAGTTTGGCTTTTTCCTGACTCTACAATTTTAGACCACTATATCAAAACATTTATATTTATTCATATCCCCTAATTTAATTTTTTATTTTCCATTAAGATCATTGGCATTGAATTGTAGATCTAAGATAGAATTAGACAATGGGACCTGTGCATTTATGTCAATTCCATTCTTTTGAATGAGTAGATAAATTCAAATGAAGTCCACAACCAGCCCATGGAATTGGAAAATCTTATGCATTTGTTGAAGATATAGTTGTTATAGTATTTGAGAAAATAATACCTCTTTGTACACAATTAATACATTCTGCTAATTATGATCTCCTTCCAATATCTTACTATAAAAGGAATCCCCCTTCAATGACATAATAATTGAAATAGCTATCCTCCATCAATACTATCCACCTAATTTTTTATTGCAAATAAAAATTTACTACCACCTAAGTTTTATTGAAATAAGAAGTTACTACCAACACTAGGACTTACTATTAATGTGTTGGACTTACTATTAATATATTTTTGGCACTAATTTTCTATTTAACACTGTAAAATGTGAGACTAAAAAAAACATGCATACTAGAAGAAGCTTTTTGAAAGAATTTTGAAATAATTATATATGATCTATTTTGATAATTAAAAAATATAATGCCTTTCTTTTTCTTTTTTTGCCAGAGGCACCTTAGTGTAACGAGGATTAGTAAAACAACCTCATGCCTTGAGTTTTCATTTGCACAAGGAATAGTGAATTATTAATCTACTTGCTTCTTCGTTTCCTTTATGCCTCGATGATAATGCTTTATTTTTATATATAGATAGGATGGTTAGCTCACATTTACGGAGAACAACTTATTTTTGCATTTATTTTTTCATGATTTCTTTATGAAGGAAAAAATAACATCATTTTAGACATGGTTACTTGAAAAGTGCTTATTGTACTTGTGAGTCCAACATATAGTCAACAACCATACCTTTTGAACATTTTAATTGAATCACGTGTCTTCTCCAATTTTTCTAAGGTTTGAATGAGTTGTGTTTGGCTCTCCTGTTTTTAACATTCCATTTTGCATCTCTACAAAAAAGAAATCAGCAAGCAAGAAATCTTATAGCCCATGTGATCTCTCATTACACTCAATCTTGTGCAAGTGTTGAATAATGTCATAAATCTATAAAATAATGTAGTTTAATTTAGGAAAGTCTTGGAGTAATTCTAGAGATGATCTTTTGTATCCTTGTTTGTTGTATGTCTTTATACACTTTTATGTCTATTTTGGTTGAATTCAGTTTGTTAAGAATAACACTCCATTTGCGTGAAATTCAAGAGTTTGATAAACATGTGTTAGAAAAGCAATATCAAACAAAATCTAAAACAAAAGAATTAACACTGGCCCACACACACAGTATATGGATATTTACCCTAGAAAACCTTAACTGTGAAAACCAACCTACTTGAGATTTTTTTCACTCTATGTCTCATTGTATTAATTTTTCTATTTACATTACAATATTAAAGTATCGAAAACCATAATCCTTTAACTTGGATTAAATTACAACCTTAATTCCTTAATTGGAATTAGCTTACAATGGAGTGAAAACCATTGACCAAAAAACTCAAAATGGACCCATATTTCTTCGAGGGTTCTGCCCTTGTGCCCCCTTGCCTCTCCCCTAGTCAAGCAAGTGATCACTCCCCTGGACCCCTTTTACTCTAGGAACCTACAAAGAGTATACATGTACAACATAAAGTAGGATAGAATCCATCCTCCAAAATATCTGAGGCATCTAAATAAATATTGAAACATTTTGATGAGATAATTGCAAAATTAAAAACCATGTACAATATTGACCACAATGCAACAAAACATAAGGTCAAAACATGGGGTTCTCATTCCTTTTTTATTACAAACATTTCAATTAATTATTTCTTATATCTTCCTTCCATGGTTGGAATCATGTCTTGTAGTTTTAACTAACATCGTACCATTGTTTGAAAGTAGGCCAATATAACCTCCCATAGATCCAATTTTTCCAAAAATATACTGAAGCATTCCGATGAGATTTTTGCAAAAGAAATATCCATGTATAATAACTAACTTGATCATGCATACATTGTAGTGAAACAAAAGGAGGGGTTCTCATTCTTTTTTGAATTGTTTATATATATTCCTCCCATGGATGGAATCTTGTCTTACAAAATTAGCTAATAGCACATGACCATTCAAAAAATAGGACAAGGTGCCCTCCTCCCAATAGATTTGATTATTTTGAAGATATATTTAAGCATGCTAATAAGATTATTTCAAAGGAAATATCCATATATAATGATAATGTCTACATACATTATGGTGCCCTCCTCCCAATAAATTTGAATTTTTTGAAGATATATTGAAGCATGGAAATGAGATTTCAAAGGCCATATCCATATATATTAATAATGATGCATGTTCTACTGAAACAAAAGGTGGGGTTCTCATGCTTTTATATTTAAAGCCTATGGTTTTGTTTATTTTTGCTTATCATTTTAGAATTTATATAATATTATTTCTATACATATATTAATGTAAAATAGAATAGATATCTTACATATATTTTTTCCAGTAGCAATGATAGTTCTAACTAGATATCATGGCAAGGAGCATCAAATGTGAGATAAAGTAGAGGTGATATTATCATGTTAAATTTTCTAATATATAGATTATTTTTGTGCCAAAGACATACAATGCTCTTATGAGAATGAGTACAAGCATGGATACAAAGTTTCCAATGTGGTTCATGCATCTTGTTAAGAAGTGGAATTCCAACCACTTCCTAAGTCGGACATTGATTTGTAATTGATAGGCACGCATATTTCATTGCTCCATCCTCAAAACATGGGTTGGGACTATTTTGTATGGATGATGTAAACAAATGCAAAGCTAAGTTGATGGAGTATGATGGCCCATACAAATATGGAGATTGAATGATCTTAACTAAATATGTGAAGAACATGTAGATATGTGAAATTTTGGCAAATTATAATAGCAGAAAAGAAAATCATCAAAACAAATGAGCATCTATCTATATTAATGGAAGATCAACAACTTCGAGATTTTTTTCAGTTTATAATTAGTTCACATCCATATAAAACAAACAAAAAACACGATTGTGTGTTTAAGGAGCACAAAGGAAATTGGATTGTGGTCTATACAACGAAGACAATAAGTGCATGGTAGAGTTATTGATAGACAATATTTTGGATATAATATATTTGACATTGTTTAAATTATTACACTATAAATATCAATGATTGGCATTTAAATTTATGTCTTTATGTGATTGTTATAATTTGGTCTATCCATAATTTTAGTTGATCATTACTTTGTTGCCTTGCATAAAATACCAATTTACCACTAGTGTGTATATAATGTTGTTTTGCTCATTTTTTATAGATTACTTTATTCAATCTTCTAAGAGTTAATTATAAGGTGTATTAGCTTCTAGTGAATGTATGTATTGAATTAATATTTGATTTTATTTGAGAAGAATGCTATATCCATGTAATATTTGTATGTCTTTGTTTGGGTGGAAAAACAACTTCTTGTGTTAATGTTCCACTCATTACATTGATTGCAACATATACATAATCAAATTTGTGAAGTTCAATGCAACAACAAGAATTCGGGTGTATAAAATTTATCCATGCTAAATGGAGCAAGGTTAGATGATGGCAAGGTTAGATGATGGTAATTAAAGACACCTGATTGAGGATTGGAATCAAAGTTACAATATTTTATTTGAGAAGAATGTTATATCCATGTAATATTTGTATGTCTTTGTTTGGGTGGAAAAACAACTTCTTTTGTTAATGTTCCACTCATGACATTGCCTGTAACAAATACATAATCAAATTTTTGAAGTTCAATGAAACAACAAGAATTGGGGTGTAGAAACTTTATACATGCCAAATGGATCAAGGTTAGACAATGGTAATTAAAGACACTCGATTGAGGATTGGAATCAAAGTTACAAATGAGTATATCTCACAATAGACCAGTTCTTCCGGCACTTCCATTTAATACTTTGTTTGTTGTGTATAGTTCTAATAGTTGGCTAACGGTGAAATTTATTTTCATTTTTTTTCCGATACCATATTCCTTGTTTTAATATTGACATCTATTCATAAATACTAAGATGATTGGTTGAGAAATTATCTAGCATTCTTCAACTTTGGGAGAAATCTCCACTCAAGCAAAATGCCCTCCTGAGGCATTTATGCTTTTCTCTACACTCTATTTTCCATTTCTAACTTCCTTCTCATTATTATATAATATTGGTTTTTTGCGACTTCATTTTTTTTTTTTTTCAAATTTGTTGATATAAATCTATGGTCATCACTTGATTGCTCTTCAACTTTTTGGAGACTCAAGCCAAATTCCCTCCCCAAACATTTATGCCTTGCTCTACACTCTGTCTATTTTCCTTCTCATTATTAAATAATATTGTTTTTTTGTGATTTTCAATTTTTTGTTTAATTTGTAGATATAAATCTATGGTCATCATTTGATTTCTTTGGTGATTTTAAAGTTGTTGTGAATTGTTTTTTCTCAAAATCTTCCATAAGATAGGCTAGTACATGATACTATTACCACCATATGAGATTCTAGTACCACAACTAGTCATTAGTTACCACATTTTTTGGGTACCCCTCTATATTGGAGTAATTTGGTACCATGTTTTTAGGCAATCCTTAGTATGAGGAGCATTGGGTTATAATATTATGCTTATGCAAATGTTATATTTATTAAATATCACAATTTCTATAATAGCCTAATTAAGCATTCTCATGAAATTTTCTTTTTTTTTTGGTCCTAATTATCAAGTCAATGAGTCAACCAACGCCAAACCATATTAAAAATATGCAATATTCATCCGGTGATATTTTGATACCTAGAGACCTAAAATTTACTGAGACCAACATTATCAAGTTGGTAGGTCGTTCATTATATAGGGAGTTGATTGGTTCCCTTATGTATTAGGGGAATACCAACCCTAATATATATTTATGATGAACACATTGAGCCAATTCATGGTTGAGCCTAGGTAGATTCATTGGAACACTGCAAAGGATGTGTTCCAATACTTGAAGGGCACAATTCATCATGGTCAAAAGGTATGTAGGAGATGTTGAGTTGGCATTGCATGGTTTTGTTAATTCTAATTGGGTAGGAGATGCAAGTGCTTGGAAGAGAACTTCAATGTTTTGTTTCAACTTGGGGTTATATATGATACCTTGGTTCAACAAAAAGCAAGGGGTAGTTACACACAATTCAATGGAGGTAGAGTACATGGCAACTAGCTCTATTAGTTGTGAAGTGATTTGGCTTGACAAGTTGTTAGCATAGTTAATCATTCAGATGTTGGAGCCATTGTGGTCCACTGTGACAATCAAAGTTTGTCAAACTCTTTGAGAATCCAAAATTTCATGATCACTTCAAGCACATAGATATCCATCTGATAACATTTCCTCAAAGACAAGGTTTAAAAGGGGGCATTGATTCTTGAGTATGTTTGTTTAGATTTGCAGGAGGGATAGATTTTGATAAAGCCCCTAGCTAAGGGAAAGTTCATGATGTTGAGGGAGAGACTTGGCTTGGTAGAGAGCACTTTCCTCACAAGAAGGCGTGTTAGAGTTTACATGTGTTGCTTAGTTAGTATTCTCCTCCAGAGTGGATCAATAGCAAGGGAAAATCCATACATCAATGGCACACTTTAGTGGATCCAACATATCTTGATTTTTATGCACAACAACACGACTTTTTGATAATAGCACAACACTAGTTCACTTTGGGTGGTGAGTTGTAGTTATGCATGTGCCACCCTTGACGTATTTTAAAATTTAGTCATTGTTCATCATTTAGGTAATTTTCCAAAATTACAAAGTGCGGTCTTATTTCTAGCTTAGCTATTGTTCTTAATTTAGTCTAGGCATTCTTATGAGGGAGGTTTCCATAAATAGTTAGGGCACAAATTCCTAGGAGTGAGATGGATGCTTATTGCTTGTCTTCTCTCTTGTTGGATTGCTCTATCCTATGAAGTTCAATCATGCAATATTAGTGCACTATTCTAGGCTAGATTAGGGTTAGGGTTTTTCCTTCTAGCATAGGGAGACCACAAGACTAGAGTGCATTGATTGTAAACCTAACTCCTTTTAGTCTATAAAGGTATCAGAGGGCCTTCCACTAGGATGGTTGGAGAGTTAAGTTTTGAACTACAGCATTGTAATTCTTTTAGTCAATAGAATACATATACTAGATTGAGAGTTCAGGTTTTTGTACTTCTGTCATATTTTCAATGTGATCTGTTTGTAGAATCTAGCATTTAGAATTTCCAGTTTTGGTAAGAGTTAATAATTTTGAGTTCCCTGGTGTTTAGGGTTTGATTTTTTAGTGCAGAATAGCCTACCATGATCTAAGAATTTTTGCATATAAGTGCTCAACCAAGTTTGGATGCTCATGTGAAATGGGTGGAATTCCTGCAAAAACATAAGTACAAGAAAGCTAATCCAGTAGCAGATGCTTTGACTTGACATGCAATTCGTTGACAGCTTTGCCTAATGACGTAATAGGATTCAAATAAATAGAAAACATATATGAAGAAGATAAGGATTTTGGAGAAATTGCAAAATCTTGCCAGCAAACCCTAGTGGGTGATTCAAATCCACGATGTAATATCCCAAATTGATATTTTTCTTGTTTGTCTGTACTCATGTAGATGGTTAGTAGGCTTATGCCTTAATAGAATATGAAAGTAAACCCTGATCTCTGCATGCAGATCTGTGCCCTAGATAATACTGAAATACTAGAAAGTAGGAAGAATTAATGCATGTACATACCGGTATGTAGATTTGTTGATGATGAAGAGGATTGTCTCCGCATGCAAGAATTGTGATGGAGAGATAAGGAGTTAAGCCAAATCATCCTCCAAGCTATAGATGCTCCTCAATAATAAATATCCCGCTAATGAAGACCCAAATGAGGTGCAATAGGGTTATAGTACCCTTCTGGAAATGATGGAAACAGCATGCAGAAGAAGTAGTGGCTCAATAGCCTGCAACGAATGTATCCTCCTCAAGGAAGTCACCCATGCAGATAAGACGTCCTCCAAATAGTGATGAATGTTGATAACTAGCTTGAAACTCAAGCTAAGAGGCCCTTCTTCCAGGGGAAGGGTGATGAGGGTGTTCTGAGAAGAATAGAAGCAGGATGCAGAAGTTCTGCCCTCTGTAGAGAAGAATGTGAATAGATATGTCTTTGACCAATGTGCCCAAGCTAGGATAGCAAACCCCTCCAATCCAATGAATAATCAATCTCTCGAAGCAATTGTTGAATAGAACCCGATGATGTAGTGTTGAATCTGGATGATCCAACCTGATGATGAACTAGGGCAAATAGATTTCGCTGTCGAAATACACCTGTTAGTTGAGCATGCACTCAACCCCAACTTAGCTCGCTGAGCTCTCCAATTCCAATCCTCAAATCAATAATCATAAAAGTATCCTTCTCCATTCGCTTTACCTTTCTTTTATAACTTCCAACTCCGAATAACCTAACTTTTGACCTAATTAGGTCACTTTAACTTCTAATTTGCAGTTGACTTGCATGCAGGTGCCTAGAGACTCAATCAGGTGCATGCGTCATGAAATAATTCTCAGATGTTCTGTATGCAGGTGGCCTTTGGCTCTGGTGGCCCTCGTCTACCCAATGATGATATAATATTGATGCCCTAGATCTTCTTATATGGCATCAGTGCACAGCTGATTCCCTGAACGCCAGTGCCCGCTCAAACCTATGGGAATCATATAGGATAGAGGGCTGGTCCTTAATGCTTAAGCAGAAGAGGACATTACAGTCCTCCCCTCGAATTCGCTTGTCCTCAAGCAACTGTAAAGTTGGGTGCTGTAATACCTATTCTCCCTCCCAAGTGACCTCCTCTATAGGCAGATCTTTCCACTGAACGAAGTAGTCTCTGATGATTTGGTTCCTCAGTTTCCGCTCTTGCACCTCTAGGATGCGCTCAAGAATCAAAATCAATTGCCCCTCATCATCAAGGGGGGGCAGCTCGGAAGATGTAACAATCTACTAACCGACTGCCTTCTTGAGGTAGGAGACATGAAATACGTTGTGAATCTTGCTCTCGGCGAGTAGTTCTAGCTCATATGCTACCTTTCCAACCTTTCGGATTATCTTGTATGGACCATAGAAGCGAGGTTTGAGTTTTTATGCTCCTTTCTTTTTAAGAGATGGTTGTCGGTAAGTTTGGAGGCATAAATAAATGAAGTCTCCTACCTTAAAACTGCGCTCAATGTTGTGCATGTCCGCATATATCTTTTGCTGATTCTGAGTAGCCTATATGTTCTCCCTGAGTATATTGAGGATATCTTAACCCTCCTGAATCCACTCTTTGGCCTTGGGGGCCCTGTTATCGCCGAATATCTAGTCTGTGAAAGTGGAAGCATCATACCCATACAAAGCTCGGAAAGGGGTCATCCCAATGGTCATATGGTGGGTGGTGTTGTAACAATGTTCACCCAAGTGTAGCCATTTGATCCATGTCCTCTGTTGACCTGCTACGTAATTTCTCAAGTATCCCTCAATCCACTTATTGAAAATATTTGTCTACTCGTCACTTTGTGTATGATAACTTGTGCTCATGGCTAACTCGGTCCCCACTAACCGGAAAATCTCTTGCCAAAAGGCTCTCGTGAATTTTTTGTCCCTGTCACTGACAATGGTCTTAGGTAATCCGTGGAGTCTAAATACCTCTCTGAAAAATAGTTATGCCACCTGTGTTGCTGAATAATCTGAAGGAATGGCAAAGAAGTGAGCAAACTTGGTCAATCTGTCCACCACTACGTACAAGCAGTCTCTACCCTGATCCTTGGGCAGCCCAGTAATGAAGTCTGTGGAGATGCTCTCCCACTCTTGCTCGGGAATAGGTAAGGGTTGTAGTAAACCAGTCGGGTGGGTGTGCTCTATTTTGTTCTATTGGCACAAGTTGCACCCTCTCACATGTTGTATCACATCATTCTTGAGGCCCTTCCATGAGAACCTTTCTCTAATCTGTCTGTAGGTGTTGAGAAACCCCTGATGCCCTGCTACTGGTGAATCATGTGATGCCTGCAAAATCTTCTTCTTGAGGGAAGACTCTGGAACTAAGAAGATTCTGTTCTTGTAGTATATGACTTCATCAATTACCTGGTACCTATCATCCTGAATCTATCCATCCAATAGCTCGCAATCAAACTTATCTTTGGAGTACTCAACCAAAAGATGAGATCTCCAATCTGATGAGATGCTCATAAGGGATAAAGTAGCTGGTCATCTGAAAAGTGCATCGGCCACTACATTGTTCTTTCCCTTTACGTACTCAATCTTGAAGTCATAGGCTTGAATTTTGCTTACCCATTTTTGTTGCCTCTTGTTTAGCTCTTTCTACTCTAGGAAGTATTTCAAGCTATTGTGATATGTCTTAACCTTGAATCCTCCACCCACTAAGTACTACCTAAACTTGGTTAGCGAATGGAGAATGACTAACATCTCTTTGTCATATATCGAATAGTAGCGATCATAGTCTTTGAGCTTCCTGCTCTCAAATGCAATGGGGTGGTTGTTCTGCATCAAAACTGCCCCAATTCCCTCTCTTGAAGCATCACATTCTAACACAAAGGGTTGAGAAAAGTTTGGTAGAGCTAATACTGGGCATGAACTCATTACCTTTTTCATTTTCTCAAATTTCTGTCATGTTGTCTCTGACCAACTGAATGCCCCCTTCTTGGTCAGATCTGTGAGGGATGCGGTCATCAGTGAGAATCCACTGACATACCTCCTGTAGTAGTTGCAAAGGCCCAAAACACCCTTCAGTTTTGTCACAATTTTAGGTGTAGGCCAATCCATTATGGCCCGAATCTTCTCTAGGTGCACCTGGACCCCGTTGGCCCCTATCACATGCCCCAAGTATAACATCTCCTGCATGCCGAACTCACACTTGGACATTTTGGCATATAGTGACTGCTCCTATAGAATGCCAAGTACTTCATCTAGATGTCTCAAATGTTCTTCCCAAGTTCTATTGTATATCAATATGTCGTCGAAGAATACCATAAGATACTTACGTAACTGAGCCTTGAAGATATTATTCATGCATGACTGGAAAGTAGCTGGTGCATTAGTGAGCCCGAATGACATCACTAGAAACTCCTAATGTCCGTAGTGGCAACAAAAGGCGGTCTTTAGAACATCCTGTTCCCTGACCCGAATCTGATGGTAACTTGAGCGAAGGTCAATATTGGAAAAGTACTTTGCCCCCTGTAGTTCATCCATCAACTCATCAATCCTTGGGATGGGATACATGTTCTTTATGGTCTTCTTGTTGAGTGCCCTGTAATCAATGCACATGCATAGGGTTCCATCCTTTTTCTTTACTAGCACTACTGAAGATGCAAATGGACTGGAGTTAGGTTTGATGTACCCTAGCTTGAGTAGTTCCTTGATTGTACTCTCTATCTCATCTTTGTACCTCTTGGGATATCTGTAAGGAGTGGTGATAACTGCTTGAGTCCCCTCCTCTAACTCAATAATGTGCTCAAATCCCCTATCTAGAGGTCGACCTGCTGGAAGGTCTATGAATACTGCCTTGTGCTTCTACAGTAAGGCCTCTATATCTGTTGGATGTTGTGTGGCCTTATCTAGTGGTTTCCTTAAGGTAACCAAACACTATGTTGCCCACTCAATATCTCCCTTTCAGAGTACTGCCTCCATCTCGTGTGATGTCACTGCTGTGGGATGGTAGGTATTCATCCCTCTCAATACTACCTTAGGTCCCTCTACTCCTGTGAACTCCATCTCCATGGTCTGGTAGTTCATGGAATACTTCCCTATGGAATACAACCACTGAACTCCTAATACCACATTCATGTCAGGTACATCTACCACATAGAATGTCTCTATCACTGTATAATTCCCAAGTGTTACTTTTAATTTAGGAATCCTTTGACTACACTCCATGGTGTGACCTGTTGCAGCTACCGAAAACCCATCAAAACTCTCAGTCTGAATGCCTCTCCTTTTAACCCATGCAACATCAATAAAGTTGTGGGATGCCCCACCATCTATCAGCACTCCCACTCTGTGGCCGTATAAGGTACCTCTGATCTGGAGAGTGTGGAATCTAGGAACCCCTGTCATGGCAGCAATGGTACCTCCTGAGGATTGTCCCTCATCAACTGTCTTTGGTGTCTCTCCCAGCTCCTGATCCTGATAATCCTCATCCTCCCCACTATTAGAATAGGCCTCTATGTAGTAGGCCTTTCTCTTTCCTGGACATCTGTGACCTGGTACCCATGGTTCCTGGCAAGTGAAACATAACTTTTTTCTTCTAAGGTCCTGTCGGTTATCATTGTCCATTCTTTCTAGAAGGGTTTCCTCTCTTTATCTTTAATAGGGAAATTGGTTCTAGGAGGAAACCTATTTTTGGGTACTACATCCTGCAAATCTCTAGTTCAGTTGATGGCATCTGCTAGGGTGGTGGGCCTATAGGACTTGACCCATCCCCGTAAGGATTCAATGAGGGCCTTTGTAAACAATATAATCAACCTACTCTTTGACAAATCTATCACCATGACTACTATCCTATGAAACTCTAAAATAAATGCATATGCACTACCTGTCTGCTTGAGTTGTGCCAGCTCTCTAAAGTGTACCTCAGGGTCCTTCCGATCAAACCGCTCAATGAGCCTCTGTGTAAAATTTGGGTACGATGTGATGGTATTGTGACCCAGTGTCACTAACCCGTGGTACCACCACTCATGGGCTTCTCCATCCAAATGCAAAGTAGCCAATTTAATGGCATATGTCTCAATCATGGGGTTGAGCTGGAAGTATGTATCCAACTTCTACACCCAATTCCGGGCTAGGCCACCCCGGGTACCCTCAAAGGTAGGGATAGTCAGTTTCCCTACGGTGCGTTGTAACTCATAGTTTTGGGTGAATGGCCTTTTGTAAGCTCTGGCTTTGTTCTTACTTTTAAAGTGGCAAAAGTCAGTGAAGGTCATGGCTGAATGGAAGTCATCTCCTAAAGCTCTATACTCTCTCAGATAGGCACTCATGGATTCTTCTGGTTCAACTTGTGCTAGAGGCACTGTAGCTAGACTATCTAAGAAATGAGGCATGGTAGGTCGAGAAGGCTTGTTGTATATATGGGGATGGCTCTGCATGTTGGTATGTAAGTGCTCCCCACTACTATTGGTGGATACCCTATCACTATTGGGAAACAAGATACCATGTGGGGTGGGCCCATTTTTCTCTGTCATTTGCCTGAAGGTACTCATCATTTCTTTTTGCTTAGTAGTGAGTTCTTTTATGGCTGATATGAGACTATTGAAAATTGTTTTATCATCATCAGCCATTGTTTCTTTGCCCTTTTCAAACTGATACTCTTTGTCCCCCAACTCTATGTCCTCTAACTCCTCTTCTCCTCTATCACCATTTCTAAACCCTCGTCTTCGGTAAGTAATGTTGTATGGGTATTCTGAATTCATTTACAATTTTGCATGCCCACAGCTGGCAAGGAACATGCTCTAATACCACTGTAATATCCCAAACTGATATTTTTCTTTTTTTGTGTGTACAGTAGATGGCTAGTAGGCTTATGCCTCAATCGAATATGAAAGTAAACCCTGATCTCTGCATGCATGTAGATCTGTGCCCTGAATAATACTGAAATGCTAGAAAGTAGGAGGAATTAATGTATGTACATACCAGTGTGTAGATTTGTTGATGACGAAGAGGATTGTCCCCGCATGCAAGAATTGTGATGGAGAGATAAGGAGTTAAGCCAAATCGTCCTCCACAGGTAAGTGCGCCCTCCTCCAAGCTATAGATGCTCCTCAATAATAAATACTCCATCGATGAAGACCCAGGTGAGGTGCAATAGGGTTATAGTGCCCTTCTAGAAATGATGGAAGCAACATGCAGAAGAAGTAGTGCCTCAATAGCCTGCAACGAATGTATCCTCCTCAAGGAAGTCGCCCATGCAGATAAGACGTCCTCCAAATAGTGATGAATGCTGATAACTAGCTTGAAACTCAAGCTGAGAGGCCCTTCTTCCAGGGGAAGGGTGATGAGGGTGTTCTAAGAAGAATAGAAGCAACATGCAGAAGTTCTGCCCTCTGTAGAGAAGAATGTGAATAGGTATGTCTCTGACCAATGTGCCCAAGCTAGGATAGCAAACCCCTCCAATCCAATGAATAATCAATCTCTCGAAGCAACTGCCGAATAGAACCTGATGATGAAGTAGCGTTGAATCCGGATGATCCAACTTGATGATGAACTAGGGCAGATAGATTTCGTTGCCGAAATACACCAGTTAGCTGAGCATGCACTCAACCCCAACTTAGCTCGTTGAGCTCTCCAATTCGAATCCTCAAATCAATAATCATATAAGTGTCCTTCTCCATTCGCTTTACCTTTCTTTTATAACTTCCAACTGCGAATAACCTAACTTTTGACCTAATTATGTCACTTTAACTTCTAATTTGCAGTTGACTTGCATGCAAGTGCTTGGAGACTCAATCAGATGCATGCGTCATGAAATAATGCTCAAATGTTATGCATGCAGGTGGCATTTGGCTCTGGTGGCCCCCGTCTATCCAATGATGATATAATATCAATGCCCTAGATCTTCTTATATGGCATCAGTCCACAGCTGATTCCCTGATTGTCAATGCCTGCTCGAACCTATGGGAATCATATAGGTTAGCGAGCTGGTCCTTAATGCTTAAGCATAAGAGGACATTACACACGCTTAGACTATTTCAAGCAGGGAAGATGTCGTTTCAAAGGTAACTTGTTGGGTATTCTGTACGCTGTCAAGGTGAGAAGGCCTTAACACTCTTCTCCAAAATGCAGCATAAAGGGCATTGAACCAGCCGATTTTACCTTTCCCAGTGTTATCGGTGCATTTGCCAAATTAAAATCTATGAAATAAGGTAAGCAAGTCCATGCTCAGATTATCCAAGTTGGGTTTGATTTGTATATGAGTCATGACTGAACTGTTCTTATTACTAAGTACATCAAAGACGAGCACAGAGGGTGCGTACTGGGTGTTCTTGTTAAATTTTTACATGGATTTGAGTTTGATAGCAGTAACAGTTCTTTTACAATTAACAGACTTGTTAGTTATGTCAGCAGTAGATAAAATAATCCTGAGATAGATAGCAACAATAGAAGAAATCAAGCATGCACAGATACACACAATTTATCCTGGGGAAACCTTTTCAGGAATTAAAAACCCAGCAATCTTCCTTATAATGAGATGACTGAGTTTGCACAAGAGCAGATAACAAATTTGTTGACTTTTACAAATCCACCAAGTTGCCCCTAGGGCATATTTGTCAACAAAAGAACAAGAACAGTTCTATAAAGGGCTGATAAAAATAACCCAAACCAATCAAGCAGATCTGATGAAGATGTCTGTAGGCTTGAATGTGTTGCTAGCTGTCACAGCCTGTCCTCTGGATTAATCCATGCACCTGTGCTGCTGGTGTAAACCCCAACTGGATTGTTAAGCTTTCAGACAGAAGTCGGATGGCCTGAGAAGAGCCCTAGCAGGTAGCCGAGAGCTGGAATAAGCCCTAGCTAGGCTGCCGTAAGCTGGGGTATGCCCTAGCAGGGCTGTCGTGAGTTGGGGTATGCCCTAGCAGGACTGCCATGAGCCCTAGCTGAGCTCGGAAGGGGTTGAAGTGGAGACTGTGGTGGAGGAGCAGCCAACAAAAATAACCTCAGCTTTTACACCATCAAAATCCAGTTCCGTAGCTTCAAGATAAACCCCACGGCAGTCAGTCCAATCCTCAAAGCGTCAAGTCTGTCCATGTGTGAAAGATAGAGAAAGTGACCAGCAGATAAACCCAACGAACTTCTTTCTTTTACAGAGATGAAGATGTCTTCCATGCTTTGTCAAATGAGGATGAACTTTATTTATAGATCATAAGGTGAGATGAGTCCATGAATTAAAGAGACGCCCTTAGGGCTTTTAAACTTTTTATCTTTTTAGGTATTTCACCTTTTGACTTTTATTTTTTACTTTTGACCTTTTATTTATTTTTTGCTTTTGACTTTGAAAGCTACAAAGTCTTTGAACAAGGACCAACCTTGTGGGTACTTGGACCCTCAATGGGTTTCTTTGTCCTTCAAATGGTCTTGAAAAAAAACATACAAGTCAACTTGAAGTGCATCATCAAAATAGGGAAGATTTTTCATTGTTCATACTGTTCTCCTTAATGATACAAAGGTCATGTCTTAGGTATTCCAACAAGGGGTGCCCAGTCCCTTGAGAAGGTCCCATCACTCATTGACCAAGAGGAGAAGTACATCACTTGCCTACTTGGTAACTGACCCAATGTCAACTACTTGGTAACTGACCAAGTGCCTCAATTCTCCTAGAGAATGGCTCTCAGCCCCAGGCTGATTTTCAGTCCCAGACTGAATCAAGTTCCTGGTAATTGACCAGGTGCCTTCATTCTCCCAGAGAATGGCTCTCGATGCTGCTCAAAAATTAACAATTCTTTGGGAAAGTTCTACAATAATATTATTGCATAATACCCATCCTTTACAGGCAGGGTCTAGAAGCCCATGAATCTTTTGAACAAATGCTGGAAATTCATTGGGGGGCTTTGAAGAGGATGATGAGACCACGATTATGGACCTCGTAATATAAAAAAGGAAGGTAAGAGGGAAATAAAAAGAAAAGCCAGTAGAAATATGAGCTCAACTAAAGAAACCAAGTACCAGATAAAATTCAAAATAATCTAGGAGAAAGTAACTTCATTCACTGTAATACTAATAATTTCATTTATTTAGCAATGATGGACAGTCAATTGTCTATTTGACAATAACTCGATCAGCAAAGCCTTATGGAAATTGTGAGGGCATTATACTCTCGAGTCTCAAGTGTAATCATATAAAACATCTTTTTTGTTTGTGTTTAAAAAACTCCTGGCCTCATAAATCACAACTTCTTCTATGCTTAAATATATTGGAAGAGGTACTGATTTCCATAGCTTTAAATCATTTGACCCTGACATTTGTGCTTGTACAGTCTCTAGACCCTCTGCAATTGATGTCAACTCAAGAATGGAACTGGAAATCATGCAATAAATGCTCAAACGATGGAACTCAACCACGAGAAAACTTGAATACATAGCTGCAGCACTTTTCACAACAGCAGAAGCTAACTTCATCAAGTCGTTTGAGCTATGTGACTTTTATCCTCATAGACTAACCAACTAGATTTTGCACGGTAACCGCAAACCTGGCAGTTTTACCTATGCTTCATGAGTTCATGATAAAATCAAGGATTCTAGATGTTGCCATGTATAGAGAAAGTCAAATAATTCTGTGTTTTTCTGTTGGTTTTGAACTCAAAAAATCCCTCCTAGAGGCACATGCACAGGAAATCTAAACATTTTCTATCCCAACCCCACAAACCAGGTCACACAAGAAATGGGCTTAGTTGATTGTTATTTGTTCAAAAGGGGGTTACCAGTAGTCTCTGCAAGAACATAGACCATTCTTAAAATGATGGAATCGGTTAGAATCCCTCACAATAATTTCTCGTGCAGTGATCATGGAGATAAATTTAAAGGCAGTATGGCAGTCGCCACATACACGAAGGTTTTTAATAATTTGGATAGTTGTCCCAGAGGGTGTGTTCATTAGACCAAACGCAAGAGCCAACTTTTCACTGTGGTGAGAGAGAACATCTTTCTTGTATTCTTCTCCCACATCATGAAGCAGAGCAAATTTTGTGTTCGGCACATACCCTGCCTCGTTCATCCTTACAGCTAATGTCTCTAAAGTTGCATAGATCTCATCCATTTGTGGATGTGAGCTGTCTTCTGCAACAAAAGCATGCACTCTCTTATTGATGTCAATCCAGCTACATCCAGGCTGCTTCTTTACTCCCCTATCTTTCATCATTTTTCTTACTTTTGATACGTCATTCCATCTGCCAGCAGAAGCATACATGTTTGCCAACATCACATATGGTGCAGCATTTGCTGGTTCCAACTTAAACAGTCGTTCTGCTGCGCGGTTCCCTAACTCTATATTGCCATGGCTTCTGCAGGCACCAAGCAACGCTGCCCATCCAATGGCGTCTGGTTCAAATGGCATGTTTTGGATAAATTTCTCAGCCTCTTCAAGATGCCCAGCACGGCCAAGAAGGTCAATCATACAGGAATAGTGGTCTTTACTTGGTGTAATGCAATGATCTCTGCTCATGGATTCAAAATAGAATCTACCCTCGTCCACTAGCCCTGCATGACTACATGCAGAGAGAATGGAAATGAATGTGACGAGGCTTGGTTTTATGCCTGCCTTTTGCATTTCTTCAAAGAGTCGAAGAGCCTCCATACCCAAGCCATGCTGGGCGTAACCGGCAATCATGGCATTGCAAGTAACCAAATCTTGTTTAGGCATTTTGTTAAACATGTGATGTGCATCCTCTATGCTTCCACATTTGGCATACAATGTAACTAGAGCATTGCCAACAGAGACATATGATGCAAACTCAGTTCTGATAATGACAGCGTGGATTTGCTTCCCCTGGTCAGAGGCCGCAAGGCCAGCGCATGCACTTAGCACACAGACAAAACTACATTCATCTGGCTTCATGCCGCCACGCAGCATTTGTGTAAACAACTTCAGAGCTTCGTCGCAGTAATCATTTTGAGAATACCCTGATATCATGGTATTCCATACAACTGCATCTCGCTCAGGCAATCTGTCAAAAACCCGACGTGCATCAGCTCTGCTACCAGATTTAGAATACATATCAACTAGGGCACTTCCAACGATCGCATTCGACTGAAATCCAGCTATAATTATGTGAGCATGGAATTGCCTTCCCTGATCCAGCGCTTCAAGATTGGCATATGCAGAGAGAACACTGGCCAAAGTGAAATTATCTGGTTTCATGCCTACACCTATCATTTGTTCAAAGAATTCGAGGGCTTTCTCACCCTGCCTGTGTTGGGCATACCCTACAATAATAGAATTCCATGATACCCCATCCCTTAGAGGCATCTCAGAGAACACTCGGTACGCATCCTCGGTACTCCCATATTTGATATACATTGTAATAAGAGCATTGCTTACGGTCACATATGAATCAAACCCAGCTTGGATAATACGAGCATGGACTTGCTTACCTTGTTGAATGTCTGTTAAGTTGGCTGATGCACTGATAACACTGGAAAAGGTAAAGCGGTCTGGCTCAATGCCTTTATGCTGCATTTCAGAGAAGAGTCTTAAAGCCTCCTCACCTTGACCCTTGAGAGCATACCCGGCAATTATGGTGTTCCAAGATACGACATCCCGTTGAATCATTTTGTCAAACAGATGACGTGCATACTCGACGCTTCCGTAGTTGATATATCCTGCAATCATTGTATTCCATGAAAACACGTTTCGTAGGTACATTTTGTCAAACACTTGGCGTGCATCCTCAATACTTCCGCATTTTGCATACATATTTACTAGATGATTTTCCAGAAATATGGTTAGCTTCGTTCCTTTTTTAATAAAGTGGGCATGCAACGTTTTACCCTTTGTGGGGATTTTCATCTCAACACATCCCTGTAATAGGTGGCCATACTCATTGGAATTTGCTGCAATGCCGCGCTGCTCCATGAGATAAAGTTTCTGCAAAGGATCCCTGACCTGCACTTCATCCAAACAATGATCTTTCCTCTGCCCTGCGAACGTCACATTCATGTTGGCCAAAGTTGTAAAACCAATACTCCTGAAAGATGGCCGACGATAAACGACAAACGACTTGGACAAGTTTCCACTTACCATGAGAATCTGCAAAAATGGAAGCTTATTCTTCCGTAGAAGAATATGAGGGAAATCTATTTCAACACCGAGCAGCCATCTATATCTGTATCTGTATGAGTCGTCTCTTTGTTCCTCCCCTCTTTTAAGTCAAAATCATTTTGGGTTTGAAGAAAAGACGTTCAGTTCATTCATTGACTATAATAAGTAGAGCATCTGAGTGGGCTTAATGGTTAAGAACATGTGTTATCTTTCTGGCGGGGTAGGGTTACTCATTGCCCTATTGTGACAAGGTTTGAAGGGTAGGCGACCCCTGGGATAGAGGCTCACCCCGATGGGTTTCGAGACGTCTCGGCCCTGCTAAGTCACAAATTATTGGTATATTTGGTTTGGAGGTTGTTGGATATACTCTTAGCAGGTTGTTGTTTCCATGGTTAAAAAAAAATAGAGAGGTAGACAAAACATATCCTCTTGAATACAAGGAAGAAGTCATTAAATAAATTATTGCACATTAGGTTCTGCACACTTTAGAGGTCTATCCTCCCTTTACCTACTAGATTCCTGCTAAGAAAGAAGATTGTTTCTGTTTGGATTGGTGAGAATTTGGGCAATGCTTCAAAATTGGTTGCGTTTTCCTTTAGATCCGAGCTGGCCTTTTATGCTTCACTTTTTATTGTTCTAAGTTGATGAATTCCATTAGCATTGTTCCACCATTTGGGCTTCCTAATATGTTTCCTTTTGGCAAGGTTCCCAGGTCACTAGAAGGGTTATTTAGGGCAAGAGGCGAACGTGTGTCCAACCGTGAAACAAGATCTGCAACGGAAGTTGACATGCTTGTAGTCTAGCTTATGCTTCTAATTATATTCACTTGCAAGAACCCATATCTCTTTAGAGAGGCCTTTTGAGATATTCACTTCAACACAAATTGTCACAAAGGTTGCCTTTTTTGTCATATCAGGGATGTGGTAATGAAATTTACCAATGTCTTTTTTAATCTTAACCATTAAGAGACCATCAAGAGACCAAAATTGCAAGGTAGGTAAGGGAGCATTACTGACAATGGAGCCAAGGTTAAATCGTTTGTAGAGGGGTCAAAGGTGGGTTACAAGGGCTTCATGCAAATGTTGACAATCCCCCAAAACTTGGGGTTGGAGAATAATGTCCATATAAGTGGTTGTATCAAATTCTACAATGAAGAAACCTCATGCACATGGAAGATATAAGCATTCTTTGAGAAAGAGGGTTTCGAATTTCAAGAAACCCATCTATTATATCAGTCTATCTAGGTCAAAGGCCAACAAATTAGCGAATGAATCCATGCTTTTTTATAGAAGTCAAACTGGTGCTCGAGTCTCTTAGGCATCATGATAGTGAGAATGTACACAACCTTATCCGTAGACACTATCTTGAAATTGAAGCACATGTTAATAAGTTGAATTGATCCAAAAAAGGAAGCATATGGAGAGGTACTCATTACACCTAGAAAACACTAATAAAATTATTGATCCAAACTTTGCTTTATGTCCTTGGACTACAAGAAAAATTGATTAAGAAGTGATGTCTTGACCTACTGTGATTTAATCAAAGTTCTCTTCTTTAGTTGTATGCTCATAAGTATTATTTGTTTCATTTATATAGTCTTAATATCAATGACTTTATTGATAAAAATGTAAGTAAACTATTGTGTTATATATATATATATGTGTGTGTGTAGGGTAGCTCAGCTGGTTGGAGATTTGTCACGAGGTCGAGATCGAGGGTTTAATTTTTTGGGTCCTCCAAGGTTAGGCCCCCAAGTTTGGTGGTGGGGATAGGCTCCAAAATAACCTAATAATGTGAGGCCGCTTTGGATGGGCCCCTTGGATGCTTCTCCATGAATGTATCGACCCGTTTGGGCATGAACCACACACACACACATGCTTTTTTTGGTTATCATGGTGGTATTTTGTGGAAAATGATTGGCACAAGTAACTCTAGTCAGCTTGTTCATGAAAGGACATGGAATGGGTTATATATGGTATGGAGCATGACATGGAAATCTAGGGTTAGGGATCTTGTAGTTTGAAGGGATAAGATCTAGATTAAAAATCTTGATAGCATATTATTCTAACATAGACATGGATGAAGACATGGAACTCATTGAGTACATAGATGATGACATCCATAGTCATATGTCAGTGTTCAAATCCCAACATGAGGTTGTTGAGATATGGAAGCGGGAGACAATAAGGATTATCTTGATTCCAAGTGTGTCAGAACTAACTTCAAATGGAGATCATTCAATTGAAAACATACATTAATAAATTCAGAAGGGGAAGGAGATGATGGCATCCATAGCCATGTGTCAGATCCAAACATGAGGATGTTGAGATATGGAAGTAGAAGAAGGTAAGACTTATCTTAATTCCAAGTGTGTTGGAATTGACTTCAAATAGAGGTAATCTAGTTGAAATCATACATTAATTGATTGGAGGAGTAACAAAAGATGGAGAAATTCTTTCCCTATCTTGTCACGAGAATGCTTCAAATTTGTCAGTGAATAAAGCTAAGGCACAAAGAAAATCCTACGATGGCTCGAGTTCTATATCAATGGAAGGTGAGGAGTCCAATCTCGTTGAAGCTTTGAGGCATCAGATTCTTGACAACATGTCACCTAGTGATATAGATTTTATATACGCTTGAAACTAACGGAAAGGAAAATTCCGTAGAGGAGGATCTAAGCCAAGCCAAAAGAAGAGAGGGTGAAAGTATCTAAGTTTCAAACCAAAAAATTCAAATTAGTGATTGGCATGGATGTCAAAATGTTAGAAGTAGAAGACTTAATGAGAAAGGTAGTAAAGGGAGAGACCTTGAAAGGATGTCTCACTGAGGTATGGATACATGTTGTAAGGTACATGTTGGTTTTCCATTTACTTGTAAGGGGTTGAATTTTTTTCATGGGAATTTTTTTAACAATGTAGATCACCTTCTTAAGAATAATTGGATATGAGGACCTTCAAGCTTAAGCTTAGAAAAATGGAAATCATGTTTTGACCTCGGAAAGGACCAACTTACATCCAACAAGTATGGGTTCTTATGCTAGGGATCTCTATGGAGTTATGGATCAAGAAGCTATATAAGGAACAAGGAACACCATTAGGTGTTTCATTGATGTAGAAAGTGATTATGAATCAAAGGAGGATAGGTGAATAATGAAGGTATTCAAAGATACTGCCATGAGAGAAGGTTTAGCCATTGAAGTTGAAATAAGTCGGGAGTCGTAGTATTCACACAAAAATTGGATTTTTGGAATTTAATGTTCAAGTGCAGTGCTTTCCATGATACTAGACACCTTTGGGAGGACTGAAAAAATCCTAACTGAGAATTCTCATGGAGGAAAAAAAATTTGGTAATAAGGATGTTTTGGGTGGAGACTTGAAGGCCGATGGGGAGAATCCCAATGGAATTGAGTAGGTTAATAAGCAACCCACATAACAATAATAAAATTTAGAGAGACTGAAAGAAGAAGTCAAACATCAAGGATGCCAGGAAGAAACTATTGAGTAAGGGATTTCTTTGTCAAGAATAGGAACGCCTCTTATGGACTTTCCTTTACGCTTTTAAGAATAAATTCAAGAAATCCCATTTGATGTTAGGTGTTTGGACCCTACTAGTGTGTATAAGGAAAGTCTAGGGGTTAGAATCCTTAGGGATAAATCACCCCCATCTTGTAATTATTGAGGAGATCATAAAACCCTTACTTGAACCTTATTTTGAGATACCAAAGAAGTCTACGGATCAAAGTGAGTAGAGGGGTTAATCCCTATACAAAATTTCCAACTTGAGGTTGCCTTCCTCCCCTAAGAGCCCATAATTCATACCAAATTTTAATGAGCATCTTTATGAGCTAGAATAAATTCAAATCCCTCACCCTTCAAGATTAAAGGAAAACCCAAAAGTTCTCCCTCAAATCCTCATATCTTCTCATTTCTAGAAAATAATCATTTGAGGAAATTGGAATGTTGGAAGGGGGATTGGCCTTAAATAAGGGTTTCCCTACATATGTAGGGAGAAAGTCCCATGTCTCGAAGGGAAAATCTCAAGCTAAAAAAAAAATCAGGGAGGGGAAACAATTCACTTTGTGTGGGATTGTTAAAGCAAGAAAAACCCTACGTCTATCATCTCAATGATCATCTTATTTTTGAATTCAAGAGGTGTTGGGTGCCTCCAAGCAACAATCCCTAAAAAAAAGTATGTGCAATTTATAAACTTGATATCCTCTTCCGACAAGAAACAATGTGTGTTGGTTCAAAACTTGTAGAGTTTTTGTCTTCTTTATTAAAATAATGGAATTTATGTTTAGTGGACTCTTAGAGGCCCTTAAGTGGATTGGTATTTGGATGGAATGCTAAATAAACATGGATTATACACACATGTCTTGAATGTGAGTATTACAATCGAAGTTAAATTAAAGGAAATGGGAAACGTTTATGGGATAATTAATTTATATGGGTTGTATGTAGAAAAATAACCCTTTTTGGAAGGTTAAGGACAATTGGGGTTTTCGAGGTTGATAATGTGATAATTCAAGGAGACCTTCACCTTGAATTAAAATAATATGAATGTGATATTTGGGGAGATACATCTAGAGGGGATCATTTAGTAGATTTTTTTCTCAAATTTCTTTGGATCTCATAAATTGATTGATGTGGAACATATAAAAGTAGTTCCTACCTAGTGAATTGCTAGAAGAGGTAGGGAGGGAATCTAAAAAATGATAGATAGGTTCCTCATTGTTGAATGCCTAATGGAATATATTTGAAAGACAAAATCTTAGGTTAGAAAAGGAAGAATGGAATCCCCTAAGACCCATTAAATTTAATTCTACGTAGTTGATTGAGGAGGTTTTTACAAGCTTGATATCTAGGGCCCGGGAACCCTTTAATAAAAGTTTATAAAAATATCTACAAAACAAATTGTAGACAATATAGAAAAAGTAAAAATGGTTGTAATAAAATGAACAAAAAATCAAACTCAAAAGAACCAAAATTGCCTAAAAGATGCAAAAAGAAGGCATACAAGCCCCTTTTAAAAACATTGAGATTGTAGTTTTATTTGAGAAGGAATAATCCACTTAAATAAACCTTGAATAAAAAAAAAAAGAGAAATATTGACAAAGAGGAAAAGGCACGAAGGCTAACAAGTAGAGACATTTGGTTGGTAGTGGGTGACAACAATACCAAGGTTTTTCATAAATATGAAAGTCATGGAAAAAAAAATGAATACCATTTGGGAGATAAACAAGTCAGATCCATCCATAGTCAAATCTTTTTAAGCTATGGTTCAAGTGGAAAAACGACACTTCGAAAATCTAAGTGTCAATATTGGAGGAATGATGCAAATACTAAGATTTTTTTCGTAGAGTTATTGACAACCAATTAACATGGAATTGGAAGTAGAAATCACAAAAGAAGAATCAAAATCAAATCTAAATTAATTTAGAAGGGACAAAAGCCCAAGACCTTATACATGGACAATTGAATTCTATATTGGATTTTATGACATGACGGGAAATGATCTTCAAGTGGTAGTTGGGGAATATAGATAATCCATGAATATGTTAGGATCCATACATTCTACCTTTATAGCCCTCATTCCCATTAAATAAGACGACTCCTAATATAAATGTTTTACGCTTATATCTTTATGTAATTTTGTTTATAACATAATTTCCAAATCATTCCCAATTAAATTGGATTTTATCATATGCAATTTTAGAGTAGTTTGGATTTGTTTATAACAAACAAATTCACGATGTGGTCGGAAAAACTAGGAAATACTACACTCAATACATAATAAAAAATTTAGTTGTTGTGATCAAAATTAAACCTTCTAAAAGATTATGGAAAAGTAAATTGCTTATATATGAGAGTGTTACTTCTTTAGTTGGTATGAATTTGCACTTTATAGATTGGATATTGGATGCCTTTTTTTCAACATATTTTGTTGTATTAATTAATGGATCACCTTTTGGGTTCTTTCATGCATTAAGGGAACTTAGACAAGGACGACCTCTATCCCCTTTTATATCTATGTTAGTAGTTGAAGGTTTGATTATGATGTTCACAGGTGAAAGGAGAAGGGGGCAGTAAAAGGGGTAAAAAGTTCAGATATAGTGGTGATCTCACATTTTCTCTTTGTTGATGATGTCATTATTTTTGGACAAGGGTCTAATAGGGAAATATGAAGTGTAAAGGAGATGATGGATATTTATTGGAAATAAATAGGTATGGAGATCAATATGTTGAAGCCCATAATGTTGATCGATGACATAGAGCAAGTAAAGAAAGCTCAAATTATTAACATGATCCCAGTAAATCACTATGATCTAGATCATGGAATAAAGTACTCATATAAAGATCGAAAGCATATAGGAACTAATTTATTTAGCCAAATGACTATAAGTTTGTTGACTAGATATTGTTCTATAGTAAAATTGAAGCTAGACTTTCAAATTGGTGTAATAGGTGGTTGTACTAGGGATTAATATTAGTGTTGGTGAAGGTTGTTTTATATAGCATTCTAGTGTATTGGGTGTTTAAATTTCCCAAATCCCCAAAGGCATACTAACTAAAACAAGGAAACATGTAGTTTTTTTTATGGATCAACAAGAAGTAAAATTAAGACATTCCCAAGGTCAAGTGGTCAATCATGGCTAACCTAAAGGAAGTTGGAGGTTGGTGCTTGAAAAATATATATGTCTTCAATATGGCATTGGTAGCAAGAAGCATTTGAAGGTTAATGCACAATGAAGTTCTATGGGAAAAGTCATGCAATCAAAATATCTAAAATGAATATGAATGGAATATTGGTTCATAAGGGAAGAACACACGAGGTTCATCAATTGTCTGGAGAGATCTCACTATGGGATTTCCCCTTATTGGAAAACGATCATCTTGGAAAATAGAGAATGGAAATAGAGTGAGAATTGGTGAAGAATCATGGATTGGTTACTAAGGAAAATTTAAACTATTACAATACATGATAAATGATCTACATGTTTTGTGGATATATCCATTAGAAGATGCGGCCAATCCAAATGGTAGGAATGTGTGGATATATGAATGGATGTTAACATTTTTTTTGAATTTGTAGGGAGAAAAAGTAGAGACATGGAGTCATTTTGTAAATATGTTGAAGCACAATGCAATAAACCTTACTAATTAGGAACATGTATCCAATGGTCAAAAAATAAAGGTACATGGGAACTAACTACCAAATTGGGAGGCATTGCAAAACTAGAAGAAATGTAGGAGGAATAAAGGATTTGGTGGTGGAAGAAAGTATGGAAATTGGAAGATCCTTTAGAAACAAAAAAATATCTATGGTTTCTCTAGCTAACAAAATTTTAACTCAAGGTAATTGTCAAAATAGGTGTTGGAAGGGGCTTAGTGTATGCAAGTTATGTAAAGATAGTAATCCATATGTGAACCATCTATTTGTCACTTTATCCTTTTCTAAAATTAGTCAGAATGAAATTCTTCAAATTTTGAATGGAATGAACAAATGGGAACAAAGGTATTTGATTTAATCTTATTACTCATGGATAATATGCAAATCTAAAAAATATTATAAATATTTACCTTGCTGTACAATTTGGGTATTTGGCTATAAAGGAATAAAATGGTTTCTCAAGGTTTAGAATTAGCTCTAGCTCACTCATAAAATCAATATTTCTTATAGGTGGATTTGGAAACTTGTGAAATAAAAACCTTAGAGAAGACCAAAGGTTAAACCAAATATAAATTATGATAAGCCACAAGGTTCTTTCAATGGATCATATTAAGAAACCTCAAGTATGTGCGGGGTAGGTTCTATTCCATTTTTAAAGCATCTCATTATATTTTTCTATAATATGTTGATGGGAAAGGGACAAAATAATCATGTTGAATTCTATGCTATATGGCCATTTTTCAAAATAACAATAGACAAAGATTTGAAATCCTTTCAAGTGTTTGGAGACTCAAATATGCTAATGGATTGGGATAACAATAGATTGTAAGTAGAAAATATATAGTTATCTTCTATAATGAATTAAGTTTAGGAAACAAGAGCCAATTTTAATGTATTATCATCCATATCTACTAAAAATACAACTCAAAACTAGATAAACTCCCCAAGGAAGATTGTTATTGCAATAGGGGTTTTTAACTAAGTGTGAGTTAAGAAGAGGGACACAATTTCTATTTATGAAATTATACATTTCTCTGCTAAAGTAGGAATTGTAAAAAGCTCCTAATCTTGATTGTGAATGAAATTCGTGGACACAATCTTTGATAAATCTTTCTAGAAGGTATCATTGGTTGAGTCTACGTCAAAGACAATAATATGTAGTGACAAGATAGGGAAGGACGACTTAATTGAAAGATAAACCCATGTTTGATTTTTTTGAGTATTTTAAGCCACTTCAAGGCATATTCGAATTTCTACTTGAAATATTGAATATAATTTTTTTCTTGGAAAAACAAATATTTTTGCAAAGAAGTTTTAAAATTTAAAATTTAAAATTACCTACAAACACTAAAGATAGAAATTAACAACCAAATAAACACTACATTGTTCATACATATAATATATCTCAAATATGAAAAAACACCAATGAAACGAGACCAAAAAACATTTATGAAATGAAAATACAACAAAAGCAAATTTAAATAATATTTAGAATCATAATAAAAAAAAACAAATCATTATTTCAAAATCTATCTTAAAGGATGTAACCATTATCCATTATAGATATAATAGAGATATGAGTATCCAATGAGGTTACTAGTTCACTTAGTTTCCCACCAAACACTATATTGGATTGTAAGATTATTGGAAATTCAAGAGAGTTTCATTCATATCTCACTCGTAGAAAAAAAAATATGACTAAACAAACTACTAAAAATTACATATAATTGACTAATTTTGGTTACGTAACTATTAGTAGTTTATTGGCATCCATTTATAACACGACTAAATTCATGGCTAAAAACATTTAGTCATTTATTGGTTGTTCTAATTCATCAAATTATTAGTATATTTAGTAGTTTTCTTAGTCACTGATTGTTATTATTTGGCCATTTACTTAGTAGTTGTAGTCATTCATTGCTGCCAACAAGTAATATATTTAGTCATTTTAATCATTAATTGCTATCAATTGGTAGTATATTTAGTAGTTTTCTGATCTACATGTAGATTTGAGATTGAAAAACTGAAGAGCAATAACTCCGAAAAATAACACAAAATTCATACACAATGCTCAAATAGGAAGTTTAGGAAAATTGAATATCAATCTTATTGATGAGATAGGTGTTCCTTTTATAGAGAAGACATCTTTAACCTAATTATTAACTGGAAACAATGAAACTCTGTTCACATAGTCCACATCAAAATGAGAGTGATATATTCTATAGTGAGCTCCAAGCTTCATGAGGAAGCTACAATGAAGGGGAGAACCCTTCATGGGGGCCCAATTCCTCCTCGTTTCAATCTGGAAGCGTCCCGACTTCTGCAAAGAGATGAGGGAAGTGGCTCTGTAAAGCCTCAGACTAAAACCACTTGGCTAGTGTTAGTGTGTGTCCCTTGCAATCCACAAGATAGAAAGTGTGTTGGTGCTTCCTGGTTGTGCAAATGCGAGTGTCCATAGTGGTGTCAATAGCTAAAGGATGCTGAAAATCATGAATGTTATCCACTGGGTGTTGAACAGTGATGGGCTCTTCTAGAAGTGGAAGCTCAAATAATTTTGGGATGTTAACATTGATGACATCATGCATGCCTAGTTGAGCTGGAAGGTCCAATCTGAATGCATTCTCACTTATGCTTTCCAAAACAGTATAAGGCCCATAGAAAATGGGATGCAATTTATGGTGGCCTCCCTTAAATAATTGTTTGCCTAGCAAAATACAAACACATTCGCCAGGATGAAAAGACATAGGAGTACGATGACGATTATGGCATTGTTTTGCACAGGCTTGGGCTTTCTTGAGAGAAGAAGAAACTTGTGCCTGCTTGTTAACCAAGATCTGAATAAAATGTTGTACTAAAATTTGCTCATGTTGTTGATGTGTTGTGCTTGGAGGAGTAAGAGTGAGAGGAAGGTCAACCGAAGAAGATGGTTGATAACCATATCAGACTTCAAAAGGAGAGAGAATAGTGGAGGAGTGACTGGCTTGATTAAAACTACGTATCTGAACTGCACATCCTTCCCTGACATAGTTGATAACATAAGGACCTAACTAATGGGTTCAAAGCTTACCGGGATGTTTAAAAAACTTGCTTTCGTAGAGGAGAACTAAGTCCCCTCGCTGGAATTTATTGCTTGTGATATGGTGATCATGCCAAACTTTCTCTCTTTATTTTTAAACTTCTTGCTAGAAACCTGCAGTGAATCGATCTTCTTTTAACTGGAGTAACTCCGAAAACCTCTCTTCAACAACACCAGTACTAGACATGCCAATGAAGGAAACAATTTGTAGACTTGGTACACTGTACTCCATAGGGATAATAAATTCCTTCACATATACAAAACTGAATGGTGTTTGACCTGTTAATTTATTGCATGTCATTCTATAGGCCCATAAGACCACATGAAATTTTAAATCCCAACCATTGTAGTTCATGTTAGATGTATTTGTCAAAGCATTCTCCAAGATCTCATTGAAGGCTTCGACAATCCCATTCTCCTGCAAATGTTAGGGTGTAATCTTCTTATGATAAATTTGAGATTATTTTATAAGTTCCTTAATATTTTTATTGACAAAATGATTATCCTGATTGCTTTGTAGAAATTGAGGGTATCCAAACATGGTGACTACATTCTCAAATAGGAACTTCATAGTAGTCGCAACGCTACAATGTTTTATAGGGACAACCACAACCCATCTAGTTAAGTAGTCTATTGTAGTTATGATGTACCTTGCTCTAGTCTTTTTCCTTGGTGGGTTAATGGGACCCACAAAATCCATGGCCCATTGTTGAAGGCCTACAATGTCACTTGTTGTACTAAAGGAATTTCATCTCATCTTGATGGCTTCCCAGTCCTTTGGCATACATCACAACTTTTACAATACCCATGTGCATCTTGATGAAAAGTACGCCACCACAATCTATCTCGCAATATATTTCGTGCAATTGCTTTCCCTACATAGTGGCCTATTGTCACCCCATTATGAGCTTGATCCAAGGTCATGGGCCACTGATGCTCCAAAACACATCGATGCAAGATCTCATTTGGTCCCAACTTATTTAGCTAGCCAGCTATAAACTGGTAATCTACAGATTTAACAATGAGTTGCTTATTTTGTGCCGTAGTAAATCCTTCTGGTGCCTTCCGTAGTCATAAAGTTTACAATATATTCATAGTATCGATGAACCATTTTTACTAAAAAGAGTTATACATCTGGGAGGTTTTCATCTAAGTTGGTAAGTTACTCTCCTGTTTCCAACCTCGACAGATGATCAGGCCCTGCATTTAGCCTTTCCGGCTTGATAACAATTTCAAAATCAAATTCCTAGAATAACAGGGGTCACAAACAAATCCCCCCCCAACATTGTCTTGTTGACAAGGTATTTTAAAATAGAATGACATGTAAACATTTTGAAGTCCCCTAGTAGATAATGCATAAATTTCTATAATTGCGCCAAGAGGTGCTCTACAGCCCAGTATGAGGGAGATTTTGTAATGTTTGTCCATATTATGTCGGCCAAAAATAATATTGCCGAGTATGAGGGAGATGTTGTAACGTTTGTCTATATTGTGTCCACTGAGATCTTGTAAAGTTTGTCTAATCTTGTATGAGGGAGACGGAGATCTTGTAACATTTGTCAAATCATAATTTGTAAAGTTTGTGAAAAAAATAAAAAATAAAAATGATTATGTTTGCTATTATGGCCATGGCGCCCACGTATAATGCTATTGCTCATCACAGATTGGTTTCGAAGGTTTTTAGGAATTGATTTAGAATAACCAGAATTGATTGCACAGTCAATTGAATTTGTTTATTTCTCATGGAATCAATTACGTGCATAGTTAACATAATAGTTTTTATCACAACTCTGATAAGAGGAAGACTGGATTTCGAGAATGCTGCCAGGGAAGTTCTGAGTACCGCAATAAGGGCAACAGGTACCAAACTCTAGAGCATAAGAAACTCCATTAGATTGAGAACATGTGAAGAAAAGGATCCAGTGGGTGCTTCTGTTCTAATGTTATCAAACGTATCAAATAATGGCGCACCAAATTCTTCGATCCAGCAATTCGTGAAATGCAATGCTCGTATGCATAATGTGCACTTCATCTTGTTGCAGTTTTTTCCATTAAAAGCAGAGACGTGTAAACATAGTGTGTGCAACATGCATTGTATTCTGTTGCAGTTTTTTCCATTAAATGCTCGACGGATGCCTAGAACATTTAAACGGCTGATTGATCCCCTGTGCCTGCTCCTATGTGTGTCATGCCGCAAAATGGCTTCCATGGGAGCAGCGAGGAGGGCCCGTCCAATTCTCATGAAGGCCGACACAAAGTGACTTCAAAGAGAGAGTGACTTCAAAGTGGTGTCTGAAATTCTTGATGACATGAGTGCCGGATCAATCCGCCCAGACAAGCCGATTTGCATCTGCATTCTGCATTCCAATGAATGATGTCCGCCATGAATACTCAGCCATGAAGACTGGACAAACGTTCTTGTAAGATCTTTCAGGTCTAAATATGCGGAAGTCAGAGGAGTCAAAGTGATGGCTTCCGAATTCCTGGAAGGTTCCTTGGCTGGAGAGAGGAATTTGTCATTTCTACACAGAGAAAGAGATAGATTGAATACAACAAAAAAACATTAAGCGTTTGAGCCAAATTGTATATTGGCTTCGTGGAGAAAGTGACTGTACAGAATAATATTAAAAATGATAATTATAATAAATTAAAGTGAATTCACATAATAATATAAAAAATTATAATAATGTAATAGCATTATCTTGGTTTAATTTGAACTATATTTGAAACCTTTTCTAAAAATTATGATTCTTTTTAATAATGCATTTATAATGTATAAGATAAATCAACTTCATAAAATATATTATAAGTCATGTTGTTATACTTATATATTAATTAAGTAGTAACTCAAATTTGTTATAATATTAAAATTATAATAGTATGTTTTATAAAATTATGAAACTTTTAAAAAAATATTTTAATAAATAAAAATAAATCTACATTTAAAGCATGGCTTATATATATATATATTAACTCGTTATGTTAAATATTTTTTAATATATTTTTATTTTAACTTTGTTTATATATATTATATAAATAATAAAATTTATTTTATGTAATGATTTATTTTATTTGAATATATTTTAACATTAACATATGTTAATGTATATATACACCAACCTAGATCCAAATCTTAGGCTTTATCAAGGGTCCAGAGGGATCAAATCTCCCGAGGTGAAAACCTCTCAGCTATTGTAGGAAATGAGCTATTTTAGGAGAGGTTTGCACCACGGGATATTTGATCCCTTTCGGTGCTTGATAGAGCCTAGGATTTAGATCTAGGCTAGTGCATACACCATGGAAAGTCCTTCTCTCTCTATCATAGTGTAGTTCTTGTCTGTTGTTGACGACTTCTTGCCAGCAAATGCAATCAAATGATCAATGGAACCTTCACTTGGATGAGTGAGTATTGTGCCCAAAGCAAATGAATATGCATCGACATGCACATGAGGTTATTTACGCCAATCTGGGAATACTAAAATAGGCGATGCAACCTTTTTCTCCTTTAGTGTGTCAAGGCTCTACTAACACTCCTCCTTCCAATGAAACTTCAAATCCTTCTTTAACAATTTCTCCATTGGAGTTGAAATATCAACATACCCATGAATAATATTCCTATAATATCTTGTATCCCCCAACGTCATCCTTAGCTGATTTATTGAGGTTGGTGGAGGTAAATCCACTATGATAATGATCTTCGTAGGGTCCATCAACAACCCATATTTACAGACAACATGACCCAAAAGTATACCAAAAGGAGCACAAAATATACATTCCTTCAAATTGAAAGAAATATAATATTTTCCAAAGAATGATAACATTAACCTTAGACTTTCAATATGATTTTTGAGCAGACCATACAATGTCCAATCATCAAAATATACTTCCAAGAACTTATGAATGCATTCTTTGAAAGTAGTGACAACTATTCTAGAAAATATAGTAGGGGAATTACTTAGACCAAAAAACATTAGCATATACTGGAAGCAACCCCACTCTATTGTAAAAGTGGTTTTGTGTCGATCTTCTTTAGCACTCAAAAAATCCACCAGTGAATGAATATGCTTCCTGATCTCCAACAATTTCTAGTACTTCATCTGTAAATGGCACGGGGAAGGGATCACGTAAACAAGCATCATTCATCTTCCTTAAACAAATGTAAATGAGAAACTCGTCGATCTTCTTGTATTGTAATACAATCGAATTGATCCATTCTGACTCTTTGATAGGCTTAATGATACCCGCATCCAACATTTTGTCGAGGTCTACTTTAACTTTTTCCTTGTACAATGGGTTAAACATATATGATATCTGCTTACTAGGTTTGGCATCTGGATTTAAGGGAATTTTCATTTCTCCAATATCTCCAACAATTCCTTTCTTTTCAAAAAACTTTGTAGGGATTAAATATTGAAATTCATGTAGTAGAACTGTAATATTTCTGACCATTTCATCATCCCAATAGTCACCAATGTTTGCAAATTTAGGACTTTCAGGAGAACCGATGTTTACCTTTTATTTTTTATTTTTATTTTTTATCTTTACGGGCTTCAAGAATTTGTCCTACGAAATGCCCAGTCCTCCCAAATCCAACTCCCTTTAAACTCTAGAATATGTACATCTATTGGGTCATCATCTTCGAGTTCTCCATAAATATTGTAGTATTCCATCATGTTTTCAACTGTCACAGACCAATGTAGAAAACTAGAGACTAGTGTTGGTATCTCTGCAAAAACATTATCTTTAATAACCTATAGGGTTGCCTCCACCATTGGAATTTCATCTTCATAACTAAAGGTTTGTCTGAAACTTCTGACTAAGTCATCCCACTCTATAGTCCCTCATCAAAATTCAAGTGATGTATACCAATTTCTTGGTATCATATCCAATGTGTGTATGAACATGTGTACCCATTCTTGCTTAGGTATAGTATTCCAAACTTTGCTACAGGTATTGATATGGTCAACATGATTGGTTAACCCGATATACTTTTAAACAAAAGTAACGTCCCCTCCCATCCACTAGAGAGGGAACACGATCATTACCACTATCTAACCGATGCAGGAGCATCCAACTTGAATTTCTATCTATTCAACTCTGTGTAAATTATCTTACTTCCCAATAGTAGAGAAATTGATTCTGCCAATGCTCAATCCGATGATCTACGAAGAAAAAATCTCAGAGGAGATCGAACGATGGAAATCGACGGTCATAATCTGTTTTGCATCTTGGAACAGATCAACGCCTGAGAAACAAACCGCAAGAATCAACGGTGCGGAAAACTTAAGTTTGCGGAATCAGAGAAATATGGAAATTGCAGTCCTGCATCTCGCATCCTGCATTCCGCATTCTGCATCCCACATGCGGAATAGATTGTTGCAGAAATAATCAGTTGCGAAAATAGAGATCGTGAAGCCACATCCCGCATCTCACATGCGGAAAGGAGAGTTGCGAAATGAAAATCTATGGGGAACAAAGTTTATAGAATGCCGTTTCTGCATCTCGCATCCTGCAAGTTGCGGAAAGAATAATTGCGGAAGGAAATTTAACCTGTTAACAGAAGTCTTGGGTATATTTGATCATTCAGGCCATCACCAATCTTACCATTTAAGCACCATAACGTAATTTAAACATGCATTAAAAGAAACATACACAGATGCATACAATTGCAATTATACAGCATAAGCAATTCACCGATTCAACACATTAGGCATGTTCATATTTCATTAAGTAATTACAATTACAGAGATTAACACAGAGATACTTATCTTTGAAATAAGTTTGTTTTGCATCCAGCTACATCGCTGCAACATTCCACTCAACCATAGGCCAGTGCATTCATCAATCTCTCAACAACACTGCCACCCCCGACCTGGGCATGATTCTCACAAGGAATAAGGAACACAAGCAGGTTCACACATAGCCAAGAATACAACCAAACTCAGCCAAGCCAACATAGTTGGGTTTATCAGGCTACAAAAAAACAATCCAATATACTGCTAGGTTTATCAAGCTAATAATCCAAGCCAACATTCACATTAAGGACCAGCCAAGCCAACTAACAGATGGGTTTATCAGGATGAAAAGGAGCTGGAAAACTTGAACTACTAAGCTAGTGAGCTCAACCACCGAGCTATGGACACCTGCTCTAGATCGATCTTGGCTCCTAAAACATCTACACACCCAACACAAGCAAGAATCCCCTTCTCTGCTACACATTCCCTCAAGATATGCCTTCCATTCCAGTGTTGTTCATGGTGTGTAAAGAAGAAAACCAACCCCTCTAGATCTATTTGTGAGGTTCCATCCTACACTAGGTTTATAAAGCTAGTTTAGATCCAATTCCACTCCAAACCAGTTTAGACCAAGGCAAAAATATGCACACACAACAGACCACAATGTCAACACAGTAAAACAGGCTTCCACTCACTCTATGATAGAGGAGACCATTGCACAACAACACTGAGGATACCACAGACAAACAAATTAGAACAAAACATGATTCTGTAAGTAGGATGAATGCACAATGCGCTTGCACATAATAGAGAATGATCAAAATTGACCACAACGTTTCGGTGAGATCCCAATGATGGATTGGGCATGCACAATTAGGAAAAAAACTAAAAATGTGAAGGATGGACTATCAAAATGTCCTGTCACTCCCCAAAACATGAGGGAAGATGAAAACACGAGTGCATGAGGGGAATGGGCATACGTTTTTGGGTGTTTCCTTTTGAAACATGGCTTTTCCCCAAAGGCTCAAGGTTAAACATTTCCCCTCCATGTTCCTTAGGAAATCATACCCCCATCTCATTATTTATTGCATTGACATAGTTGGTTGTGGGATTTTAATTAGATTGCATATTTATATGATGTCCAAAATTATAGTGTGTCAGCTAGCACAAAATACCATCGACATCGATTTTAGTTTTCGAAACATAAAACACTGAATCAATGGTGGGGATTTTTCCTTTAGCTCCACACCATGATTAATTACAACACTTACATCATATATTTATAATGAAAACAGGGTCAAAACCAGGGTGTTACATTCCCCCCCCCTTCAACAACATTGTCCTCAGTGCTTTACAAAATTGAGCAAAAATGGATGTGCCAATCGCATGGCATCCTCTAGCTCCCATGTAGCCTCTTTAGGATCGTAGTTCTCCCATTGCACCTTTACCTACCCTATGGCTTGGTTCCAGAGCATTATGACCTTTCTTTCGAGGATGCGCAATGGATTGATTTGGAATTCTCCCTCAGGTTCCACCTAAATCACATCCCAATTTATCACATGGTTAGGATCATGTACATATCTCTTAAGCAAAGAAACATGAAAAACATTATGAGCCCTAGTGTTAGCAGGCAGTGCAAGTTTATAAGCAACTGGCCCTATTCTTTCAAGCACTTCAAATGGCCCATAGTATCTAGGTGACAGCTTGTCACAACTTCCAAGCTTTAAGGAACTCTTCTTTTCCCTCACTCTAAGGTAAACATGATCCCCAACACTAAACTCTCTGTTCACCCTATGCTTATTTGCATAGATTTTATGTTTGTCCTGGGCTACTTTAATATTTTTCCTGATCTTTACAACCTCCCGTTCCATCTCCTTGAGCAATTTTGGACCAAGCACAAACCTGTTCACTGGCTTATCCCAAGTCACTGGTGTCTTACACCTCCTGCCATACAAAGCTTCATATGGACTCATCCCCAAGGATTATTGCTGTCCATTGTTATAAGCAAACTCTACCAAGTGTAAATAATCTTCCCACTTGGTTGGTTTGTCCATCACATACATGCAAAGCATGTCTTCAAGCACTTGGTTAACTCTCTCTATTTTTCCATCAGTCTGAGGATGGTAGGCAGTGATGAAATTCAACTTTGTCCCCAAATATGCAAACAATCCCTTCCAAAAATTGGAAGTGAACTTGAAATCTCTGTCAGAGACTATTGCCTTAGGTATTCCATGCAATTTGAAAATATCCTTGAGAAATATCTTTGCAATGTCATCAGTCTTATGCGTAGACTTAACCGGTATAAAATGTGCTGCATTTGTCAACTTGTCCACCACAACCATCATGGAATCATGTTGTCTCTAAGTCATTGGAAATCCTATAATAAAGTCCATGGAAATAACTTCTCATTTCCATTCTAGAACTGGAAAGGGCTGCAACAAACCTGAAGGGTGTTGATGCTCAACCTTCACCTGCTAACATTTCATGCACCTTGAAATATATTCATCCATGTCCTTTTTCATTCTTGGCCAAAAGTACTGCTTTCTAGCTGTAGCAATTGTCTTATGATATCCGAGGTGACCAAAATATGGAGCTTGATGGATCTCATCCATAAAAACCCTCCTCAAATATGCTACATTTGGAATATAATTTTTTTTCTTATAAGTCAGGAGTCCATCTTCTTCTAATTTATATCCCTCATACTTCTTTTCAAGGCTTTGCTGCTGCAATTTTTCCTTGACCTGTGCATACAATTCATCTTCAGCAACATGATTAACAATCTACTGCCTCAACTCCAATTGGCAGTTACTAATGGATTCCACATTCATTTCTTGCACCTTCCTGCTGAGTGCATCAACTACCTTATTCTCTTTTCTTTTTATGTGCTTGATTTCAAAATCAAACTCACATAAAAAATCCAGCCATCTAGCTTGCCTAACATTTAGAGTAGGATGATCAAACAAATACTTCATACCATAATGGTTTGTCCTTAGCTCAAATCTTCTTCCCATCAATTAATTCCTCCACATCTTAAAAGCATGTACTATGGATGCAAGTTCTAGGTCATGAGTGTCATAGTTCTTTTCATGATCCTTCAACTTTCTTGACTCATAACATATTACGTGGTTGTATTACATAATAAATCCTCCAAGTCCTTGACCGCATGCATCAGTACACACCACAAAATATTTCTCTGGGTCTGCAACTTTCAATACTGGTGCACTTGTGAGAATATTCTTCAACCGCTAGAAGCTTTTTTCACACCTCGATGTCCATTCAAACTTTATGCTCTTCCTTTGCAAAGAAGTGATGGCATGTGCAACCTTGGAGAATCCTTCAATGAATCTCCTGTAGTATCTTGCAAGTCCCATAAAAGATATTACATCTGTCACATTTCATGGAGTAGGCCAATTCATAATGGCTTCAATCTTGTCAAGGTCCACAGATATACCCTCTTCTGAGATAATGTGACCCAAATACTAAAATTTGAGACATTTGGTTTTTCACTAAACAATGCCTCGTAAGGTGTCATTCCTTTCACTGATTTGTGGAAGGCTCTATTTTGAATGTGAGCAGCACAACTTATGGCTTCAACCCATAGCTTGGGATTAATTTCCCTCACTTCTATCATGCAAGTTTCTATCTCTTTGAGATATCTATTTTTCCTCTATGCCACACCATTTGTTGTGGTGTGTAGGGAGTTGAGTGTTGCATTTGGATGCCACACTCCTCAAAAAGTTGCTGTATATTCTTGTTCACATATTCCTTTCCATTATCAGTCCTAAGGAATTTGATATTATTCCCAGTCGGATTCTCTACTAGTGCTTTCCAAACCTTGAGTTGCTCAAACACCTCAGATTTCAATTTCAGAAAATACATTGAGAAAAATCAAGAGTAGTCATCAATGAATGTAAGCACATACCTAGATCCACCATATGAGGGAGTGGGTAGTGGAACAATCAATTTTGAATTCACCAACCCAAGTGGTTGTGTTTCTATCCTTGCCTTCCCCTTCTCGTAGCTCTGCTCCGGATGCTTCCCAATCACACATCCAATACATGCTCCAGTAGATGGCTGAATTTGTGGAAGAACTTCCACCATTTCTTCTTTGTGAAATGTTTGGATATATCTGTAATTCATGTGGCCAAACCTCTCATGCCATAGTTTGGAAACCTCATTGGCATGTGAGTTAAGTTCTTGATCACTAGAAGTAGGGAGGAAATTAGAGAATTTTTACATTCTCTCATGATGATCAGCATACCCAACTGCAATAACTTAGTCTGTTGAGATTTCATAAATATCTACTGAGTCAGTAGTGAAGATCACTCTCTTTGGCTCTCCTGTATGGGTCATCTAGTAGACTCACAACAAGTTTGCTGTAAGTTCTGGTACATATAGTACATCACTGAAGAAACCATGGTCTAAATCAATTTTCCCAATCTTTCTGGTCTGAAGTTCAAAATCATCTCCCATTCGAATTATTGGGCCAACATTCGAACTCATGGAGGAGAAAAATTATCTCCTGGATACCATATTCCTAGAAGCACTTGAATCAATGATAAAGGATGAAGAGTTAGAAGTACCCACTACCAAAGCATGACATTTCTCCTTGCCTTCACTTGAGCTGGAGTTGCCATCCTTCTTCCTTATGCTGTTAGGGACTGGAATGTTGTTCTTCTCAAGTAGCTGTGCCATAGTGTCTATGGTTTTTTTCATGCATGAGCTCTCTAGATTCCATCCCTTATGGAAGTAAGTGCATTTTTCCTTCTCTTTTTCCTTCTTCTTTTTTTCTCTGAGTGGATTCAAATCTCACTCACTGGATTTGGGTTTCTCTAATTTCTTCTTGTATGGCAACTTCGAATTCTTGGACTTGGGCTTGCCCTTTGCTGAGTTTGAAACCCCCAGTTCTAGTGCTTGATCGTTGGTCTTGATGGAACCCATTTGGACCAATTTGTCCTTCTCTTGAGTGAGTGACTCCATGAATTTTTTGAGGCTTGGTATTCACCAGTTTCGAAGGGTGAGTTTTCCAGAGTGGAATGTGCTCACAAAAACTGAGAACTCTGGCCCCAACTTCGAAAGTATAGACAAGATCAGTTGATCTTCCTTCTTCTCAATCCCACATTGTTTTAGCTGCAATACAAGTGATTTGAACTTGGTGAAGAAGTCCTGGATTGTATCATAGTGCGATGGGCTCAATCTTATCAGTTCATTCTAAAGCTAGTGACCACGTAGCTCATCAGTTTTTCCAAATAGAGACTCAACCTTCTCCCAAACCTCCTTTGGTGATGTCAAACTGCCAAGGTGGAGCAACAACTCTCTTGAAATGCTCAGACACAACAATCCATATGATTCTTACAATTTGTTGAAATACTTGGCTTTCTCTACAGTAGAATTTGGTTCCACTTCAGTGACCATGGTAACTCTAAAAAGCCCCTTAGCTCTCAATTGAATCACCATCTCTGCCTTCCATTCAAATAAATTTAAAGGTTTTTGCAATATGTGGGAGCCTCCATTAATTACTGCACTGATGGTGGTGAAATCGCTAACTGGTTTACACACAACAATTCGATTTTATCTGGAATTCACTCACAAAGCAGCTCAAATCCACTAAGAATTTAGTCTGCAACTCGAAAATATCCAACCAGCTATAATACCATGTGATAAATTTGAACCAACAAGTGATTAATTAAAACCACATGAGAATCTAGGAGCATTAGTGAGGTTCACAAATCAAATTTGGGTGCAAGATTCAACAAAAACCATCAAATTAGAGATAAATTACATACAATGATAGCTGGAAACAAGATCATTTTGGACTGTATAACTATGAAATTGTTATTAACAAGTTTATAAATACATCATAATAGTTTTGAATTGCTTTGGAAGCCAATTGTGAGCAAATAACCCAAAATTGCCAAAGTGGCATCAAACCCCCCTAGGTGGGCCAATCACGTCCCAAATCTCTCCAAAATGGCCACTAATTGCTGAAGTAGCATGGATTATGTATTGTGGGTCAATTCTTACACCTTGGAAAATGTGGGTGTCGAAAACTGGGTGGTTTAGAGTCTCAATGCAACATTAATTGCACCAAATCAAGCCAAATTTGGCCAAAATCCCACTCTAGCGCTCCAAGTCAACTTTCCTATCCACATTCAATGAATGGGAGCACAAAATAAATTATGGATGTGTATATGTGTCTGTTTGACTAAGGTGGAGTACCCATGTGGGTCATGGAACCTCAAATTGACATGGCATATGTCCACCTAAGCACCCCTAGTCCACCTCATAGTGTATTAAAGCTTAAAAATAAATAAAATTGACTAATTAGTGTAACTAAGGTAATAGTGATGGATTACTATTATAAAAAAACTTCCAATAGTTTTTCTTCATGCTGATTGTCTTCTACTCCAACAATCCTCAAATATGTAACGAAATTCTCTTCTTCCTTTCCTCTATCCCTTCTTGTCAAATCAAGGAAATCATTATGCTCATCCTTTTCTGTATCATAGCCTTCATACTCGACCAAGTTTAATCCATTAAGAAATGCATCTATATAATCCTTTTGCTGCATTGATAGTTCAAAACTATCTTCCTCTGGAAGGTATTCTTCATCATACTTGACCTTCTCACTTTCACCAATCATCATGACAGCTATAAAAAACTGTGCACTTTCGTATACTTCATAGTTTGCATGCATACACCAATAATTATCCTCGGGAATACAATACCTCTTCAATGCCTCATCATCCATGGAACATCCATTAGATTCCTTATCTTCCTCAAAGTCTAAGTTTCTTCCTTCTGGTACTAGACTTCCTTCCATAATTCCATTCATTGGAATTTTAGTATTATTGCCTTCATGAGGCAACTCTCCATCATCTAAAATTTCCTTCCCTGCATTCACACACCAATTATTAGATTTAAAATCATTAGGCTCTTCACTCCCAATAGATGGTATTTCCATTAAATTCCCATGTTGGTCTTCTAGACAATGTATGAAACTCTCAACAGGTTTCTCCTCAGCATCATTCTCATCCTCACCAAACAATGGTCCATTTTCTAGTTCACATACCCGAACTTCTTCCTGATACGCAGTTGCTATAAGTAATTCTTCCTTCAATTGAGCATTCAACCTATGCTCCCACTTCTCTTGCAACCTATGCCACTTCACCTTCTTCCTGATAGTCCATCCACACCTCTGGTCTTCTTCAATTCTCTGTAGTAGTTCCATCAATAGATCTAAATGGATTCTTATCTCAGATATTTCTTTGTCATACTCTTAATCATTCATATTATTCCTTATGCAATTTTCTTTGGAATCTTCTTTCTCTCTACTATGGATTCTCTCTAAACCTCTATAATGACTATCAATATCCACCTTCTCCTCCATCTCCATGATTTTCTTGATACTCATTATGAGCTGCACTAAATCCTCTACAATAACAGTTTTACTTCATCCTGTTATAAGTACTTCACCAAGCTTCTCTTCCCGTTGCTTCATCTTTTAGTAACACTAGTTCTCTTTCTAAAACCTCTTGAGAATTCTCTTGCTCTTTCTAGGATTTTGCAATTTATCTCACTGTTCTCTGAGATCATTTACTTGTCATCTTTCTATCCAACCTCAGCTATAACAATTCAGGTTCTCCTTCCACACTTCTCTTTCACTTGGAAGCTTCTAATTTCTCCCTCTACCACTACTTTAAAGTTGTGGTATTCTTCTGAAATAATCTATTAGCTACTACTACCTGCACATTTCAAAATATTAAAATGCAAAGACTGATTACCTCTCAGGTCTTAGTAGACCTACTTCTCCAATAACTTTGAGTTCTTTGCTACAAATCTCTCCAAAATTCCTTCTGCTATCAACCCCTTGATGTCGCTTCAAAACCATTTGTTTTTCCATCTCTATTCCTTGGCTAGAGTTGTCTTTCTATGCTTGCAATTTATTTGCTATGAATTCCTATAGAGTCTCTTCTATATCTTCCTTCACTGTACATAATCTTCAGTTTGGCTTACTCTTTCCAAGAGAATTAGTGTTATGCTTGAATAATATAAATAGGATTTGTTTGCAACATCAATTATCCTTCTCTACTTCTTCTTGAGGGATGTTCCTACTCTGATACCACAAATTGATAACAATATCATTGAAACTCCCCAAAAGAATATAACACACAACAAATGGCATGCTCAGAACTTGAGATGAAACTGGTTTTATCTCCCCCTTGCACTGGTGTTGGTTTTGACAACAATCCAGCATTCACCAAAGCCCAAAACAACTCACTCATAATTTGTAAACATTTCTCATGCAGGATTTCTTATCTATTAGAACATTTATGTCAAAACCCCAAATTTTCACAAAATTTAAAATTTTGAGATAACATAAAATGTTTACAGTTGTAGTTAGATAACTGCTAGCAGCTAATAGAAGAAATGAAACAGAAAATAAAAGTAACTATTAACTATAACACATATAGATGAATGCTGTTTTAATTTTGATATGTGATGTAAGTAATCTGCATTCGAATATTTAGCTGTACTGATGGTTTGAAGGTCAAGTAGGTGAGGAGTCATTTTCTAGCTGAGCCTTACTTAGCGATTGCTAATGTATCTGGATTTCTAGATATTTACAGGCTTGACAGGTAAATTTTGACCCAGTAAAAGTTTATTAAGGCATTAAACCAGATATATTTCTTATAGCTTAAAAGTACTGCTAGAGTAAAAGTTTGCTTGGAAGACTCAAGTCCTGCAAGGTAAAGTAATGTTTTCTTTTGCTTGATTCACAAGTATGATATTACTTAATCTTTGTGTTGTAAGGGTTATTAACGCCGCCCTACTGTTTGTCTTTTAACAAATAGATCTTTAAGATAGATAAAACCTCCTTTTAACTTACTCTAAGTTATTTCCAGTTTTTAATAGAGCTCATGATTTTGTATCATAACTCTTTCTCTGACATAAGAGTTTATTTTTATTATTATTTTAATAATTAAAATGCTACTTATCTTTATAGAAATAGACTTAAGTCTTTCAGAACATAAGCCTACTATGTACTTTTCAGCTCTGTTTAATTAGGATTCAATATAGTAAATTTATCAGCTTAACATCGCTTAAAATTTATAAGGTATCCTATGCAAAAAGTCATTAAGTTGTGACTTGAATTCCCATTTACTTTATGACCAACATAAAGCGACAACTTCACCTTACCCTACTATTTACTTCTATGTATAGGTGATGCAATAAAATCCTAGATAATTTACTATTCTAAACTCCAAAATTCTAACCTAACCTTGGTTTGGTTTTAGCTTAGGGCTTGGTAAAATTATGGAGACCCACGATCCTGTACCTATAAGATATCTATCCTATATCCAGTACTGTAGGTCACTTAAAAGAGTAGGAACTATTCAAGTGTATAAATGCTAGTTATATCAATATATACCTTATTGACTTAGATCTAATTCTCCAAGTTTATACATTCATAGTTCATGATTAAAAGAAAATGTCAATAAAGGCATTAACAAAATTGTTCACAACTTCTATTAATCTCTTGATCTTTTCTTATAAGTTTGATTTAGAAATATCATAGGATCTTTACTAACAAGGCATCGAATTTATAAATAAAAATCTTTGAGAACCAAGTGCATCGATTCCATATGCAAATTGGTTCTTTACCAAAGCTATTTTCAAGGTTTAAACATTATGTTAAACTATAGTATACTACCTTGTTAATTATCAAGATTTGACTTCATTGGAACGATATGATATTGAATTTAAAAATATATTACATTATCATGATGGGCATAATGTAAATGATTGATAATTATTTGAATCGATTGCTGCAGTGGAGACTATACAATTAACCCACCGTGAAGTGGATAAATTTGGGGGCACGTGGAACTCTCCTCGCCATGCATTACGTGACTTATAAGCCTTACCTTGCAACCCTATTTCTCATTATTCAGAGAGGGTTTCGGTCTCTGCTTCGTTGGGTTCACTGCGGCCATGAGGGCTCACAGTTCCTTGCCTCCAGCTCCACTGTTTGTGCATTTTCGAAGAGTTGTTTCTTAGGGCGAGAGTTGTAAAGTCATAGCTCATGAATGAGTTGATTTTTGCAAACAATATTGCTGTGCGTGAGGATTGTATTACACAGTTGGTAGTTTCAGTGTTGAATTCATGGTTTGGCCACTGCCTTGGCTTGCTCTTGCCCTAGTTGTCGATGTAGTTGTTAACTCGAACTCAGTTGCCTCGTTCTTAGGTGAATACGAGGGTTGCTGTGCTCGTGGTGTTGGTCTACCTTCTTCGTGACCTTGGTTTTCAATATTACAGGTAACACATCATTTTTAAAAAAGTTGAAAGCTATAAAGAATTTAAAGTTTCAGTTCTACATTCACGTTTTTAATTAAGTTTAGGTTTTCAATTTGCAGATGATAGTTCGCATAACAATTGGAAGGAACCACTTCTCATTTGGACTGGAGTTTAGTCTACCGGTAAGCCCCGGTTATAAAATGGCTCTCCCTGCTTGTACAGACTTAGGGTAAATGTTTGCAATTGGAAGAAGTTACAACATTGTCTTTCCTAGTCTTGGATTGTTGTTCCTTAGTTTATAAGTTTTGTTTTTGATTTAAAACCGTTGCTTACAACAGGGTGAATTCGGCTCAATGCCGTGACTTGTAATACTCTCTTCTTGTGTTAAATAAAGGATTTTACATTGTTGTAAGTTTCGATATAAAGTTTGTTACTTTCATTTATTAAAACCCCCATGTCACAATATGGGTGCACCAACTCAGAGCTGGTTTTTGTACACTATTTAAGTTTAAATTCTTTCATCCTATCAAGCAATACACAGGTTCTTTAAAAGCAAAAGGATTTTTCTTCGAGCTTGGATTCAGTTTATCTTAATGCTATTATTGTGACTCTGTGTACTTAGGGTTTTTGCCCTATTCGACTATGAAGTAATAATTTACTGTTTATTATTTATTTTGTATTAGATTTCTGTTAATAGCTTTAAGACTGTTACTCAGTCATATTATAAGTTGTTTTACTTGTTGGCTCAGAAATTTCAAGCTAGGGTTTCCTGAATGAAACCCTTGTTTACATAAATCTTTCAATTTGTCTATTATTTAATAAGTACTGTTAATTGTTAAACTTGTTTTAATTAATGTTACAGGTGTGTTGTGAAAACTCTAAGTGATATTTAATTGTTTATTCTTTTATATATCCTTAAGGACTGTAAACAGTCTTCTCGTAATCTAAATGTTTATTTATATACATACTCCAATTAATTGGATTGTAGCTTATGTATTTTATTTATAATAATGACTTCTAGTTTAGGGTTTCGACCCTGATTATCTTTACATGTATAACTTGTTGTTGCATTTAAAACAGTTCTTTCTTAAATAGGTATTTAATTTTTTTGTTAGTTATAATCCTATTCTTATTATTTTTACTGAAACGTTAGCAAGAATTTTATTAGAGTTATTTGTAAACATCAGTTCAGTAACTAGTCTGATCTTGATAATTTAAAATACTTTTCATAAAAGCCTTCTTGTTTATAGTAACTGTTGTCTTAGTTTTGTTAACATTATAAGTAAATGAACTAAGTAATTATAGTTTATTTCTTTGTTTAACTGAATGTACTAAAGTATTTTACTTGTATCTTTTCTACTGCATTTGCAAATAGTTAAAACACAAAGGAATATATTGATAACATAACACAGTTTATTTTCATGCATATTTTAACTTGAATAAAAAAGAATACTTCATTTATCTACTAAGGTATTTTATTAACATAATAATAATCCTTCTATCTGTACTAAGCTACTGCTTTTTCTAATATATTTACATACATCAGTTTGTAGAACAATAACATAGATAATCAAGTTATTGTTCTTTTTGATGATAACCTACATACTGAAATAAATTACTTGCTATTATAAAATGCATAACATATCTAATCATTTCAGTCTCTTATCATTTCCTTCATCTACTTTTAAATACTCTGTCTGTGCTGGAGTACGGTCTGGTCCTTCCCAACGTGGAAAAACACAGATTAGAATTATTTTTCATCTACTCAGATTCATTCCTTCAAAAATATAAAATATTACTAACTCTAAAATTTTACAACTAAATATTTAACATTCAAATAACAATCAGATTTACTTTTAACCATCTAACACAGTAAAACCAAGAATGTAGAGCCTGATTAGGATGGACAACAACAGTGTTAGGAGGTCGTTCCTCCCTACCAAACTCTTGGAGAGTGCTCAAACAACGCTTCCTCAGGACCCCTGAGCCTGTTCGCGGTCTTCTTGGCTGAGAACTAGTGGAGCATGCAAACAATAGACTAGTCCAATGACTCAGAAAACACTCTGCACTCAGCAGTAAGATCCTTCAGCTGAAAAGCTGCACTAGATCACTTTGTAGTCAACCCCTCAAACTCTTTCCACAAATTCCCTTGCCATTGAATTTATCTGAAGTACATTCACCTAAATGATCACTTCCCTAGAATGAGAAGCCTCAGCTCTCTTCAATGGGCATTTTTATAAATATTGCCTAGGGATTTTGGGTCAGTTGTCATTAATTGAGCCACCTGCTCTGATCCCACTTTCTTGGGGGATCATGACCCCAAATGTAGGGAGGTTTCCACCTGCAACAGTTGGAAGTGGTTTAAGGATGCTGCCACATGTCTGTTTGCTCTCCACCCAGTCTCCTCTACCAATTTGACCAGTAAACACTCTTTTAACAGCTCTCTTAAGCTATTGTCTCCACCTTTATTTATTTATAATTAAAATATTCAAAATTACATTAAATATCCTTGACTCTGCCGAGTCATCAATTGCAACTTAGCATAAAATTTAACATATTGTATTTAAATAAAATAAAATAAAATAATATTGTTTTTGCAAAATTGGGGCATGTGACATACACACCCGCTTAGAACATAACATCGTCCTTAATGTTATTTATTCTTCATCCTCAGAATTCCCCTGGAATAGAATTGGATATGCATCTTGCATATTACTTTCCAATTCCCAGGTGGCTTCCTCTGGACTAAGGTGCTTCCATTGCACCTTCACCTGTCTAATGGTACGGTTCCAAAGTGTGATCTCCCTCTGCCTGAGGATACAGTCCGGTTCCACTAGAAAATCTCCTTCTGGTTCCATCTGTACATCATTCTAGTTAACAACATGAGTAGCATCATGAACATATTTATTTAATACAGAAATGTGAAAAAATTATGTACTCTTAAATTGGGTGGTAATGCTAATTGATAAGCTACTTGTCCAACCCTGGACATAATTTCAAATGGACCACAGTAACGAGGTGCTAGTTTTGCACAACTCCCCAATCTCAGAGAGCTCTTTTTGGGCCTCACCTTGATGAACACATGTTCACCTAAATGAAACTCCTTTGGAGTTTTTTTAAGGTCTGCTTGACTTTTTTGTCGATCCTGTGCAACTTTCAGATTACCTTGTACATGCTTTACAATTTCTTCCATTTCCTTTAACAGAGGACCTAATACCAATCTATCCACCGGATTACTCCAAGAGATAGGAGTATTACATTTCCTTCCATACAAAATTTTGAAAGGACTAAATCTGGCTGATGTCTGATAATTATTATTATAAGCAAATTCTACCAGATGTAAATAATCCTCCCATTTACCTGGCTGGTATTTCACATACATTCTTAATAAATTTTCTAGTACTTGGTTTACTCTTTCAGTTTGTCCATCTGTTTGAGGATGGAACGAAGTACTAAAATTTAATGTAGTGTTTAATCCTTTAAATAGAGACTTCCAAAAGTTTCCTGTAAATTTAGGATCTCTATCTGATATTATGACTTTCAGTATTCCATGCAATCAGAAAATATGTTTTAGAAATATATCAGCTATGTTTGCAACTTTATATGTAGTTTTAACAGGTATAAAGTGAGATACTTTACTTAAATTATTGACTACTACCATGATAGAATCATTTAAATTCTGATTTCTAGGAAGTTCAGTAACAAAATCAAGATTGATTATCTCCCATTTCCAGCTAGGAATGGGTAATGGCTGAAGTAATCCAGCTGGGTGTTGATGTTCAGTCTTCACCTGCTGAAATTTAAAACACCTAGTGATATATTCTGCTACTTCAGTCTTCATATTTGGCCAACAATATTATTTTCTTAACACAGTTATAGTCTTTTGATAGCCTGAATGACCTGAGTTTGGAGTTTTGTGGATTTCATCCAAAATTAATAGTTTGACTTTAGGTACGTTAGGTACATACATTCTGTCTTTATACAGTAAAAATTCTTTGGAATTCAAACTGTACCCTTTACTTAAACTTTCTATTGGATTTTCTTTAGTTTTAGCTTGTAAATTTTGGTAAATTTCATCTTGTTCTATTCCTACTTTAAGCTGTTGATCCAAATCTATAGTATAAGTGCTGATAACTACTGCAAAATTCAGCCTTTCATTCCTACTTAATGCATCAACAATTTTATTTTCTTTACCTTTAATGTGCTGAATTTCAAAATCATACTCACTTAGAAAATCTAGCCACCTAGCTTGTCTGGCATTTAGATTAGGCTGATCTAACAAATATTTTAATCCTTTATTATTAGTCATTAAAATAAATTTTCTGCCGATTAGATGATGTCGCCACATCTTTAGAGCATGTATAACAGCTGCTAATTCCAGATCATAAGTTGCATAATTCTTTTCATGCATTTTTAATTTTCTTGACTCATAGGCAATAACATGCCCTTCTTGAGTCAGAACACCGCCTAAGCCATTGTTGCATGCATCAGTGCACACTACAAATTCTTTATTTGGATCAGCTATTCTTAAAATATGTGCGCTGTTTAATAATGTTTTTAACTTTTTAAAGCTTTCCTCACATTTCTGGTTCCAATCAAACTTCTTTCCTTTCTTCTGCAAGGAATTTATTGGATTCATAATCCTGAAAAAACCTTCAATGAACCTCTGGTGATAACCGGTAATTCCCATGAAAGATCGAACATCAGTTACATCCTTAGGAACCGGTCAATCTTTGATTTCCCTTATCTTTTCAGGATCTACTGAAATCCCTTCCTTGGTCACCACATGACCTAAGTACTAGATCTTATCCTTGAAGAAATCACATTTACTAAACTTTGCAAAGAGTTAATGATCTCGTAACTCTTGCAAAACAATTTTTAAATGTTCTTTATGTTCTTCTTCAGTTTTTGAATAGATTAATATATCGTCGATGAACACGACTACAAAATTATCTAGATACTTATTCATAACGTTGTTCATTAAACAAATAAAAACAACTGGGGCATTAGTAAGCCCAAATGGCATGACGACAAACTCGTAATGGCCATATCGAGTTCTAAAAGCTGTCTTAAAGATGTCTTCATCTTTAATCCTAACTTGATGATATCCAGACCTTAAATCTATTTTTGAGAACACCATGGCTCCATGTAGTTGATTAAATAAATCATCTATGCAGGGCAATGGGTATCGATTTTTAATGGTAATCTTATTCAACTGATGGTAATCTATGCAAAGTCACATGGTTTTGTCTTTTTTCTTAACGAAGATGACAGGTGCCCCCTAGGAAGACACACTAGGTCGAATATACTTTTATCAATTAGTTATTTTAATTGAGACTTTAATTCATTAAGCTCAAGTATGTTCATTCGATAAGGGGCCTTTGAGCTAGGCACTGCACTAAGTACCAGCTCAATGGTGAAATCCAATTCCCTTTTTGGAGGTAGTCCCAGAATTTATTTAGGGAATACATCAACATATTCTCTTAAGACTAGTATGTCTTCCAATTTTAATTTATCTATCTTATTTAGATTCTCCTCATCAGTTATTGTTACTGCATAAGCTTTACAACCCTTCCTAACAGCTCTCTTAAGCTGTAGAGCAAAAATCTGCATTATAGTGGTTTTTCTAGGGATTCCTTTTACATTTACTGTTTTTCCATCACTATTTAAACATGTGAAGGTCTTATCATAACAATTTAAAATTACCTTATGTTGTTTTAACCAATCCATACCGATCAGTAAATCATAAGAACCAAGTGGTAATACATTAAGCTTCATAATAGTTCTAAAATGATCCATAACTACTGTGCATTCTTTTACAAAACAAGTTACCTTTATTTTAGCACCAGTGGCTAACTGAACTAACCAAGAATTTTCAAATTTTTCAACAAGAAACTTACATTTTCTACCATTTTAGGTTAAATATAACTGAGACTAGCTCCTGGATCAATCAAAATAGTTATAGGGGTTTGATTTATCATACCTTCTACTTCCACCAAGGAAGTTTGATGTTCTGCTTGTCGATTCTCCAAGGCTGCATTGATTCTGGGCATAGTCCTCGCTAATTCTCCAACAGTCATCTCCTCCTGTATGGTATGAATATTACTGACAGTCTTTTTTCGATTAGGACAGACTGATGCATATTGTGGGCCATTACACTCCCAGCACTTTATAGGTTCTTTGCACTCAAAGTTCTTGGTGTAATTACCATGGTTATTAGCAAATTATTTACCCTTAGAGTTATTCTGATTGCTTGGTGAATTATTCTTATTTCCTTGTAAATTTTTGTTAGGAAAATTTCTGGCCTTATTGTTCTTAAAATTTCTGTTGGGCACAAAGTCTTTCTTCATTTGATCATACTGATTATTATTCTTCTTGGCCTTCCAGTTTTCCATGCTTTCCTTCTTCCAATTCTGTTCATAACAGAAGTTGGCTTTCCTCATGGCTTCTTCCAAAGTCTTTGGATTGTCATACTCAATCCTGTCCTTGATATGATAAGGCAGACAGCTGAGGAATCACTGTACCTTTGGTTTCTCATCTACAAGGTATGGCACATACCTAAGTAGACTTAAAAAATTGTTGTTCAGATCTTTCATTGTCATTGATCCTAATTTAACTCATAAAATTATTTTGCTCTCTCTTCATAGTATTGCTCAGACATAAATTTATTTTTAAAGTTCCTCTTAAAGGTACTCCAATTTACATTCTTCTCTTTTATTCCCTTAACTCTCTTCAAGTCTTGCCACCAAATGTCATCCTTTCCTGAGAGATTGTAGATAGCCATTCTATCCTTTAATTGGTTAGAATAGTTATATATCTGGAAGTAATTTTTCATCTGAGATAACCAGGATTCTGCTTCCTCCCCCTTCTTAGTCTCTCTATTGAATGTTGGTGGTTTTATCTTTTTGAATTCCCCAGAAATTTCCTCATAAGGTTTGTATTTCCTCTTTTTAGTGTAATAGTTGTCATTACTACTATCACTACTAGAATGGAAATTTCGTTGTTCACCAAACACCTCTGAAGATGAATTACTTTCATTTTTAGTGTGTTTCATCTTTTTAATTTTATGTTGATGACTTGTATATTCTGATTCAGTTCTTCTACCCCTACCCTTAGTTTGAAACCTTTCTGTTAGGATCTGATTTAGCTCCTCCTGAGCCCTCGAAATCCTTTCATTCTCTCGTTTTACATATTCCATTTAAGATTTTAGGTCTTTTATTGTTTGTAACAGTTCTGAGGAATTGGTAGTTAAATATTCTGGTATAGGATCTCTTGGTAAGTTTTCTGGTTCAGTAAATGGAGATTCCTCCTCTTCATATTCTTCCAGCCTTTCCATTCCTGTTTGTTAAACTTCAGAAACAATTTCTCCGTTGAATAACATTTAAAAGAAAATACATCAGCATAATAACAATTTACTGTTTCATAAAAGCTAGTTGGGATTCATCAAGGCCTAGTGTTTGAACCTTGTGCTTTGATACCACATGTCAAAACCCCAAATTTTCACAAAAATTTAAAATTTTGAGATAACATAAAAAGTTTACAGTTGCAGTTAGATAACTGCTAGCAGCTAATAGAAGAAATGAAACATAAAATAAAATTAACAATTAACTATAACACATATAGATTAATGTTGTTTTAATTTTGATATGTGATGTAAGTAATCTGCATTCGAATATTTAGCTGTATTGATGGTTTGAATGTCAAGTAGGTGAGGAGTCATTTTCTAGCTGGGGCTTACTTAGCGATTGCTAACGTATCTGGATTTCTAGATCTTTACAGGCTTGATATGTAAATTTTGACCCAGTAAAAATTTATTAAGGCGTTAAACTAGATATATTTCTTATAGTTTAAAAGTACTGCTAGAGTAAAAATTTTCTTAAAAGACTTAAGTCCTACAAGGTAAAGTAATGTTTTCTTTTACTTGATTCACAAGTATGATATTACTTAATCTTTTTGTCGTAAGGGTTATTAACATCACCCTACTGTTTGTCTTTTAACAAATAGATCTTTAAGATAGATAAAACCTCCTTCTAACTTACTCTAAGTTATTTCCAGTTCTTAATAGAGCTCATGATTTTGTATCATAACTCTTTCTCTGACATAAGAGTTTATTGCTACTATTATTTTAATAATTAAAACGCTACTTATCTTTATAAGAATGGACTTAAGTCTTTCATAACATAAGCCTACTATGTACTTTTCAGCTCTGTTCAATTAGGATTCAATATAGTAAATTTATCAGCTTAACACCGCTTAAAATTTATAAGGTATCCTCTGCAAAAAGTCGTTAAGTTGTGACTTGAATTCCCATTTACTTTATGACCAACATAAACCGACAACTTCACCTTACCCTACTATTTACTTCTATGTATAGGTGATGCAATAATATCCTAGATAATTTACTATTCTAAACTCCAAAATTCTAACCTAACCTTGGTTCGGTTTCAGCTTAGAGATTGGTAAAATTACGGAGACCCACAATCTTGTACCTATAAGATATCTATCCTATATATAGTACTGTAGGTCACTTAAAAGAGTAGGAACTATTTGTAAATTTGAGCACATAGATCTGTAGACAAATACACAACTCACAAAGTGGATCTCACAATTTACTCAGCAATTGAAGAATGAAACAGTGCAAAAAAGGCTTGTAGCTATGAATGCTTTCATTAATAAAAAAGTAATCCGATGATAATTACAATGAAGTAAAATGGCTTTAATAGCCACAAGAAATTTGAATCCACATGAGGAAGTTCGAATTGATTAGACTCTACTTGATTGTAGGTAACCAAGACCTTGTCTAAATAACTATCGAAGGACTCAGTAGTTAACTGACCTTGTCTAAACCATAACCGGAGTTCATCGGAGCTCTAAAAAAAAAATCAAGTGTTACATTCAGTGTTGACTAAGGTTAACTGTCTGTGGTAGGTGAGAAATGCACCCCACATATGTTTAGTCAAGTAAACCTAGCGCTAACTAAATGTAGAGGACTAGAACTGAATGTAACTGACTCCTAACTTAGCTTGACTAGTCATCAACTGAAGTGAACTGACCTTGGTTGGTTTCGGCACTCCCAATGGCTTCCTAAATTGTAGGGATTGGTCTAGGAGGATCCTAAACTGATGAAATC